>CM071924.1:30032453-30375550 GCA_016081115.2 Rehmannia glutinosa | reverse complement strand
CCACCGTTTCTCTCATCATCAAGCCAGTCAAAATGGAAGTGGTTTTCATCCTTCTCGAAAACTACGATACACTTGGCTGTGTCGAAACAAGCCGTTATTACTAATCAAAGTGTCAACGGTAAGCTTTCATCCTCTCAATCAGTACCCAGCCAGACTGCAAATAACTCCATAGCTGACCATAAGAGGGCCAACATTAATAATCATGTGGTCAGTAATGGCCTTATCTCCTCTAACCTTGTTGGTAATGAAAAAAGACAGAACAATGTCAAACGAGGGGTAAAAGGACATTTCATCAAAGATTGTTCGAGAGATGGATAACAAAGATTTCAGGATAAATGATAGTTTAGAGTGTAAAAGGACATTTCTTCAAGGCCTTCATCTGTAAATGCGAAGGAGAAAAAGTTGGCGCCTCTATGACCTCCTCATCCTGATTCGGAATATTTGAGCCAGATACTGAGTGTTCCTAAAGTAGAATCGCTCAATTTGATGATCAAGAGTGGCTTTTTGGCACTAAAGATTCCCAAGCAAAGAAGAAGCCGAAATTGGGATTTTCTCAAACTGAGTGGACAAAGCAGGTTTGGGCAGAAGCAATACAAGTGGAGTATGCAGATGTTACTGCTTTGCCTTATGTCATTCCTTACTAGACCGAATCCAATAGTGGGCTTTTTCTGTTATCGAAAAAGGATGGCTGAAAATGAATTCGCATGTTTTAGTTCGACGACAAATCTTCTGCATCAGTCGTATTAGAATGGGGTTCGTCTTGATATTTTTGTTGCAAGTTACTATCTTTCAGGCAAAGACGGGAATATAATGAGTTGCTGGCGAATTTATGTCATTCTACATCTTGAACTTTATTCTGCACGGACGCCTTTCATCTGAGTGTACACTCGGGAGCTTCATTGTCCTCATTGAAGAAAGGGATAGTTATAAAAAAAAAATCTGAGGTTTGGTCTAATTACAAAAATATCAAGGGGTTTTTTGAAATGTTGTTTTACTTATGAAGGGGGAAAATGTAAGATGAAATCAAACCTCAAGGGGTTTTTTGCAATTTTCAAAAACCTCTGGATTTTTTTGTAACTGGCCCGAACCTCGTTTTATTTTGTAACTTTCCCTTGAAGAAATTTGAATTCTCATTTGCTCGTTCCTTAGGTAAAGGTAGAGTGTACGCGCAGTTCTGCAGGTTCTTGATCGCGGAAAAAGGTGTCGATTTTACGTGAGTATGCTGCTGTTGTCCATTTGGGTGCAAAGAAAGATGGCATGTTAAGACATCCAATATATATGTGAAGATGGTAGTGCATATTGATTGATGGTGGGGATTCTAATTGTTGAGGGTTTTTTTGATTCAAATCTCTCAAACTGACAGAAAGGGGTGCTTTGTGGTGTGCTGCACCACCAATGCAATTTTGATGTGTAAAATATGGTGAACCTGTTATACTATATGCATAGGGGTCTTTTAGAGGAAATAGAAAGCTGCAGTTTTGCTAATACTGGATAAATTACTCCAAAAAATATACCCTTGAGATTTGGTCTAATTAGAAAGGGAAAAAAAGAAATCCATTTATCTTTCAAAATATTAAGTCTCCTTAGTGATTTGTACTTTTTTGTTTATAAAACATCTCAGTAGGTGCAATTTGCAAAACAAATGGTAAAGTATATTGGTAATCGTAATTTTGAAAGGTAATTATATAATTTTTTAGTAAGATTGAATCTCAAGAAGTTTGTTTTAATTCATATTTAGGTAGTGTTTGCAAATTTAAAAAAAAAAAAAAAAACTGATTCTCACCATACAAATATGTGTTTATTCATTTGTCAAAATAATGCAATAAATGTAAACATATGATCCCAATTAAACCATACATATTATGGGTTTATTGATGACAATGATATAGGAGCAGCAAAGTAGAATAAATGTGGAGGCAAACCATAAATTTTAAGGCTTAATAGCAAAATTGGTCATGTAACTATATGAGACTAGCAATTTTGTTATTGTAATTATTTTAGGTAGGAGTCTTTATTCGTCAGACTTTGAATCTGTGCAAATTTGATCCCATATGTTTTAATTTGTAAATTTTGATCCTACAAGTCTTGATTTTGTGTGATTTTAATCGTGAATCAGTATCTTTCAATATTTCATTTATTCTGATAACGTCCTCGCTTTCTAGCCAAAATATCTAAAATATATATAAGGTTAAAAATTATAGGATTGAAATTGTTATTTTGATAAAATTTAAAATCATCCACATCAAAAATAAAAGGATTAAGATTGTCAACCTCTAAAGTTAGAAGGAAAAAAAAGGAAAATATAGGAGAGTAGCACGTCATCGAGGATAATATCACAGGTGTAAGCTAAGAAGTCGGACTTTTGGGAAGTTCATCAATACTTCACTTGAGATTTTACAAAACCTTTAAATCAACTCTGAAATAAACCCATCTCTCTCTCTCTCTCTCTCTCTCTCTCTCTCTCTCTGAGGTTTTTGGTGTTGAATTTACGCACGAACTCTTTTTTTCTTCTCTCACAATCATGGGTGGCGACAGTTTCTATCCTCCTCTTCCTTCAACTTCAACTGGTACTTGTTTTAAGAACTTTCATTTCCTATATCATTTTCTGCCCATGAACAAAGAAATATTCATCAAATTGTTGCGCGTGCACACACACACATGTATATTATGTATGTATTATCTGGAGAGTATTTGATCATGGGGACAAATATTTCTTTACGCAGAGGAGGAAGTATCATTAGATTTCCCACAAGGATCAATTAATTTCAGTGTTTCCAGGTGCGCTATTTTTTTTTTTTTTACATGTTTCTGAGTTTAGAGGAAAAATTCTAGTTTCTCATGGGAATTTGAAGCTGATTGTTGTGGTTTAAGTGTTGTATTCAGTGGGGATGAGAAGGGTTTGGGTCATAAATTAGAGAATGAGAGGGGATTAAATTCTGGAGAATTTCCCGATGTGGGTCCTCGTATTTCTTTGATTGACGAGGCCGCTGAGAGCAGAAATTAAAGGTCTATGCAGAGGTTTTGAGGAGTTATGAAGAATTGCAGTCTCGCATTGACAGGTTGGAGTTGGCCAAAATTGAAATTTTGAGGTAAATATATATGTTGTGTATGTTTTTGTAGTTTTTATCTTTGTTCATATGGTTGTTAATTTGAGAGGCTTACTTAAACAAACTTATGGTTCTCGTGCATATATAATATATTACGTTGCCAATGTATTTAATATACAGACCCAATTATAGAAATGCAAGTTATATTTCAAAATTACAAATACCCTTAGATATAAGTTTCTATTTTACAATTTGAACCCTATGGCTTTCGGGGTAATATATGAAACAGATACAAACGAGAGAGTATTTGTAGTACAACAGGAGGGATATTTGTAATTATAATAGGTAACTGGATTTTTTTGTAATTAAATTAAATATCAGGGCAGTATTTGTAATTATCCGTTAAATCTAATTGTCAAAGGATCAAAGGGAAAAAAAGCCCGAGCTCCAATTGGATAATAGCTTTATTGCAATGATCAATTGATATATATTCACGAATTAAATGATGTCTAAAGACAAATGTGACATGAACTTTTCCTTTTTCTTTGAGCATTTGCTTGTCTTTGCATTTTGATCATCAGATAGCAACTTTATTGTATTTTTCAACATTATGGCTTGATGTACTAATAATCTCTCATTTTTAATCTCAAGGTGAATTGTGAATTTTCCTATTAGTTCATCAGAAGTCTTTCAAGATACGTATTTAGCCAACATTGATCTTCAAATATATTTTAAAAAGTGTTATTAAAATGTACTGTTTTGATTACTAACTGAATCTGATTGCTTTGACCATGCGATTCTACTCCTGATGAAAGTTTAAGGTTTTACAGCAGCTTATCCATGTATTTGTAATGACATAGATTTGTAATTTAACTTTGCATGAGCTTATTACATGGCCGGTGTTTTCCTCTCAGCTATAGTCCGGGTTCATGGGCCGAAAAGGCAAGTGGCATGGATTTGAGTGAGTATGATGTGCCCATTATTACATCACTCTTACTAATTGGCCCCCAGGGGTTCTGGAAAGAGCAGTCTTGTTAACAAGATTTCTCGAGCGCTTGAAGACAACATATTGGTATCGAAAAGAGCCCAAGTTTCATGTAAATATTATTTATTTCTTCTGTTTTAGGATAATTACAAAAACTACCGTTGAAGTTTGACCTAATTACAAAAAGACCCAATTCTCTTTCAAAATTACAAATGCCCTTTAAGGTATTACAAACACCTCCTTGAGGTTTTCAATTTGTAAAATAGAAATAAAAGTCGAGAGGGTATTTGTAATTTTTAAAGATAGCTGTGTTTTTTTGTAATTAGACCAAACCTCGAGGGGATTTTTTTCGTAAACAACCCTCTGTTTTATAACATACGTGAATCATCCTTCAGCCACTTGATTTTTGAGTCATCTTACTCAAACAGATAATTCTAATGGAGAAGGCACATATTTCTTCCATGAGTACAAGATCCCAAGAGGCTCGGGGTTCTTTTTGTTTATATGACACACGCAGTTTGTCCGTTGATTCTTCGAAAACATGAAAATGCTTAACCGTTGGATGACAAAAGGTGTCCGCCATGGGGAACTAGTCAAAAGGTCACATATCATTGTTTATTTTGTTTGAATTAATTATAGAGATAAATGCAAAAACTACCCTTGAGGTTTGAGTTAATTACAAAAAAACCCATAGGTTTTGAAAATTACAAAAAAAATTGTGAAGTTTGATTATATATTACACTTTACTTTCATAAGCAAAAACATTTCAAACACTCCACTTACATTTGTAAAAATATTACATTTAACCCCGACATTTAACATATAATCAAATCTCAACGTTTTTTTTTTTTTTTTTTTTGTAGTTTTCAATCATCTCTCGGTTTTTTTGGTAATTATCCCAAACTTCAGGGTTAGCTTTTGTAATTATCCCTTAATTATACAATGGATTACTTTTTCATTTCTTTTATTTTTGTCAGAAAATCTGATAGTGGGGATTTAAAAGCTCAATTGAAGTGTAAGGCTCGGAGAAATTGTTCATCCTATCAGTTCACACCTGTTAACTTTGTCATATTCGTCGTGAATGGGCTTTCCGTATTAGAATCAATGGATAGTGTCGAGGAAAAGAAGAAACAGTATTGTCAAATGATTGCTACAAATTTTAGCTGTCCATCGTTGTCATTTAAAGGTACCCGATTATGACACCGTACTCCTTTGTCTTAATCCTTCTATCTTAACAAATAGACTATGAATCCAGAATGAAAGATGTAACGTGTAAGTTTTTATGTCTTAGATGACAAGCCTGTCGTTGTAGTCACACATGGAGATTTACTGTCACTTTCTGATCGTGTGAGAGTGCGTGTTTATCTGGGAGAGCTGCTGGGTGTGCCTCCGACAATACAGATTTTTGACATCCCAGGTATCAATATTTTTTTTCTTTAGAATAAGATCCTATGTGATATTATTCATAACCAATAATTATGTTTACTTGTGCTTGCAGAGAATAACGATGCAGCCACCACTTCGGCAATAGTTGATATGTTAATTTATTGCCTCGAGCGTGCTGATAGAAATCTTCCTGCCAAAGGCCTGTTTGTGGGCAAGGTTTGGTTGCTTTCTTGAAATTATGGACATTGTTGCATTAACAACCAAGCTCAACACCCCCACCCCCCCAACCACTTCTTCAACTTCCAGAATTTTAATATTAATATAAACTTTATTTATAATTATAAAATTTTGAAATCTTGCCCCCACAAGAATTTTTTTAACAAGAAACTCTATCTACTATTTAAAAAAAAAACATTGTTTTATCTTGTGTTTGCCAGCCTCATAGGTGGAACATTTGAGTTGGAATTTCATCCATTTGAAAAAATATTATGGGACAAGTTAGTGGGAATATCTACCATGAAAGTAGTTTATATTCTCCTTGTGGAATATGCTAAGTTAATTCTTGTTTCCTCCCGAACTTCATAAGCGGTACTTAAATAAGTTTGCGGAAAATTAGTTGACCAATGTGTTCATATTAACAAATTCAGTGATAATTACAATACTACCCTTGAGGTTTGGCCTATTTATTAAAAAAAAAGTCCAATTATCTTTCAAAATTACAAATACCTTTAAGGTATTACAAACATCACATTGAGGTATGTATTTTCTTAACAAGTACATGGTGCAAATTGTAAAATGAGAACAAATATTAACGGGTCTTTGTAATTTTGAAAGACAGCTGGGTATTTTTGTAATTAGACCAAACCTCAAGGCTATTTTTTGTAATTAAACCAGAAATTTATTTGGTGCATGTGGGAGATTAGGAGTACAAGTTTACAATCCCGAATTTACAATCCATTCCCTTTGTAATAATTCAGCAGGAACTAACTTTTCTTTTCACGCATTGTTAACCCGTGCCTGTATGTGTTTTCGGACATAATTTTGTTTGTTTATGAGGAAGTTACTTATGGCAATTATGGCAAGCAGGTATTTTTTGTGGCATGTTTGTTCCTCTGGATTGTTCTGGCAATAGCCATTGTGTTGGCAATTCCTGGTTTTCACAATCGTCAGCTTCCGGCTCCTACTGCTTCGTCGGCTATGAAAGTGGATTGGCATAAGATTCGACATATGTGGTTGGATGAAGATAATTAATTATGAGTTAGTTCTTTCAGTTTTAAAGCAAACATTGTAGGCACATGTAAATAAGTACTTTTGCACTTTAAGATTGTCATGGTGCATGTTATGTATATAATTTCGTACTTCAGACACAGGACTCACTCTGCAATAAATATAACTGAATTATACACAGGCTGTCAACTATGTATATCCTCAGATGTGATTCCTATTAATAGGACAGCATTTTGGTAATTGATGAAGATTCTTGTTAATGTTCAGAAAAACTGTATTGTTATTTACAAAAAGATTCAATGATTTTTCAAAATCGAAGATACCTGTTGATATTTGTTTCTATATTAGAAATTAGACCAGTGCGGGTATTTGTTAAGAAAGGGTGTTTGTTACACTTTACGGGCGCTCACATTTTTGGCCGACTCTTTCACTTTAATTTCAAAATCCTTAGATTTTTGAATAATTAGGTCAAACCTAAAGAGTAGTTTTTGGAGACAATTAAAAAAAATCCATCGAGTTCAATCTAATTACAAAGAAATCGTGAGGTTTTTGAAAATCGCAAAGATTTGATTCCGTCTTATATTTTTCCTTAAGCAAAAAATATTTTAAAAACCCAATATTTATAAAAAGAGCTAGTCTCCTGTCAGACCATCTAATGGATCTAGATCCGTTAGACGGGTCAACATATCCTACCCATTTCACTGACCCGGATCCGCGCAAAAAGAAAAATTACAGAAAAAAGCCCATTCGGATTGGAGTCCTATTTTCTCAGCTTCCCAGCTTCTAGCTTCTTCCTCCTCCAACCACAACCAGTGCGCACGAGCCCACATTCCCACCACTAGCGTCGCCCCCTCCGCCTCTTCTTTTCACGATCGCTTGCTGACGCCTCGACACCTCCGTTCTTGTCTCCTCCGGTAGGTCAAAGAATCGAGCGTGGTTGCAGGATTTTCCAATCGAAAGGATTTTCGATTGAATGGGGCGTGGAAATGGTGGAAGAACGAGATTTGCTAAATGTACATGAATTAGACGAGGAGAAGAAACGAGATTTGTTGAACGAGATTTTCTTTTTTTTCAAATGTTTAATCAATGGACAACATCAATGTGAAAGGAAAAATGACGATGGTTGGTGATGGCTCGTGGTGATGATGCTTTTTTTTTCTTCGGTGATATGAAGAATAAATATTGCACTAAATGATACAAGTCTTAGTATCAACTAATACTTTTATGGAGAAATACTAATACATTTTATAAGAAAAACTAATACGTTGGGAGCACTACTAAAATACTCTAGAAATTACTAATACTTTTTCGAGAAACTATTAATACTTTTCCGATGGACAACTAATACATTTAGGAGTATATTCATGAGAAATACTAAAACTCTTAGGGAACAACTAATACATTTGTAAGAAATCGCTAATACTTTTAGAAGGACGACTAATACTTTTTTGAATGATGTTAACACATTTCGGAGAAAAATTTAATTATATTAGGGGGAACTACTAATACATTTGAAGAATCGCTAATACTTTTTAGAATGACATCTAATACTTTTTTAAGGACTGTTAATACATTTGGGAGAAAAATTTAATTATATTCAGAAACTACTAATACTTTTCGAGGAACTACTAATACTTTTTTGGGACTCTAAAACATTTTGGGAGTATATTCATGAGAAATATCAAAAACTCTTGGAACTACTAATACATTTGGAAGAATTAACATAATCTTTTTAGAAGGATGACTAATACTTTTCGGAAGGATTGTTAATACATTTTATAATTAAAAGAGACAAATTTGTAAAAAGTATTACACGTTGCATTCTAATGTATTAGATGTATTAAAAACATGTATTAGACTTTACAACTTTGTAGTAATTCTGTTTTATAATTAAAAGGGACAATTTCGTGGTAAAAGATGTTTTTGACTAATACTTTTCGCCAGAATAATTAATACAATTGAGAGTAACAAGTAATACAAAATACAAAAACTATCAACATAAAAACAAATTTAACAACTTAACACCACATAAAAATAATTTGAAATAGAAAGGCTACGTAACAATAATAAAACTACCATTTAAAATTACAAAAATGCCATTGGCGTGGAAATTACCAAAATGACTCGGGTCGCGGGTCGATCCGTCTAATGTGCCGCACCAGTTAGACGGTCCGACCAAAGTTTTTGTCATATAAAAATACTACGATTACCCACTTAAATTTAAGATAAAATCAAATCCGGTAGTGTTATTTTAGTAATTTTGAAACATCTTTAGGATTTTTGCACTTGCCCAAACCTCATGGGTGTTTTTGTAATTATCCCTAGTTTATATAAGAAACCCACTGGACGAACAGAGAGTTTGGCATTGAGCAGAAGCATAATCTATATCCAAAATACAAGAGCAAAACGAAATTGAGCCCAAGAGGTTTCAATATAAAATCACCAGCATATTTTGACTACAACAGGCACAAAAATTGTAAGCATGTCACATATTTGAAATATGAAGAACATGTTGAATAATATCAACGTTTTCGTGGGCTATGATGCCTTTGTGTTACAGGCGTACAGCAAAGATACAAAGAATACTTCACCAAAACCAAAAAAAAAAAAAAAAAACGCAAAAGAACAGATCTAAACTCACCGTTACAGCTTCAATGGCACTAAACGTCGTATTTCTATTTCGATCAAAAATTAAGTCCATTAGGACAAGTTCGGAATAATCTGCAAAAATTTCGTCCTCGCTGTGGAGTCCGTTGAAAATCGACCCAGGACAGCAAACGTAGCAGTACTGCTTCCAAACTTCTCAATCCCTCGAGAAATCATACAAGTGTGATTAGCTTCAACGACTACCATTACATCTTCCCCTAAGAACGACGAAACTGACTCAGCTATTTGCCTCGTCAGCCTTTCTTGTACTTGGAGTTTAAAACCATAAAAATGTACTATCGACTGTAGAAGGGATTTTCCGACAGGGTTAACCCTATTGGAGCTGTAATAACCTATGTGCACTACACCATGAAAGGGAAGTAAATGATGCTCACATTGTGACCAGAATGGCAAGCTCAGCTCAGAACATATGCGATCCTCGTTAGAGGTGAAATCCCCGTTAGTTCGAACAAATCCATTCAGCTTCATATCCAAATTACAATTTTTAAAATTCATTAACCAGTTCAAGAATCGAGCGGGAGTTTCTAGAAGCTCTTTCCTCGATGGGTTTTCGCCTAAAGAATGAAGGATCGACGAAACTGCACTAATCATTGCTGAATCTGATTGCCCCATTTTGCGAAAAGCCTCAGATGGACACCAAGATTTGCTAACTGGTCCTCCGGAATGCGCGTTTTCGACATTTAGACCCCTGAATTTCAGAAGACTTAAAAAATCAGTCCAAGTATCTGCTTTCTCATTGTCGAAAACTCCTGAGCCTGATTTAACTAATATTTTTACCCATCCGTCATGATTTGGGTCAAAGAGAGCTGACTGAAAATCGGGGAAATGAATATGCGAACATTGCAGGACAACAGCTACTCCAGTAGGTTTGATACTGTGTTGCAAAGCTGCAGAAATCTCATTGGCCAATCGTTGTGGATCTTGAAGCCGTTTTGCGAAAACTTCAGCTACTCGAGAGAGTTTACTTAGACCTACAACTTGATGACCGGACGGGACGTAACCTACGTGACACTTAACTTGGAAAGGAAGCAAGCAAGACTCACAGTAAGAGAAGAGATCGAGATCACGGACGATTACGAGCCCACCGGCTCCACCAGCATTACCGAGTTTGCTTTCTACGCCAGCTTCGGGGAATAAAGCACCACTAACAATGTCCATCACGTTTTGATTATAACCTGGACAATAATAAAAAATGGTGAAAATAATGTTACAAACATGAAGCCGAAAATATAACTTATGGGGTTTAACAGAAATTGATCCATGAATTCCAAATAAGATGTCCAATAGTAATTCCACAAACACCAGGACGAGTATGAAAACGTTTCTAAATAAGCATGCTAGAACCGTAGAATATATTTGATAATATAGATCCTATACAATGATTGTTCTGCTATGTGACAAGAGAAGCTGTGCACAAGGAGGAGGCACCGATATTCAACAAGGTAACCCAATAATAGTAATAATAATTGCAAATAGGAATTCAATAGAAGTAAAACCAACTCTTTGCAGATTATCTTTATTGTGTATATATGAGACAAACCAAATTACTGAAGTTGTTGGTCCACATTCAAGCCAATAGGCGCAATACAGATAATGATCAGGCACCAGGGAACCAAAGATCAATTTTTCAGTAAATATAATTATAACTAGATCCCTTCTTTGCTTTTTCCCCAAGACCATCTCTGCAGTAATTTACTGAAATTTAACTGTGTTCCTAGCACAGAATGAAGTACAAGTCCCTCTGCAAGATTATGGGAGTGTTTTCAGACTCTAAAAAAAAGTTACTCTCAGCTTCTAGATGGAAAAATAGTTGTTTTTTGCATCCAGAAGCTGAGAATCACTTCCTTTAGAGTTTGCAAACACTCCTATGTGTCAACTACAAGAAAGCAAAATCTTAATCTGTTCATTAGATGCTAAGTTGGCAAATAGATATTTGTTTGACAAAATGTACAGCTTTTAGCTTAATTATCAATCAGTAACTATTTAAGAAAACTACAACTCCATTATTCCACCATACCGCAAAGCTCAATATATCAATTTCCCAGTTCCTTTATATTTCCTCATAATTAAGAAGCAACAGATCCAACTGTACTAAGTCTACTACTACAATCAATAAAACAGTCTAAAGTTGATATAAAACAGAGATGCAAAAGGCAATCAAGAATCACCTCGGGTCCCTTCTCGGAGGGCCTTAGCCACACGATGAGGCGTTTTCGCAAACCTTCACGATTGATATCCTCACCCAAACCCTGCAAAAGGACTCTAACAGCATCCTCAATGGCCAGAGCCTCAGGCTCAATACAGTCCCCAAGATTCACTCCATTCTCTAGTTCCACAATATATTGGCATTCATCTAAAGCGCCCATTGACAGGTAACAATATCAAACCTCACCCCCACCAACGAACCAAAGACACCAAATTAAATTAAATCTGATGCCTGCAAACGAGGGAAAAAGAAAACCCACTTGAGATTCAGCTCAAAGATTCCAAAATTTTAGCTCCTAAATGCTAAAAATGACTAAAAATTCGAAATTTAACGCATCCCAGATCAGAACCATGACCAAAAACACAAATTATACTCACAAATAAAAAAACCCAATTAAATTATCGACGAATTACAACGTAAAATGCTTCGAACAAAACAGCACCTGGAGAGAGAGAGAAACGGAGAGAGAGAAGTGAAGGGCTGTTATTGAGGGTGAGGGATGTGTGTGCTCAAATTGTTTGAAAGAACTATATATAGAAAACGTAGGGTTGCCGTTGATGTTTGGAATGTGTTTTAAAGAAAAAAAATAACACCACTTGATATTAGCTCATCAAAAGTGGGACCTACGTAAGTGGAGATTATTTTTGTACGATGACCGCCGGATATGGTTGGTGAACTATCACTTCGCGTATGAATTTCCGTTCTGCAAAGATTACCATGGCCCATAATTGGGTGGCGGTCAAGACAACCAAAGTCTCGGCTGAAAGAAAATTATATCTATAACATTTGTATAACATTTATTGATATTTATAATAAAAAAAAAAACATATATTGATATTCAAGATTTTAGATGGATATTTTGTTTTATGAAAAATAGAATACATATCTACTATTCATACACTTGATCCGTTGATCGAGTATATTGTCTTAATTTTATATGCATTGGACCCAAAAAATTCTCCACAAAGCCAGCCCACAAAAATAGGATAAAATAATAAAAAAACTCAAAAAATTCACATCAACTATAACTTTTTTTTTTATTTTATTTTTTAGTGATTTTATCTAAAACAAATCATAAAGGGTTGGTTCCTCCCTACGCATGCTCTCCTCTCTCTCTCATTTTCTCAAACCATAGTTGTCTTTATCATTCTTCATTTTCTTCCTTATCTTCTCTAATCCTCCCAAGGTGGATGGAAAAGTAATTTCTACCTTTATGGGAGTTTCTCTATCTCCCAAAGTTTTTAAGTTTTTCCTCAATGAAATAAGTTTGTCCACAATCCTCATAGGTGGCTTTTTGTTCAGTGAAATAAGTTTGTCATCATAGGTGTGTTTTTGTTTATAAAATTCAGATGCGTCATTACCCAACGATAGTGATCTATGCGAGTTTTGGTCGACGTCTCGTTGCAATTTTCTAATTCTACGAATTAATTAGGCTTTTACTAGTTTAATTTTTCCCCCTTTATGATTTAGATATGTATATGTTCAAGATCATGTGTGTATTGCAATTGTTTCATACTTGATATTATATTGTTATTAAGTGTAAGATTTTTTTAATAAATGAAATTCATTTTGCTGCTAATTTTTTTTTATATGCATTAGCGTAGAAATGTATAATGAATTGAATCACGTCACATTAATAATAGAAACTAAATTATGTTAACCCATTATTTCCATACTTAATTAATGTAAGAAAATACGTTGATTGATGATATGTGATTTCAGTTATGTCAATGTGAACTACTAAAAAGAATGGGGACAAAATCGACTTTTTCGAATATTTATTATTTTAATTATTTTACACATTATTTAATTTTAAAATTATTTAATTAATTATCCAATATTATTAATCATTATTGGATCACATATATAATTATCCGACCACGTGGCTCGTATCGGTCCATGCAACCACTTTCTCCTACGAGGCCCATGCGCAGAGTTGAAAAACGAACCAAGCTACTCGATATTCGATTCGAGATCGATCATTAAAAGCTGATTTGAACTCGATTCGTTAACATAACAAACCAAACTTGAACACATTTTTCCGTTCGATAAGAGGTAAAGCTCAACTCGAGCTCGACTTGATTAGTAAAAAGAACAAACTATGCATAAAAATATCAAACTACTCAAGCTCGATCCGTGTTCGGCTCGACTTAAGCTCATTCGAGCTCAATTTGATTAATAATCAAACCAGGCTCAAACACAATTTTTTGAAGACCGATTAAAATTCAAACAAACTTGAACAGTACTATGTTCGGCTCAGCTCGACTCGACTCGTTTACATCCCTATTCATGCGACCCATCAACCCGGTATAAATAATATCCCTCCACATTATTATAAGTATTCTAGATTATTCTCAGTTAATTGCTCTCAACTGAATATCCCTCCTCATTATTATAAGTATTCTAGATTATTCTCAGTTAATTGCTCACAATTGTTGTTTCCTTTGCTCTGGATTTTATCCCGAATCGGTACTAACTTGAGCATCAGAGGAGTCTCCCTGGGACAACCCAAGGGCCCATCTAATGTCTGATAAATTATCACAGACAAGTTCCCATCTCAAGAACTACTAATTTCGGAGAAGAAAATGGATTTTTTAATCAGAAATCTTAACTTGGAGTATCTAGGAATTTATGCAGCATCAAGTAGAGTGTAGCCAACACTATGGCCAAAAAATGATCAATATGCCCTTGGCGTTAGGAGTATATGATGTTGAAGGAACATATAGTTCGTTGACCACCTACTGAACCAAATCTGCTAGTCCATATTGCGTAACTTAAAATTAAGTAGTTAGAGTTCAGTCTTTGTTTACTATCTATTTTAATTTCTAAGTCTCAAGTCAAGTTGAGATTTTCTTTGTCAAGTGACCAAATCGAGTATACAACATAATGATGTAGACAAACCATAATGGACATAATGCCAACTTTCAAGAGTTGAGAGTAAAAATGGAAACCACACTCAAGCATCCGGCCAAAATGATATGTTATTTTCTTTTCATAATTGACATATGGGCGACGCTATTTACACCCCCAAATTGATAAATACACATATTTCCATATAATTTTTAAAATAACATTAGTTTAAAAGACTATAATACCCTTATCCACATAATATACCCCATCTTCCTCACATCCACCCATATTGTTACAAAAAGTTGAAACTTTTTTTTTTCTGTAAACCTTAGGCCTTGTATGGTTATGTTTCCATGTACCATTTCTAGTTTCTAGTGTTGGAAAATAAATTTTGAGAATTCATTGGTTTTCGTGTGAAAACTGGAATTATGTTTGGATGAGTGAATGAAAATGAGTTTTATGTAGATTTGGAAATGAGATTATATTTGGTTGAGTAGTTTTGAAGTAATATTTTATGTATATAATAATTTGAAAAATTGATAGTTATTGAATATTTTAATTGAATATATAATATTATATTTGTAAGATTGTAGGCTAGTGGGTCCCATTAGATATATATAGTAATATAAAGTTGACAATGGAGGGTCCCACATATATATTTGGATAAAAAAATAAGAATAATGATTGATGAGTGATGTAGGGTAGTGTATAGGGTTGAAAATTGAAATTATAGGTTTGAGATGTTGTTTTATGTGAAAAATGGAAAGTGAAAATGATAATTTTTATTGGAAAATTTATAAACAAACATGATTCCATTTCTATGAATAGTTGGAAATTGGAAATGAGGGCTTGGAAACATAAACAAACAAGGCCTTAGATTTTCCAATACTCACATTGTTGTAAATATGGACAACAAAAAAATTATTTATCGAATAATATATGTATCTCTTTAGTTTACAACTTAAAGTATGTTATTTTTTTGTTTTAGCTAGTTTTTTACAAGTTAAAATTGATGTTGAATAACAAAAGTGTGGCACTTGGCACGATGACACAATGGTACGATGGCTACGTTACACGATGGCAAGATGGCTACGTGGCACAATGGCATGACACGATCAAAGTAACTCGATGTGTGACACAATCGAGTATACCATCGTGCCATCTAGGGCCATCGTGTCATCCATCGTCTTCTTCCCCAAATACAATTACCTCACAATTACCCAAACTAATACAACTATAAGTATGAAATTAAAGTAAAATATGATATTCGAAATTAAAGTAAAATATTACATCCTCTTCCATTGCCGAAACTTCTTCCGCTGTCGCCGCCCCTTCTGGGTGTATGATTTTGTGGTGTATTTCTGAGAAGAACAATGTAAGGGTAAAATAGAGAATTATTGGGGTGTATTTAGTAAATGGATTATCTTTTAAAAAGTGGATGGGGTGTATTTAGAAGGTGGGTGTGTTTATCAATTTTGGGGGTGTGAATAGCGCCACTCTTGAAATATTTAAATTATAATTACCTGACGAAGGGATCTAGTTTGTCATATAAAGATGCACTAAACGTATATTATAATACAATATTAATGTACTCAATTATAATGCAATTTTTTTGAAAAAAAAAGGTGAGATTTACCCCATGTTTAGAAACTCATTCCAAATAGATTTTTTTTAATTAAAATCAAAATATATAATAAAAAGAAAAGAAGGATCATGATCACAAGCCGATTAGATAGTGCAATATTTGGGGCCTCATTAAAAATCTACCAAGGTAAAACCCACCTTTGTGGGAAAAACCCCTAGTAGAAAAAGAGTACTCCAACGAGAAAAAAGAACCATAGGAACCATAGAAAGCACAGAAACAAAAAATATCTAACAAATCGATACTACGCTCGTCCAACATAATCATCCGTGAGCAAAGGAATGATATCCTCCGGAGGAGCATCCCACCAAATAGATCCCAGTACTTTGCCGAGGTTGGTACGCTACACGATTTTTCTCCCGATAAATGTGTGAGATGACAAAATTCATCTGAGAAATCAAATATAAAGAATACTGCCATTGACCAAGAAGTCTCCATGGAATGGAACCATCATGAGCTCGAAAATGATCCACCATGAAAGTTGAATCCGATTCAACCTAAAGATTTGTCCATCCCTTATGAAAAACATAGAAAATAGCACACATCACCGCCATTAATTCAGCCTCCAAAGTATAGACCGTGCCACACTACTCGACAAAACAACCTCGAAAGAAGCCCCTGGTCGTGCGATAAACCCCTGTTGCCGTGGGATGTCCTGGGGATCCAGCTGCACTACCATCCGTGTTAACTTTGATCTAGCCTGGGAGAGGTAAATACCAAGAAACCGGGACAATGCGTGGTGCTTTCGGAACACGTCCCTGAACCTTCAAACGGTAAAGACAAAGAAGATCATCTTGAGTGTTGTTCATAAAACCTTGTCAGACACGCGGACTCCAAGATCATCGCCCGTAGCTGGACCAAAGCCGCACCAGTAGTCCATTTCTTGTCATTAAAAATAACATCATTCCAAATGTGCCAAATTAGCCAGATGCAGAAAATCATGGCCACCTTCCAGAGAAAAGCAATCTGATCACTGAATAGAAAACCCATTACTTTGACCATGAATCATAATGCGCATTGAGCATGATTTGATTAATTAGTACAACAAGGAAGAATCTGGATTACCCTTGAAGCGTGCTTTCAAAATTCCTTTGCAAAAATTTCACGCTCTAAACCTTCAAGCCTTATTCGGTGTTCTCCAAGAACTCAAGAAGTGCAGTAAAATCTCTCTCTTGTGTGTGTGTGTGTGCACAAATGATCGATAGATAGAAATTAAGTATGATGGAATAAATTAACTACAGAAACTTTTGCCAAAATGAAAGTATTACTTTAGGTAATACTTTAATTGACAAATCAAATCATATTGATTGTCAAATCTTATGATTTATCTTCTTTCCAAAATTATCCCAATAAGTCCACTTAATTAAATACACTGCACTAATAAATTATGACTCTTATAATTTATTCTAGTTCTTTTTCTAGAGCCACCAAAGAGACCTGATCGAACCCAAATAGATTAAGCTCCAATAAATTAATTTTGATCCAATCAACTCTTGATCAATCAAAATAATTTATTAATCTTATTCCATTCTACTAAAGGGATAAGATTGGACTCTTAATCTATTTGAAATTACTGAAGCCAATAATTAAATCCTCTGATTTGTCGATCTTACATGTCACTCTCATTGATCAACTGGATATTTGAAATATGATAAAATGACCAAAATCTATTTTCTAATATTTATAAATCTCAATCCTCATCTTCTATCTGACACTCCCATGTGATTGCTATCACATCATGAATTCAACAAGAAATACTGAATTACTGAGCTATGATTCTACTGTCTATTAGAAGAATAGATGAGATCGTGATCATGCATATTAAATAGGTGACAGATTCCATATTGTGAATATATATGTTCTTTGCTATTTCACTTTAATCCCAAAGCATCGAGATACCGATCATCAATTTGATCTCATTCATTGATGGCTCAAAGAACTTTAGGTTAGTAATCAAAGTCCATTACCCACTCAGAATTAAGGTGTCACGTACGATAATCAAGTGAAATTAAATATCTATTGGTCAATTAAATATTTAATTTCACATGGTCCAGTTCAATACATTTAAGAAATATGTTATTACCAAAGTCAAGATAAACTTCAATTAAATTGAGACGATCTTATCAAAATAAATTGTATATATTTATTTACCGATCGTGGACTTTAATTCTTTTGAATTGAATTATAAATTGAATCTTTCTGTGTTTAACAACATAAACACTCAATTTATAATATCAAACAATCCATGGCATATGCAAGCTCAATATATGTGAAACTTATATTTAATTCAAAATGTCAATTTACACAATAATTTACTTATAGGCACAATACTACCTACAATATTTTGTAGCTCACCAACCTCAAGATATCATCTAATTTTATGTATATTTGTTTGGGAAAATTGAGTTAGTAAAAACAAAATAAAATAAAACAAAAAATCATAGGGACCTACCATTTATATAGTTGATGTTGTTTTTTTTCTACAGATCACTCGAAATCAAGGATTCTAATAAAAGTCAAAGTCTTCTCCTCCAGAGGCTGGAAATCTTCTGTGGTAGGAACTTGCCTGCAACACCAACAAATATTAGATGGGCCCTGAGATTGTCCTAGGGATGCCCCTCCGATGGGATCTGGGGTTGTCCCAGGGAGGCTCCTCCGACCTCAAGTCAGCACGGTGAATGAGAAAAAATTCGGAGCAGAAAATAAAAGTACCGAATGTGAATTATACGAGCTGACTCACAAATGAGATGGATGAACCTTTATATACCTGGGTTAGCGGGCCTCATGGACCGCGTATGCGAAAGTGATGCGTGGGATGGATCCAGGCCTCGTGGGCTGGATAATTTTATCTGTAACCCAATAATTAATGGATAATATTAGGTAATTATGGAGATTAAATAAATACATAAATCAATAATGATAATAGTTATGAAAAGACTTTTTGCCCACAACAATAGCCATAGAACTAGAAAGCGTCAAAGTTAATGCCATTTATGCACAAATTTTCTTGAGTATATGATTTTAAGTTTTAGCTGAGTTAAACTTAATTTGATAACACAGGGTGAAAATAGTTAATATGGATTAATATGTTGCAATTTTATAACAATTATGGTGAAATATTAAGTAGCTATTTTATTTTTAAAAAAACTCTAAGTTCGCACGCACACAAAATAAAAAGAATAAAAAAATATTAGACACACACAAAAAGAATAAACTAGAGAATATTCTAATTCATCTCTAAACTACCCACTCCTTGATTTGATTATATAAACGAACTACTTTATATTTAGTAATGTTTATAAATTCCATACTTTATTTTATCCCAGGTTTCTTTTTTTAAATACTTCACAAATATTACACAAAACCTTAAAACATGTAATATATTCTAGTGAAACACATATGCAAGTGAACAACTTGAGACCAAAAATAGAAGGGGAAAAGGGAGAAATTTGGAATACACAAATATGATAAGGCCTACTATTTTTTCCCCAAAATTTTAAGAATTTTTTTCTACCATGAATGACCAAACTATCCTTTACTTAGTGGATCTCATCTCTGACCCACCACACGTCTCACTCCATTTTACATCCCCACGCCCCCTTTTTCCTCTCTCCAAATTGAAAAAACTTACCAAGCATACATTTTGGATTTTCACCAAGTAAATTATTGGAGAGTTACAGTAGCTTCGTGCATTTCAAAACCCATTTTCGTGAAAATGGACAACAATAAATGATTGTCGTCATTGAAGGTGCACTTCATGTAATTTCACGATAGGAGACTATGTTAGTGTAATTTCTCGATTTTCACAATATAAGATATATAGTGAAATTCATAAAATTACACTAATATGGTTTCCATATCGTGAAACTTGTGAAAATACACTTAGTGTGCTATTTGGTATTTTCGTGAAAATTAGAACAAATTCAAGAAAAATTATATTCCAAAAATTTCAAATTATTTTATGATTATTTTGCAAATGTCATCCTTTATACGAAACGACATCATCATATAATGCCATTGTAGAAACTCCATTGTCATTGAAATTAAGAATGAACTAAGGGTGCATTTGGAGGGGTATTTGGGATGAGGGATTTGAAATCCTCAGCTAAATCCATACCATTGTTTGACATATAAATCCAAATCAAAGGATATCAAATCCATCTTTAAGTTTTAGTTCATTTTCAAAGGATTTTTAATCCCTCCCAAAACCTAGTAATTTGAAATCCATTCTTTTTTTTTTGAGTCTCCTTTGGAGGATTGGGAATTTTCTCTCTCTAGAGGGAACCCTAGTTTTCCTTTCTTTTCTTAGTCTTTATCTAACCTTCTTCCTCCAGTGTCAACCTTGAATAGCCATCGTCATCATGTCCACCAAGAATGAACATTCCACTGTATTAATGTTTTTGTGAGACAAGTGTCCATCTTAGGGGTCTGGTTATGGGTCCTCCCATGATCTTTGTCGGAGTGGACTTTACTCAAAGTCAAAAAGAGCAAACTTTTAAAATAATTTTTAATACTGGTTATTTATTAGCATTTCACCTAACTCATTCTCTCTTTTACTGCATATTTGTCTCCCCCCCCACATTTTGTTTTCTTAGGTACCTTTTTTCTAATTAAACTCATCTCTTTTTACCCCCTTTGTGTGGTCATTTCTTCTTCCCAGGCTCCAGGTGGCGAGATCTGAAGTTCACTGAGGCTCTTCCAATGGATGAGATTTCCTGGTATCATGAAAAGGGATTTAGTGGAAAGACTAAAAGACTTCAAGTTGACCTCGGAGGAACATAATGAAATCTTGCTTGAAGATAATGACATTGCGAAAACCAATGAAGAATGTGAGAGAAGCTTGGTAGGGAAAATTTATGGGGAAAAAATTAATTTCTCTGGGCTTAAGAACACAGTCAACAGAATTTGGCACACCCAAGATCCATTCTCAGTTAGGGAAATAGGATTGAATCTATTCCAGTTCATTTTTAGATCTCAAGAGAACAAAGAGAAGGTGCTCATGGGACAAACATGGTCTTTCGAAAACCAGTATCTGTTAATCCGTAATTGGTCTGAAGATATTCTGAAAAAGGTGGAGCTTATTAACATAGTGGAGCTCTGGGTCCAAGTCCGGAACGCCCCATTCCACTGGATTAGTTTGGAGACAGGTAGAAAAATTGGACAAAAAATTGGTCTGGCTCGGGATATTTTGATTCCAGAAATAGGCAGCTCTAGAGGGAGGCACATTAAGATCCTTGTTGAGGTATGCCTTGATAAACCTCTTCTTAGAGGGACATTTATTAAGTTGGGACCTGAAACTTGCTGGGTGCATTTTCGCTATGAGAGTGGATTTTCGCTATGAGAACCTTCATGGCTTCTATTTCTATTGTGGAATGGTTGGTCACCTGGAAAGAAATTGCATTGCTAGAAAAATTGATATCAAGCAAAATTTGATTAAGGAGGGCCAATTTGGGAAATGGATTTGGGCTCCTGAATTACTTGTTATCGCACGGGGAATTAGAGAGCAAGAGAGTCAGGAAGAAAGAGGGGCAAAGAACAGCCAGGGCTGAATAAAGCCAATGAAGTTGAGGACCCATCGACCATTAAAGGGGCAGATGGCCGGAAAACCCAGCATAGCCCAGCGGATATTGAAAATCAACTCTGGAGAAAGGAGATTTTTATGAAAGTTGTGAATCTTTGAACCCTTGTGAACATAGCAAACTCCCAGTTGATAGTGAATCAGGGAATATTGTGGAAGGTGGGGAGGATCGGAAGAAATTGCAGCTAATTAGAGAGGAGCCTGATAAAGAAAATGTGGGTAGCATGGAGAACCAAGCTCTTGTGGATATCTCAGTTAGCATGGAAAAGAAAAGAGTCCCCCTTAAGGAAATCCAAAACAAACCTGCTGACTTTTTGAGACCTACTAAGAGGCAACCAAAGCAAGAAAGACGCAGTCTCCTTAAGGGTGAACCAAGTAACACAAAGGTTATCCCTATGGAAGGCATTTTACTTGAGGAAAAAAGAGGACGTTCTCTGAAAAGGCCTCTTCGATTGTTAGATGAAGAGATGAATAATTTGACAGGAGAAAATAAAAAATCAAAAATTGAAGAAGAGTGGTCTATGGATTGGGATCTTTTGGAAAAGGTGGAGGTGGCCAACCTAAAATATGCCCAAATTGATCAATGAATGCATGTGTGTGGAATTGTAGAGGTTTGGGAGGACCTTCTATAATTCCCCAGCTTAAGGAGTCTTTGAGACTCCACCTTCCTAATTTGATGTTCCTTTGTGAAACTAAGAAAAAAAGGGCATTTGTTCAGTTGGTGTGTAAAAAACTTAAGATGGAAGATAGATGGTTATGTATTGACCCTGTGGGAAAAAAATGGTGGCATGTGTGTTTGCTGGTCTAGTAAGATATCACTGTGCCAGTATTTTTTGTCTGATTTTTGTGTGGAAATGGAATGTCTTCTGTCAGATAGTGATGAGAGGGTATGGACTGTTTTTGTGTATGGAAGTACTGATCGTGGTACCCAGAAACATCAATGGGATTATCTTGAGAAAGCTAAAGGAAAATGGGGGCAGAAATGGTTCTTGGGGGAGACTTTAATGATATAGCAGATATTGAGGACAATAAGGGGGGAGACCAAGATCTTTGACTAGTTTACAAGGCTTTAAGAACTTCATTGCTAATATGGAAATGGGAGAAGTCCCATTTAATGGTCATCCATTTACTTGGGCCAATAATAGGGAAAGGGAAGGCTTTGTGGAAAAAAGGATTGATAGAATCTTCGAATCCCCGGATCGGCTCATTCAATTCCCTCATGCTTGTGTTCATCATTGTGAAAATCAAGCTTCTGACCATTACTTGTTTATTCTTGAGTGCAATCCTACCAAAATTAAGACCAAAAGCATATTTTTCTTTGACAAAAGAGGGTTGAGAAGGGAAGATGTGGATTGTGTTGTAGATAATGCTTGGAATAAACAGGTTTGGGGAAGTCCACTGTTTTAGCTTAAAAGGATTAGCAATCGCAGATTGGCTCTACTTAATTGCAGTAAAGGGCATCATTCGAATTCAGCTAAAATTATCCAAACCTGCAAAGAAAAACTTTCTAAGCTGAAATTTTAGAAGGGAGGGGAAACTGGAAAGAATGGCAATCCCTCAAAATTGTTCTAGACAAAGATTATAAGGATGAGGAACTCTTTTGGAGCCAGAAAGCTACGGTGAATTGGCTTAAAGAAGGCGACATAAATTCCAAATGTTTTCATGCTTATACCTTACAAAGAAGGAGGACTAATGGGATTGAGAGATTGGTTAGAAATGATGGTACTATTTGTGATACTTTGGATGCTTTAGAAACTGAAATCTCAGAGTTCTATAAAAGGATGTTCAGTTCATCTAACCCCCCTGGAGGAACCTGGTCTTCTTGAAGGAATTAATCAGTCAATTTCAGCCTCAGTGAACCAAGATCTCACCAAAATAGTGGAGGACCTTGAAATTAAAAAAGCACTTTTCGACCTCTGCCCGAACAAAGCACCTGGAATTGATGGAATGAGCCCCATTTTCTTTCAAAGATTTTGGCCTATTGTGTCTTCTCAACTGTGCTATGTTGTCAAAAATTCTTTCCATTGTTCCAAAATGCTTAAAAGTATCAACCATATTGTTATTACTCGCATCCCCAAAGTTAAAAATCCCACTTCTATGTGTCATTTTAGGTCTATTAGTCTATGCAATGTGGTGTATAAAGTCATTTCCAAACTACTGGCTAATAGGCTTCAACATGTCCTCCACAATTGCATTAGTGCTAATCAATCTGCTTTTATCCCGAGAAGACAAATTATTGATATCATTGTCATTGCTCATGAATGTATTCACTTCTTAAATGGTCTTAGGCAAGGAAAAAAAGCTTTTATGGCCCTCAAATTGGACATGTCCAAAGCATACGATAGGATGGAATGGAAATTATTGGCTTCTATTCTTTGCAAAAAGGGTTTTGATTGGACTTTTGTGAAATGGATTGTTACTTGTATTTCTTCTTCTGCCTTCTCTTTTAATATTAATGGACATGTGACAGGTTATTTGGTTCCCTCCCGTGGGGTTCGGCAAGGGGATCCCTTGTCTGTATATCTCTTCATTATTTTATCTAAAGCATTCTCTAATTTGATTCATAGGGCCCGCTGTAATTCTCTCTTTCAAGGGATCAAAATCTGTAAAAATAGCCCAATGATTACTCATTTATTCTTTGCAGATGATTCCGTTCTTTTTTGTGAAGCCTCTATTAATCAAGCTTGGGTAGTTAATGATATTTTAGATAAATATTATAGAGTCTCTGGCCAATTTGTTAATTTAGAAAAATCTTTGGTCTTTTTTAGTAAGAACTCTCATTGTGATCTTAAAAATCAGATTTGTTCTATTCTGCAAGGGGTAAGTGTCAAAAATAGTGCAAAATATATTTGCCTTCCTTTGGTCATTCGGAGATCTAAGAGGAAAGTCTTTGGGTATGTTCTTGAATGTGTGAGAAAGAGGGTGTTTGGCTGGAGTAACGGGTTTCATTCGTTTGCTGGAAGAGAAGGTCTTATTAAAGTTGTTATTAATGTTCTTCCTAACTATATTGTCTTGTTTCAAACTCCCCTTGAGTATATGTAAGAGTATCTATCAGTTAACATCTGCTTTTTGGTGGAGAGGGGATAAAGTAAGGACAAGAAGATCCACTGGGCCTCTTGAGATAAAATGATTAAACCAAAACTGGAAGGGGGATGGGTTTCCATGGTATTTACCTCTTTAATGAAGCTCTCCTTGCTAAGCAACTTTGGAGATTGGTCACTCAACCCAATTTATTGTCCAACAAGCTTCTTAAAGCTAAGTACTTTCCAAATGGGGGGCTCCTTCTTACTGTGTGTAATAACAATGATTCGTGGCTTTGGAAATGTTGGCTCAAGGCTAGGAGAGCTCTATCTTTGGGGCTCAGATATAGGGTGGGGGATGGTAAAGGGATTAGAGTGTGGGAATCTCCTTGGATCCCCGAGAACCCTCTCTTTACACATATCTCCTCTCCCCTACTGTTGATCATACTCTTTGGGTTAGGGATCTAATGAATTTGGAAGGGACTGAGTGGAATGAGGATTTATTGGCTGAGCTGTTTTGCCCCTGGATATTTCTAACATTTTGCAGATCAATATTCACCCGTATGGAGGCAGGGATACTCTCATTTGGCACCTGTAGAAGCATGGGAGATTTTTAATGAGCTCAATATATAAACAACTAATTTCTGAAAGAAAGAAAAGGGAGGATGCCCGTGAAACTAGCTCTCATAGTAGGATAGGGAGGGCAATTTGGAAAAGATGCTGGGGGATGGAGGTTAAAGGCGAGGTGAAATTCATTGGAGGTGCATTAATAACCTCCTTCCAACAGCTGACCAACTCTGCAGGAGAGGATTAAAACATCATGGCTTTTGTGAGATGTGTGGAGAGGGTGCATAAACTATTGTCCATCTCCTCTTCAATGTCCACGTGCTCTTCAGGGTTGGAAGCTCTCCCCTGTTAACTGGAGCAATACTCAAGGGGCTATCTTCTCAGTGAAAGATTGGTGGAGCAGAATTAGTTGTCTGGACAAAACTCAAATTTCACAGGACATGATCCAACTTTCTATCTACATATTGTGGTGGTTATGGAAAACCCGTAACCTATGGGTGTTTCAAAAAATCAGAGTTACAGAGAGAGAGATAGTTGAAAAGGCAATGAGGGAATGTAAGGAGTTTTAATCTATTTGTGGAAAGGGCGAGAGACTTACTAAATCTCAGTTATCTTGCACCCATGCAAGCATGACAAATCCAGAAGAACATGCTCCAGTAGGATCACATTGTGACGTGATCAGTGTTGTTGCCTTCTCTAATGGTAAGTTATGTATGGGAGGTTGGGTTGATGGGGACCGGGATGGTGTTATTCAAGCTTGGGCGGCTTCTAGGGAGGACATTGTCAATCCAGTGGAGGCTTTTCTTGTCAGTGTTCGAAAGGCAATGTGCGTGGCTCAAAGAATTGGAATAAAAAATGTTACCATATGAGTAGATGACAAGGATATTGCTTTCAAACTCAACAACAAATTCCCTTTAGAGTTTGACGTGTCGCCAATAGCCGAAGACATCTGTTTACTATGTTATCTCTTTGATTCTTGTAATTTTATGTCGTTAGACCAAGTGAAGCTTTCTTGTTGTAATAGACTAGCTCATTTGGCTTTTGACTCTGTTGATGATTTGAATTAGGTTAACCAATTCCCCTCTTGGCTCCACGTGTAGCTAAGTTGGTCCTAAGCCAGTGGACTTCGATATTCTTTGTAGTGTTTCAGTTGAGGTCTTATCAATAATATACTATCGTTTGAGAGAGGGAAAAAAAAGAAATCTATTCTTTTTTTCCCTTTATACTCACTTGCATATTCACACACAATGCACACATTTAAACACACTTACACACTGCATACATTTACACACACTGCACACATTTACACACTCATACACTTACATGCACTGCACACACTACAAATATTTACACACACTGCACATACTTACATACACTGCACTCACACAGTTACACACACTCACACATACTCTCTCTCACATATTCACACACACTATCCTCACACACATATTCACACATAATAAAAGTTACATATTTCATATTTTTATTAGTGTATAAGGTTATAATCCCATTTATAAATTAATAAGATTATATCTTTTATTTTTATTTATTAAATGTCAATTTAGAAAATGAATAGAGCTTTTAATTTTTTTAATCAAAATTCACGATGGATTTGAAATCCCTACACAAATCCATATTATCCAGTGGATTTCAAATCCAAGGAGTTTGAAATAGAGGGGGAAAGACCTATAGGTTAAATAGAGGGGGGAAAGACCCAAAATTGCTATACAGCAAGGATGTTTGTATACACTGAAGAACAATAATATTTTCACGTTTTCAAATAAGAGAGAGATAATAAAATAAAGTTGAATCAAGTTAAGGTATTTTGGTCTGCACATACTGTAAAAAAAGTATGTTAGAGAAAAACAATTCAAAGTTAATCCTAAAAAAGTTTGTCATTTACGCACACACAAAATCTAAAGGGAACCACTATTAACACCCCCAAAACCTATCTATACAGCCCCTCTTCTTAATACACTCATCTCCTTATTAAAAATAAAATATATACTTAATACACCTCTTACTCTTCCCCAATTTACCCTTCCCCCAACTAAAACCTAATAATATTATAAAAATTTATTGTAACGACACAGTCAATAAGTTGCATTACATGTAACATCAGTATCACTAGTTCATACACAATTCTTGTGATTATTAAAATTATAAAATTCATTCAATTGACAGAACATTTTTTCTTCTTTTTAAAGGGAATATAGACTATAGTTAAAGAAGACATAACAGGAAAATCGCACAAAAATGGCATGCAATTCAGGGACCTGCAATCCGGTTGCTACAAAGACGAGTATTCCGTCGACGAAGACGATCAGAAGAGTCGGTCGGTGCCAAAAAATGGGGGAGGGTGTAATCATGTTTCTCCATGTGGGAGCGATTCCGGTGGTCGCGGCCACTGCATCAAGTGCAAGGTTAACGAAACCATCGCCGATACCTACCCCACTCTTACTGGAGGTGGAGGGGACGGCAGAAGATTCTGCGCCGATTGCTTTCTGAGTAATTTGTACGGAAAGTTTCAGTTCGCTGTCACTTCTATGGTTCCGGTGATGACGATGAGGATTCGTCTCCATTGTTATCAATCAGTTTAGTTTTGGGGGGTCCCAAGGGGTGTGAGTAAGGTTTAGAAGGGGGGGTTGAATAAACCTTACCAACTTTTCGATTTTAGCCCTTTTAAAATATTACAGAGTTAAATACACAACTAAGTCCTTGGGAGACAAGCTAAGTTAGTTAATCAGCAGAGTTAGCCACTCAACAGACTCGATTGAGCTGTTGATAGAATAACTCAGCTGTTTAGTCTAAACCTTAACTTGGCTGTGATGAGATTTTCAGCGGAAGACTTAACACCCTTTAATTTGATTTAATTTGTTTTAAACACTTGATTTTAGCACTTAGTTACTTATCAGTTGGATAACAAATTATCAGCAGATATAAAGTGATATGCAGAAGTAAAATGTTGAAATATAAATGACACAATAATTTTTATAGAGGTTCGAAGATGGGTTAATTCTTCTACTCCTCTCTTCTCCAACTCCTAGAGGAATCCACTAAGTAATGATCAGAATACAAAGTGATTATCAGTCCAGATGTAAGTCTTGATCACACAGCTGACTTGCTCCTTTGGGATTCAGTCTGGAGATGCCTTGGTCACACAGCTAGCTTCTCGTCCGACTCGGCTACTTCACAGTATGCATCGCTTTACTACTTCAGCTCACTTTCTCAAGCTTCTTGGGTTTGATCATGAAACCCTCCAATAACTTGAGATTGGTTCGACCTTGAACCTTTCTACAATCCTCCTTGGAAACTAGACCCCTTTTGATTCTTCAAAAGTTTCCTCTTCAACAATTTGAAGTTGTCTTTCCTTCACAGCTTAGTGTTGGATCGATTTCCTTCGAGATTTAGGCTTGAGGATTTTGCTTGAATAACTTGAGAATATCTTGCAGGTTACAGATTGAATAATGCTTGTTATCTCAGGTATGCAAGGTTAACCTTTTCTCAAAGTGATTCCTCAGCCTTTTACAGTGAATTTTCAAAAATCTGACCATTGAAGAGATAGGTTGATTTTCAAAAATCACTTGCGTTCGTTGGCTTGTCTTGTTGCAGTCCTTGATGTTGACATTTCCTCGTATTAAATGAATGATCAGCATTTCAGAATCTGACACGAGGTGCAGTGCTTCCCATTGGTTTATTCCTTTTGCACGCTTCTGGGACTGAGCACTTTAAGACATGGAAGCATGGAAGTATTGCTTGTTTAAGTAATATTCTTGACTTTTGTGCAATGGATTCTTTTCAGTTAACTCCTCTTTGCAGTTGCCTTTTCCCCAGGTGACTTGAGTCTGCTCCAATGATTGAAAGACTCATCTGTCACTTCAACTTGACTTGGCTTCATCGTGGTTGACTTGACTGACTCTTCATACAGCTGTATCACAGCCGGTACTCCTTCAGTCGAGTTCTTGACATCTCTTCCTTGCCACACTCTGCTGCTTCACACCAGAGTCTTCATTCTAGTCTTCAGTTGACTTCTTGTATTCACATGCATAGCTGACTTGACTCAGCTCATACAGCCCTATCTACTACAATACAAATTACAAGGAAAATGGGGTGCCAACTTTCTACTCTAAGTTTTACATGGCATTCATCAAAATCTAAACAATAAATTTCCCAACAATTTCCCCCTTTTTGATGATGCCAAAACTTAAATACATACAAACAATATGTAAATAGCAAAGATACATACAGACAATGCAGTAACAAGGAATGTATGCGTAGAATCAATCTTTTTATTGATCATAACATTCTTGTCCTTTACACAGCTGTTTACAATGTGTATCATATCAATCAGAGCATACTAATATCTACGCAAAATACAGATTTTTCATTAAATGTACAGAAGACTTACATACATATGTATTTACAAAAGTAACATACATGAAGGGGTTGGCAGCAACACTTCATCGCCTTCGACTGCCTCCTTCTTTCTTTCTTCTTCTCTGTCTCGTCGCCTCTCTTCCTTTCTTCTTTTCATCTTCAATCGCTTCTTCTTTTTTCGTAGGCTCTTTTCGCAGCTTCATCTCTTCTTTTTCTTTCTTGTCTTTCTTGCCACAGCTGATCTTGCCTTTTGTTTTCCTCTTCAATCCTCTTTACATATTCAACATTCTTCCTCTCCACTTCCAGATTGGCTATAGCATCATATCCAACCCAGTAGATCCTTCCTTTCTTGCCTGGATCTACATATTCAATATTTTTGGGTAGAGGTCTAGGTTTAAAACCTCCACCTCTACCACTTCTTCCTTCTCTTCTAGGCGTATATTGTACCGGGGTCTTCTTCTTACCAACAGAGTAGTAATCGCTAATAGTCCGTCGCTATCGCCTTCTTTCGCATGACTTGAGACTTTTCTCCAAAGAAAAGTCCTGTGCTTGGGCTATGGACATGTTTTTGAAATATCCTTCAGACTCGAGCGCTTTGAATTCTTCAATAGATCTTGGCTCTTGTCCGTCATCTGGAATGGCATCTGTATCTTTTCCTGCCGGAATGCCTCCGAATTGTTTCAACATCTCTTCAACACGGACATATGTTCTTTTGTCAAAGTCCTCCATCTCTGCTTCTACAATCTTTTTCTTATGAGACATGGGCACAACAGAGTGATAGAGCGGCAAAGTTACAGGAAGTTTGCTGATTATGCTGGCTGTGACATGACCTTGCTGAGGGGTTTCAGCAAGCATTAAGGTCACATCCTTTGACCTTTCCCCCTCAACAACTTTTCCTTTTTCTTCCCTCTTCTCAACAGTTGCATCTTTAGTTTGTTGATTATGCTGGCTGTGACATGACCTTGCTGAGGGGTTTCTGCAAGCATTAAGGTCACACCTTTCCCCCTCAATAGCTTTTCCTTTTTATTCCCTCTTCTCAACAGCTGCATGTTTCTTCTCTATAGCAGTTGTCTCCTTCAAGCTCTTCAGGTATTCCTCTTCCTCCTTTTTGGCATCATCAAAGGAGAGAGGGACCCCCGAAACATCCCAAAGAAACATGAAGTCGGTCGGTGATGGCTGAATTCTGTTTGAGTCGGGCCGTGGCACAGCCGCACGAAATTAACGGGTGGCCTTCGACTCACCAGAATTGGGTTTCATTTCAAAGAACGAGGAGGCTGAATTTGGCATTCATAGTCTCCTCAAGTCGCAGAATTTCTTTCTTCTGAAACTCCTGCAGTAGCTCTATTTCGGTCTTGTGAGAGGCATGCAACCTCTCAATGTACTCCTGCATTCTCTGCTTCATATCAGCATTGTCTGCGCTCCAAACAAGCATCCTGTTATAGAGTGCCTTGAAGTAACGAACTTGTTCGAGACGCATGGCAGATTGCTGCTGACACTACTCCCTGATTCTTATCACTATCCCTCTCAGGTCGGCTGTGAGGGTAGCATCTCGATTGTCCAGCCGCATGTCCAATGAGGCCTGATGCCGTTTGATCCTCTCAATCTCTCCGCAGATTTTCTTGAAGACTTCACAGATTTCAGCTGTCACTTCCGATTCAGTTGGCGGCCATTCAACGTTGAAATTGAATTCTGCTGGTACAATGGAGTCAGTAGGGATGATGGGTTCTTTGCGTGCAGAGTATTTTTTCTGTTCTTTTGCAGTTTCTACTTCCAGTGCATAATTGAAAATGGGAAGGTCTCTTCAAATGCATCGTCTCGTACATGTGAAATCGTACGAAAGGTCGTTTCCGCAGCGACTCGAAGCCTGCAGCGATTCATCGTGATTCACCGGGCCTTTGATGGTATTAACCGGTGGTGAGCTGAGCCTCACTGTCTTAACAGCTTCTTCGGTCTTAGCTGGTTTGTCCTTTTGAGTTTGTTGTTTCTCGGTCGTATCAGTAGCGGCATCGGAAGATGATGAGACTTGAGGGATTGGCTCATCATCAAAATTGAACGTTTGCCGAGCAACTTTGAAATCTGGCTTACTCGTACTTGGAAGAACATCCTCAGCTGAGTCTTTTTGATGTGCAACAGGGGTGGACTCAGCTTCATCTTCAGATCCCATAAATGATATGTCAGGGTTGTCTTGGGAATCATGAAGAGCACTTATCTCCTTCTCAGATTCTTCAATATGAATGGGAGGGATGTTCTACATTTCTGTCTCTTTACACAGGGAAGTCTCAACCTCCCTCGGGCCTTCATTACCTTTAGCAGTCTCAACTGCAGAAAGGCCTTGTACATTCCCTTCGACAGACGCAGCTGTCTTAGGGTCTTCTGCATTGGCATCCACATGAGTCTCAACTCCCTGGATTGCACTTTCATTGCCCAAAGTGTTAACTCCCAGGGCAGATCCATCTTGTGCCTCGACTGCATCAGCAGCGTCCTCACCGCAAAGTCGCTGGCACTTGGTGAGACAGACTTAATCGCCCGAAGCCACAAGTGACAACTCGCTGTTGTTCTTTTTGTTTTTCTTTCTCCACTTCGCCTCCGTCCTTCATTGTGGAGTCATCTGCAGCATCCTCCGACCTAGCTGCAGTGGAGTGAGTTTCCCTCTCAGCTGGCGCACCAGCTGAGTGACTTATGTTGGGGTCACTCTGCTCCAGACTCCCGGCTGCTTCCTTTGAGTGCTGTTTGTAAAGGTGGTAAGACACATTCAACAGGGGTTGGCTCAACTTGGGTGCCCAAGTTCCCAGTGTCATCGCCAAGTCTCTTAGATCTGTCCTCTGAGTGAACTGGGGAAGTGGTTGCAGCAATAATTGTGGCAATCTGTTGTACCATTCCCAACGGATCAATCTCCAGCTGTGATTTGGAAGACTCTCATGGTCCTTCTATCAGCTCTTACTCATGCATCAATGTGGATTCCCGCATGGCTTGATGCATGTCCAACTTTTCCTTTGCAGCAATAGGGTCCATGTCCTCATCACTGTCTGAGAGCATGTCAAGGTGAGGATGAGTATGGTCGCTGTTTCCAGTGAGAGGAAAAATGTTGTCTTTCTCACGAGCTTCAGCTTCCTCTGCTAATCTCTCCTTTTCTTTTTCCTTGAAGATATGCAAGATGTCCAGGCAGTTATCTCCATCAAGTGCCTGAACCACGGTGGTAAATCCTAGGAAATTCAGCAATTCTTCCTCTTCCTCAATGAATTCATGGCGTTCAAACTGTACCCTTGAGTGACTCAGCTTCCATGCTCGCCATTCACGCAGACGACGTTGAATATCTGGGTACACAGGAAAAACAACTATCACATCATCATCTTCATCCTCTTCTTGTTGCCCTTCCTTTTCAGGAATGGAAGGCAACATACTCTGCTGCTCAGCTCCTTCAACAGCATCGGGGGTAGGTGGAGACACAACGCTGTCATCAGGAGATTTTGTTGTCTTTGTTGCCTCTTCTTCCTCAGCTATTCTATCCACAGTTGGGTCTTCTATTTGCCTCTGCTGATCGGCCTCAGCAGACTTGGCTGTGTCAACAACAACTTCTGTAGACTATATTTCTTCAGCAGTCTCAGAGATTTTCTCCAGCTGAGTGGCAAACTCAGCTGTCTTCTCAAGCTCTGAGAGCTTGGTGATTCTTCTTCTTCTTTTTGTCCTTACCAGAGAAAGTTATGGTTCAGATACTTCTTCCTCAGCTTCCTTGGCGGCGGGGCCCGTGCTTCTTTCTTTGACTGAGGAACTGCCTTTCTTAGCTTGGCAGTCCTCTTCTTTTTGATGGTCGGAGAAGGTATTTGGGGTTCCTTCTCCGCCTCGGTTGCGTGGGTAGGAGACACTACGCTCGGGCAGTTACTCTACCGCAGGGCAAAGCGTCTTTTTGTCTTTCTTTGCAGGGGCAACTATCTTCTTTGCAGCTCCATGGGCAGCTTTCTTCTTTGGAGGGGAGGCAACAGCTGTTTCCTTAGGGTCAGCTGATTCATCCTCGCTTGTGTCAGCCCTCTTCGCATGGGCTCTCTTCTGGGCTCCTGAGAGGTTGGCCCTAAACATATTCTTGTTTACATAGAAGGACTTTCCATGCTGAAGGGGAATGCCCGTCACTTCCATCAAGTGGCCAATAACTAGGCCATAGCCGAGTGATCCTCCAAAGGATCCATCCTCCTTGAATGACTTATTCGCAATGTTCTGGCAGAGTCTGTTGTATACGAACTCAGCCTAGTTAACTTTCTCCCCTTGCATGATCGCAGCCATGATGATCAACTTAGTCTTGGACAGCTGATTGAAGCTTCCAAACTTCATGTCCACGCATTTTGAGTTGACATACATCAGCTTGTGATAGTCGTGCTTCATCAATTTATTTTCAACTGTATAGACTACTTTTCGCAGCACATTCGGGTTTGGCTACTTCTTTCCATGCAGCAGCCAAGTCCACATCAGCTTCATATATCTCCGGCATGCCTTCCGACGGCAAGAAACAAATGCTCGCAAGGTCCTTAGCTTGATGATTAATATGTCCTTGCGGTGGACGGAGGACTTAATCCTTCGGCCCCGCACCTCGGCGTTAACATAGAACTGCGCCACCTCTTCAACGTATGTCATTTGATATTCCATCATGAGGAAGGGTTTTAGTCCGGATTTCTCGATTTTATCCACAATTTTCTTCACAAGGGTTTCATCAGAACCCTGTTTTATCATCCCTTCAAAATCCACAGTTGATCCTGTGTGGATTTGCTTCGATAACTTGACGAAATCAGTCTTTGATGCCATTTCTAGAGAATTTTACCGATTAAATCTTGATGAACTTGCTTTGAGAACAGGTAGGGTTTTCGAGAGAAAAGAGACTGGCTTTTGTATGCTTGAAGATGAACAGTTTTTAAGTGTGAGAGAGAAAGACTGAAAGAATGAGTATATAAGAGTTATGAAAGGACGTGTTTTTAGTTTTTGAATTTTGATCGAGATCAACGGCTTAGATTTAGCACGTCTCATTGCATTTAATTGCTCGCATTTAATGCGGCAGCAGTTATATCCAATCATATGCTTGTTGTGCAGCTTTTGACTGTACCCGTCATAATTACGCTGACGTCATTCTTAAAAACATTCATGCTCATTAAAAATGACTGCGTTTTTGTCACTTAGCTCATAAATGACTTAGCTCACTGCACAAATGACTCAACTCTTCTTCTCTCTATTCGTATAGTGACTCAACTGTCAGCTAACTCAATACAGCTGACTTTTCGACACGGCTGGTTCACTCGGCTGATTCATGAGATATGCTCATTTTTCATCTTTTCACGTTCCATCTCTTCTCATTGAGTCTTCCAGTTATTGAAATAATTGGCTTCCTCCATCAGAGCGGGTGTTCGTGCACTACCTGAACTAACTCAAAGAAACAAATCAAATACCACAGGAGTAGAATTAAACAACAAACTAAAAAGAAAAGAAAAAAAATGTCTAGATTAAGAATAGTTCTATTTATCGCAATATCAGTACTAAAAATTTGATTAATCCCCGACAACGGCGCCAAAAACTTATTTGCCTATTTTTTTTAGCTTCACCGCAAGTGTACGGATCAATTTATAGAATAGGGTTTGCAAGAATCCACAGGGATTAATAAATTAATGTACCAAGTATTGGATTATAATAGTCCTATTTTTATCTAAACTATCGAAATTTGAAGGGTTGGTTTTATTACTACTAAATTAAGCATAATTTAATCCTAAAAGAACAAAGCAAAGAACGATTGAAAGATCAAGTATGGATGGATGGATTCCTGGGTTATGGTTTCAGATAATATCCCACTTTTATGCTCAAATTAAGCAAACCAAGGTTAAACGTATTCTTCTCTATAGACCAATCACCAAAGTAATTTACCCCCTCTCTCGAGATGTATGTAAAAGCGTTGATTGGAATATCTATGCTAGCATCTCTACTCAACATAAGATACCCAACTCCCAAAAGTTCAAAAGATTATAAGATCTCACAAATATTCAAAGACTTCTCAATCATGCAATCTATTTGTGTCAAGTACTCAAGATCTAGTATTGAAACTCATCGGTTAGAATTATGAATCAATACATCAAACAAGTTTAGATCAAAGGCCTTTTGATAAAACAAGAATTAAAGCAAAGTACTTGAATAGAGAAAGAAAACATTAACTTCAATTATCCTTAATCATCAAATAAAAGTGTTTATTAACCTACTCCCAAACCCGAGAATCACAAGATGTTTAGCCAGACATTGAAAATAAACAATTCATAGACAAATTATTCATAATCAAAATCTAACTAATTGGAATAACGATACGATGGAATGAGTGACTCGGGGATGATGACGATCTCTCGATCTATCTTCAATCCTCGAAGGTGTGGTTGCAGTCTTGATCGATCTCTCGAAGTTTTCGGTGGGAAACTGATCTTTTCTCTGGTTTCTAGGGTAAAAATCAGCGTGTCCGTGTTTGTGGCCGCCCCGGGTCTATTTGTACTTCGTTTGGGTCGAAACCTAGTTTAAAACGAGTCAAACTCTATTTTTCCCGTTGAGGAGCATGGGCCGTGCCATATGGCATGCCCAGCCCGTGCTGGGTGGGGAGCACGGGCCGTGCTCATACGCACGACCAGCCCGTGCTCCACCCAAACATCCGAATTTGCTTATTGGGTCTTCATAAGAGTTGTATCTCTCTCTCTTAGCTTTCCATAGCCACTTGAATCAGCTCAATATCAATTTTTTAGAGAGAGTTATGGCCAACATACTAAACCCTGCCAGTGCTGGAAATTCCAGACGCGTTTGGGCGTTCCTTGAGATAAATCCCCTCGTTGTTTGATCATCCATGCTTCTTTTGACACACAAATCATTACTATGACTCTAGCCTCAATATAATTGGCTTTCAATTGGGTTTAATCGCTCGATTCTTGATGCTTCTCGGTCGCAATGCTCGTATTTGTTACAAAATCACTCCAAATATCGTTAAATTCCTACAAAACGAGCAAAACGTAATCCTTTTCCACAAAACAGGAATATAACCCTATTTACTCATATAATGCATGCATATCAACACATTCTAGCCAAGATTAAGCCCAAAATACATGCAAAATACATGTCAATCAAACCCCCAAACTTAAACTGTTGACAGTCTCGGTCAACACTTTATAACCAAGACAACACAAATAGGGTAAAGAAGAGCAATTCAAGAACACCGCATCACAATTCACGTCATCTATCCATAGACATCAAGCACAAACCAACCAAGTTTCAAAAAGCTAACACGGAGCACAAGTCTATAAAAATCATGGTAAAACACTTCAAATCACGCCTCTCAGGGATAAAGTGTATACTCTACTCACTAGAATAATAAAGGACGTGTATTCGCTCAAGTCATATCAATGTTGAAGAATTACCATATGCTTGCAAATCGTCTCACATCTCCGCCACTCGTTTGTATGCAATTCACAAATCAGAAAGGACTTTGTTTAAGGTTGTAATTAAGGCTCTTTGGTTAAGGTAGGGAAATATGGATAAAGTGACTCAACTCAAGCGTATAGATTGGTAAGCACAACGTTTTTTCTCAAACAATTATTCTAATACCAACCAACTATGTACTCCCAATCGCCTTATATCTTATCACCTCTCTATTTCTCCCTTTTTTTTCATACAAATCATTCTCCTTCGCCTTACATCACAACGTCCAGCCTATTTTTCGTACTGCCGACTCACTTTTTCAGTCGTTTTTTTTTCCGAAATTTCTTTCTTCATTTTCGATTTTTTTTTTGTGAGTATCCTCCCTTTTTCTCCTTTTCTTCTTTTATTCCCAATCACCCAACATATAAACTATTTTCTAACTTCTCGATACTCCTTCATTCAATCCTTTATTCTATCCTTTACTCAATGCTATACGCTCAAGTTTAGGATAACAGATATATCAAATTAAGTTCTAAGGCTTGAAATGTGGTTATCAAAAATCAGGCAATAGGCTCAAATTGGCTAACTAGGAAAATCAAATATCATAAGGTAGGCAAAAAAGCTTGAAAGGTTTAACAAAAATGGCCTAAAATCATTTTCATGAATGCATACAACATGTGACCTTGACGGAGATACCAGAGCAAGTTCTAGAATTCAAATCAACATGAATGACACACTCAATCTCAAACAAGACTGCATAAGATGAAAGCAGTAAAGGCTCAAAAGCTCACAGGCTTGTACATGCATAATTCAAAGTATATTCACCATGATCCCAATAATCACATACTCCATATTAATTATTCTCAACCCGGTCAACTCACACTTAACATCCAATTCAAAACAACACAAACCGATCCGCAAATGCTCCCAAGATCAAGATCACAATCAACATAACAAACACACAATAGCGGTCAACTCACTCCCTAACAACTAGGAAAGAACGTGCTAAAGCGATAAACGTGCTAAAACCATGAAAAATTTCAAACATCTAATGCAATGCAACCTATATGCTCTAAATGCAACTAAATGAATGCAAACGCCATACCCATCAAAAAAAATACCACCTCTCCCCCCAAACTTGAATGAAAGTATAGCGCATAGAAGAGAATGTAGAATTTCAAAGAAAAGTGTGGATAGGACCTGGATTACTGTGGGGGTGGCGGCAGAAAGTGGCCCTGGGAGGTATGCCACATTTGTATCTGATGCATCGCCTGCAATATCTCCAACTCCCGCTACTCCTGGGCCTGGTGCCCTCTGCCTGACTTAATACCTGCTCAGCCGACCCACGCACGGGCCATGCCATTTGGCATGGGCGGCCCGTGCTATAGGCCGAACTTGCATCCCCAAATTCTAGGCACCGCACGGGCCGTGCCATATGGCACGGGCTGATCGTACAGGGTGCCGAACAAAATTTCCTTAAGTGCTGGTACCAGCACGGGCTGCCTGTGCTAGGTACCGCACCTTGTGTTCGATTTTTCCATTTTTTTTTCGAATTTTTTTTCGATTTTTTTTTTGGGAAAGAAAAAAAATCCTAACTTATGAAAGCAATAAGAAATCCTAACCTAGCAAAGGGAAAATAAACATGGGAAGAAATAAAACAGCAAACCGTTGGGTTGCCTCCCAACAAGCGCTTTATTTAACGTCTATAGCTTGACGCCTGTAACTCTCATGAATTTGTGCCTCCTTTGAATGCATATATTAGCTGCTTTGGGTCATGGTCAAGTGCCAAATTTGCATTGTTTGCACCTAATATTGCATACTTGGGATTTCCAAGTAAGGATTGGAGTCCTGGTGTTGGGAACTTTTTGCTTTGAGTTACGCGCATGTTGTCCGTGCGCGTACGCATAGTCTGTGCTTGTCTCATTCTGGAATAGTTTTCTTATGGCATCTCGCACGTGCTGCCCGGGCGTACATGCACGGTTCGTGTGTTCTTTGTCCTATTTTTGCTCCTTTTCGGTACCACACACGGGTTGAAAATGCATAGACACACAGTCCGTGTTTGGTTCTGAATTTCCTTGCTTTTCCAGGATCTCCGGCTCCTCGTGTTCGGTACCACTCCTTAGATGAATGACACTAGTTTGTTCCTTTGAGTTGACTTCAGTGGTGCTTGAAACTTGGCTTTTTTGTTGTTGTCCACCAAGGATCGTAGCTAATTGGCTAATCTGGGTTTCAAGACTTTTCATTTGGGACCCCAATTTTGTGACTTCAGATCCCAATTGCGTGACTTGGTTTTCGATTTTGTCTAGCTTAGCCACATGTTTGTTGAACTGGTTCCTTGTTTCATTCATAAATGCGGTGAGGACGTCCTCCATAGATGGCTTTGCCTCCGGATAATAGTACGTAGGCGTAGGATTATTCCAGTAATTGTAGAAATTCCAGTTATTGAAATAATCGGCTTCCTCCATCAGAGCGGGTGTTCGTGCACTACCTGAACTAACTCAAAGAAACAAATCAAATACCACAAGAGTAGAATTAAACAACAAACTAAAAAGAAAAGAAAAAAAATATCTAGATTAAATAGTTATATTTCTCGCAATATCAGTACTAAAAATTTGATTAATCCCCGTCAACGGCGCCAAAAACTTGTTCGCCTATTTTTTTTAGCTTCACCGCAAGTGTACGGATCAGTTTATAGAATAGGGTTTGCAAGGTCGAATCCACAGGGATTAATAAATTAATGTACCAAGTATTGGATTATAATAGTTCTATTTTTATCTAAACTATCGAAATTTGAAGGGTTGGTTTTATTACTACTAAAGCAGAATTTAATCCTAAAATAACAAAGCAAAGAACGATTGAAAGATCAAGTATGGATGGATGGATTCCTGGGTTATGGTTTCAGTTAATATCCCACTTTTATGCTCACATTAAGCAAACCAAGGTTAAACGTATTATTCTCTATAGACCAATCACCAAAGTAATTTACCCCCTCTCTCGAGATGTATGTAAAAGCGTTGATTGGAATATCTATGCTAGCATCTCTACTCAACATAAGATACCCAACTCCCAAAAGTTCAAAAGATTATAAGATCTCACAAATATTCAAAGACTTCTCAATCATGAAATCTATTTGTGTCAAGTACTCAAGATCTAGTATTGAAACTCATCGGTTAGAATTATGAATCAATACATCAAACAAGTTTAGATCAAAGGCCTTTTGATAAAACAAGAATTAAAGCAAAGTACTTGAATAGAGAAAGAAAACATTAACTTCAATTATCCTTAATCATCAAATAAAAGTGTTTATTAACCTACTCCCAAACCCGAGAATCACAAGATGTTTAGCCAGACATTGAAAATAAACAATTCATAGACAAATTATTCATAATCAAAATCTAACTAATTGGAATAACGATACGATGGAATGAGTGACTCGGGGATGATGACGATCTCTCGATCTATCTTCAATCCTCGAAGGTGTGGTTGCAGTCTTGATCAATCTCTCGAAGTTTTCGGTGGGAAACTGATCTTTTCTCTGGTTTCTAGGGTAAAAATTAGCGTGTCCGTGTTTGTGGCCACCCCGGGTCTATTTGTACTTCGTTTGGGTCGAAACCTAGTTGAAAACGAGTCAAACTTTGTTTTTCCCGTAGAGGAGCATGGGCCGTGCCATATGGCACGCCCAGCCCGTGCTGGGTGCCGCAGAACTTGCTCAAACCGCTGAAGGGAGCACGGGTCGTGGTCATACGCACGACCAGCCCGTGCTCCACCCAAACGTCCGAATTTACTTATGGGGTCTTCGTAAGAATTGTAGCGCTCTCTCTTAGCTTTCCGTAGCCACTTGAATCAGCTCAATATCAATGTTGTAGAGAGAGTTATGGCCAAAATACTAAACTGTGCCAGTGCTGGAAATTCCAGAGGCGTTTGGGCATTCCTTGAGATAAATCACCTTGTTGTTTGATCATCCATGCTTCTTTTGACACACGAATCATTTCTATGACTCTAGCCTCAATATAATTGGCTTTCAATTGGGTGTAATCGCTCGATTCTTGATGCTTCTAGGTCGCAATGCTCGTATTTGTCACAAAATCACTCCAAATATCGTTAAATTCCTACAAAACGAGAAAAACATAATCTTTTTCCACAAAACAGGAATATAACTCTATTTACTCATATAATGCATGCATATCAACACATTCTAGCCAATATTAAGCCCAAAATACATGCAAAATACATGTCAATCAGAAACCAATCTGTTTCCAAGCATTTGACAAGTTCCTAAAGTACTCTTCCTATCAACTCTACATCCAGCATAGTCAGAGTCTGAGTAACCAATAAGCTTGAATCCACCTTCATTTGGATACCATAAGCCAACTTCCTGGCATCCCTTCAAATATCTTAGGATTCTCTTAGCTTCAGTCATGTGACTTTCCTTTGGAGCAGATTGGAATCTTGCACATACACCTACTGCAAAGGTAATATATGGTCTGCTTGCTGTTAGATAGAGCAGTGATCCAATAAGTGCTCTGTATCTTGTTTGATCTATAGCTTTGCCATCTGCATCCATGTCCATCTTGACTGATGTATTCATTGGTATTTTCACAGAAGACTTCTCTTCCATACCAAACTTCTTCATTAAATCTCTGGTGTACTTTGTTTGACTTATAAAGGTTCCATCCTTCACCTATTTAACTTGGAGTCCTAAGAAGAATGTCAGCTCTCCCATCATGCTCATTTCAAATTTGTCTTGCATGAGGTTTGAGAATTTATCACATAGCTCTTTGTTTGTGGATCCAAAAATGATGTCATCCACATATATTTGAACAAGCAATATACTCTCCCCATCTTGAATTCTGAAGAGTGTTCTGTGCACTTTGCCTTTGGTGAATCCATTATCTGTCAGAAATTGAGATAATGTATCATACCATGCTCTAGGTGCTTGCTTCAATCCATATAGAGCTTTCTTGAGCTTGTACACCTTATCTCCAATGGTCTTCTGCTCAAAACCCAGAGGTTGCTCAACATAGACTTCTTCTTCCAACAATCCATTTAAAAATGCACTTTTCACATCCATTTGATATACAATGAAGTTTTTGTGTGCAGCATAGGCAAGAAACATCCTTATTGCTTCTAATCTTGCAACATGAGCAAATGTTTCATCAAAATCTATTCCTTCTTCTTGGCAATACCCTTTGGCTACCAATCTTGCTTTGTTTCTTACCACGGAACCTTCTTCATTCATCTTGTTTCTGAAAACCCATTTTATGCCAATAACATTTTGATGGGTTGGTCTTTGCACCAATTCCCATACATTGTTTCTTTCAAACTGATTCAGCTCTTCTTGCATGGCTTGAATCCAATGTGTGTCATCCAATGCTTGTGACACATCTTTTGGCTCTATTTGGAAAAAAAAACAAGTGAACATTGCTTCTTGTTGAGCTCTGGATCTGGTTCTTACACCATCTCTCACATTTCCAATGACTAACTCTGGTGGATGGTCTCTCAACCATCTCACATCAGGTTGAAGTAAATCAGCTAGGTTTAGTCGTCTTGCAGCTGTGTTGTCTTGAACATCTCTTTCATCCTCATTTAGCTGCAGATTCTCCAGCTGTCTTTGAGATTCAGCAGTCTCATCTTCATCTTGATTGATTGCTCCAGCTTCAGCTTCAACATAGGGACTCTTCTCGCATAGTTGGCGATTCAAATTTTATCGCCTAACTCTTCGATGTCTTCTCCATTTACATTAGGTTCATCAAAAACCACGTGGATAGACTCTTCTGTGACCATAGTCCTCTTGTTCAGCACTCTATAGGCTTTACTCTTAGTTGAGTATCCCAAAAAGATACCTTCACCAGCTTTAGCATCAAAAGCCTTTAGATTATCCTTGTCATTGTTGTGGATGAAGCATTTACATCCAAATATTCTAAAATACCCAACATTTGGCTTTCTCTCTGTCCATATTTCATAGGGAGTCTTTGTCAGCTGTCTGTTAATCATGCATCTATTTTGAGTATAACATGCAGTGTTGATGGCTCCAGCCCAAAATCTTTTAGGCAGCCCAGCTTCAGCTAACATGGTCCTTGCAGCTTCCTTGATAGTTCTGTTTCTTCTTTCTGCTACTCCATTCTGATGTGGAGTCCTTGCTGCAGATAATTCATGAGCAATACCATTTTCAATGCAATACTGAGTTATTATCCCATTAACAAACTCAGTTCCTCTTATCTTTATAATGGTTTGACTCTTCTCATTTTGAACTCTTCTCATCAGTTGAGGTAACTTCTGCAAAGTTTCCTTCTTTTTGCACATGAAGATTGTCCATGTATATCTTGAATAATCATCCACCACTATTACAGTGTATTTCTTTCCACTTATTCTAGCTGGCTCAACTGGACCAAATAAATCCATATGCAACAGATGCAATATCCTTGTTGAAGATGGACTAGACTTTTCTTTGAATGATGATTTGATCTGCTTTCCCATCTGGCATGCATCACAAACACTTTCTTTTTTGTATACTGAGTCGGGCAGTCCTTCCACAAGATGACTCCTTTCAAGCTTGTTAATTGTGTTGAAATTCAGATGACTCAGCTTCTTGTGCCACAACCAACTTGATTCGGCTGTACTCTTTGCTAACAGACAAGTGCTTGGTGTGGCAGTCGACCAATCTACCACATACATGTTCTTTTGTCTGGATCCTTGCAACACTATTTCATTTGATTCAGTGTCTTTAATTTGGCACACTCCCATATTGAATCCAACATTATAGCCATTGTCACAGAGTTGGCTGATGCTTAACAGATTGAAGTTGAGACCTTCAACATATGCAACATCTGTGATTTCTAATCCATATTTCTTGATGGATCCAAAGGCCTCTTATTTCCTGGAGCTTCATTTCCTCCAAATATGACTTTTGCACCTCTAATCTCCTTGAATTTTGATAGATTTTTCTTGTTTCTATCATGTGTCCGGGCACCACTATCCATGTACCAGGTTCCTTGGCACTCAGCTGTTCCTTGAACCTGCAATCAAGGAAATTAGTTTCTAGGTACCCATGCTTGTCTGGGTCCTGAGGGGTTAGTGCTATAATATAATCCAACCAACCTATAGCCAAATGACTTGACTCTAAGAGGTTGCCATCTATCTGTGCCATAATCATAACTCACTTTGGCAAATTGCTTGGGGGCATTAGGTTCATACAACTGTCTCTTTTGTCTGTATGCATGTGTGTGTGTTTTAGCAATTTCCTTCTTTGGGTAGCTGTGATATTTCTGAGTGTGGTGCCTGGGTGCATATGTGTGCTGATGATAGCTCTTTTTCCTTTGGAATGGCCTTTGCTGAGTTTTAGGCCTTTGCCATTTAGGCTTATATTCCATAGGTCTTTGCTGATATTTCACATTATTCCAATCAGCTTGGCTTGGATAATTTCTACCATTCCTATCATATGTATTTCTTTGATAAAACTTCTGGGGTTTTTGGTAGCTCTGTTTATTCTTCACAGAGTACTTCCTATTTGGAGTTTAGCTGAGAAACTCTGCTGGATTTCTTCTCAGCTGTCCTCTCAGCATACTCAACTGGCTGTTTTCCTTTTCCTTTATATCCAAGGCCAGTTTGTTTGTGATTGTGCTTTAGAGTGAATGTGGGTGCAGCATTTGGCGTCTTGGATTTTTGAGATGCTTCGTTACTTGAAGATCCTTTTTCCAAAGTCACTCTGGGAGTTTGACTGTGTGCAAAGGAATTGAATCCTATGCTAGTTTTATCTCCACACTCTTTTTGGCTCATAATAAGATCATCCAATGATTTAGATGCCTTTGTAAATGATGCAATCACATTCTTGAGATCATTTTCCCTCTTTTCTATAGCAGCTATCTCTGCTATTAGTTTTGCATTTTTAGCCTTCAGCTCTTTGTTCTCATCAGTTATGTGACTTAGAGTACTCAACTCCTTAGTCACCGTGAGTTTTGGCTTTGAAATGGGTTGTTTTCCTCATTTAATAGTGTGTGTGAGGATTTAATGTGTTCAAAGTCTTTCATCATTTTGCCTAATGAATCATAAAGATCAGTGGGTGATGAAGTGTGTGTGTCACAATCACTATCACTAGAATCTGAGTGAGATGAGTTAGAGTGTACCTCATCTTCTTAGTCAGGTTGATCTTGTTCTTTAGCCATTAGACAGATCATTGCTTCTTCTTCAGAATCACTTGAGTAGTCACTTCACTACTCTCCGAGTCCATTGCTTTTTTTCCGACTTAACGTTTGTCTCGGCAGAGTCTCTGCAGCCAACATTGCCTTTTTTTTCTTTCTTCTTTCTCTCAAGACTTTTCTTTCTTCTTCATTCTCGTATTTATTGACTACAGGATATGGACAAATCAATAGCAAAGTGTCCTGGTTGTCTACGGTTCCAACACGGGTTCTCGGCTCTTTGATCGCTCTTTCCGTTCTTGGATTATCAGCTCTTTGGTATTCAACCTTTTGATGCTCAGCTCTCTTGGGTGGCCTATCTTCTCTTGACTTGGAGGGAGCTGAATGTCTCCTGGAGGATTCACCCTTGTTTCTTTTATAGTTCTTGTTGAATAACTTGTTGAATCTTTTAACCATCAAGGCAATTTCCTCCTGGTCAATGGCTTCCTTGACTTCAGCTCTCTTCCCATCCTTGACTATAAGTGCTGCTGTTTTGGGTACAGTTGTCTCCTCTTGATCCTTTCTTCTCAGCTCAAATTCATAAGCTTTGAGGTCTGAGAATAGTTCATGATTGGATGTTCTTGATAGGTCCATCGAGTGCCTTAGAGCCATGGTCTTCATTTCCCATTCAGCTGGGAGACTCCTTAGAATCATCATACACATCTCCTTTTGTGTGTATTCCTTTCCAAGTGCTGAGAGCTCATTTGTAATTTCAGTGAATCTAGCATCCAGCTGATCCATTGTCTCACCTGCAAGCATTTTAAAGTTTTCAAACTTTTGAACAACAACAGATAATTTGTTTTCTTTAATTTGCTCTGATCCTTCACAAATTAAAGTTAATTTATCCCAGATTTCCTTTGTTGTTTTGCATGACTTGACTTTATTGAACATTGCTTTGTCCAGAGTCTTGTAGAGAATATCCTTGGCCACATTGTCCAAGTTGTATCTCTTTCTGTCATCATTGGTCCATTCAGTCCTTGGTTTTTCAACTAAGGCTGGTCTTGCTTCAGCCACAACTTCTTCTCCTTCAGCTGCAGCAGCTCTCCTTGCAGCTGTGTTCACTTTCAATATTTGTAGTGGCCCATCCTCTATCACTAGACACATTTCGTCATGTAAAGCAGATAGATGAGCCTGCATACGAATTTTCCAGTTATCAAATTCCTCAATAGTGAACATAGGAATGCGTGTCAAATTTGCTTCCATGATAATAACTTTGTTGTTTTAAAAAAAATGGCTTTTGAAAGAACAAGTGTTAAAAACTTCTTTGAAAGATTGGAGATCTAGTTCAGTAACCATTGCAGAAGGCTCAATAAACCAACCGCTCTGATACCACTTGTAGGTCCCAAGGGGTGTGAGTACGGTTTAGAAGGGGGGGTTGAATAAACATTACCAACTTTTCGATTTTAGTCCTTTTAAAATATTACAGAGTTAAATACACAGCTAAGTCCTTGGGGGACAGCTTAGTTAGTTAATCAGCAGAGTTAGCCACTCAACAGACTCGATTGAGCTGTTGATAGAATAACTCAGTTGTTTAGTCTAAACCTTAACTTGGCTGTGATGAGATTTTCATTGGAAGACTTAACACCCTTTAATTTGATTTATTTTGTTTTAAACACTTGATTTTAGCACTTAGTTACTTATCAGTTGGATAGCAAATTATCAGCAGATATAAAGTGATATGCAGAAATAAAATGTTGAAATGTAAATGACACAATAATTTTTATAGAGGTTCGAAGATGGGGTAATTCTTCTACTCCTCTCTTCTCCAACTCCTGGAGGAATCCACTAAGTAATGATCAGAATACAAAGTGGTTATCAGTAGGGTTGTGCACGGGACTTGGAGATTACCGAAACTGAACCGATATCCGGACCGAAAGATCTCCGAACCAAAAATATCCATTGACTTTTGACTTTCCCCGAACCGTACCGTACCGAAAATATTTATGGTACGGTTCTAGAGATTTTTCAAATACCCGTACCGAGAACCGTACCGAACCACTCCGAACCGAGGACCCGGAGCTAGAACCGATTTTAAAGATTTTATATAAATACATATACGTTATTTCTATGTTGTTTTTATTTTGATATTGAATTAACTACAAACTATTTGAAATTAAATTGAATATAAAACATATTTCTGAAAAAACTATAGTACTGCAACTATTATGAATTTTAAAAAGCTTTGATATTAATAATAAAGTAAATAATTTGAAATTGAAATTAGTTAAATGATTAGTAAATTCCATTTAAAAGAGAAACAAGTAATAGTATCATATTATAACAATATAAAAAAAATCATATTTTAATTTTTTACCACATCACATAAATTATAAATATAATTTTATTGATTATGTTAAGTTGTTAAGTATGAGACATTGATATTATAAATTTAAACAAGTTTTTATTTTATTTTAATTTATAAAAACTATTAGTTAATTATATATGTTCTATGTCAATAGAAGGACAATTGCCCAAATAGTATACTATTATTGTATTATAGAGGTTATTAAGTTTAGAATTTTGGATTGTGTTACCTATTATAGTTTTAGTTTTATTTTGAGACTACACTAAAAAGATACTAGAACTCTAGAAGTATATCCGTTTAGTGATTTTTATATTGATTTTCTTTTTTTTTTTTTTTCAAATTTGTATGCTTTATTTATGGCTAATCTCCGAATCTCCGTCCCGAACCGAACCGTACCGTCCCGTCCCATTAGAACCGAATCTCCGTCCTGAACCGTCTCGAACTTTCGGTACGGTTCGGGATGGAGAATTGTTTCTATGGTTCGGTTCTGGAGATTTATTTTCAAGATCTCCGAACTTCGGGACGGTTCTGGAGATTTCCAAATCTCCGAACCGTCCCGTACCGTGCACACCCCTAGTTATCAGTCCAGATGCAAGTCTTGATCACACAGCTGACTTGCTCCTTTGGGACTCAGTCTGGAGATGCTTTGGTCACACAGTTGGCTTCTCGTCCGACTCAGCTACTTCACAGGGCGGCTGCCTTGCTACTTTAGCTCACTTTCTCAAGCTTCTTGGATTTGATCACGAAGCCCTCCAATAATTTGGAAAGTAGACCCTTTTTGCTTCTTCAAAAGTTTCCTCTTCAACATTTTGAAGTTGTCTTTCCTTCACAGCTTAGTGTTGGATCGATTTCCTTCGAGATTTAGGCTTGAGGATTTTGCTTGAATAACTTAAGAATATCTTGCAGGTTACAGATTGAATAATGCTTGTTATCTCAGGTATGCAAGGTTAACCTTTTCTCAAAGTGATTCCTAAGCCTTTTATAGTGAATTTTCAAAAATCTGCCCGTTGAAGAGATAGGTTGATTTTCAAAAATCACTTGTGTTCGTTGGCTTGTCTTGTTGCAGTCCTTGATGTTGACATTTCCTCGTATTAAATGAAAGATCAGCTTTTCAGAATCTGACACGAGGTGCAGTGCTTCCCATTGGTTTATTCCTTTTGCATGCTTCTGGGACTGAGCACTTTAAGACATGGAAGCATGGAAGTATTGCTTGTTTAAGTAATATTATTGACTTTTGTGCAACGGATTCTTTTCAGTTAACTCCTCTTTGCAGCTGCCTTTTCCCCAGATGACTTGAGTCTGCTCCAATGATTGAAAGACTCATCTGTCACTTCAACTTGACTTGGCTTCATTGTGGTTGACTTGACTGACTCTTCATACAGCTGTATCACAGCCGGTACTCCTTCAGTCGAGTTCTTGACATCTCTTCCTTGCCACACTCCGCTGCTTCACAGCGGAGTCTTCATTCTAGTCTTCAGTTGACTTCTTGTATTCACAGGCATAGCTGACTTGACTCAGCTCATACAGATTTATCTACTTCAATACAAATTACAAGGAAAATGGGGTGCCAACTTTCTAGTCTAAGTTTTACATGGCATTCATCAAAATCTAAACAATAAATTTCCCAACATTTGTTTATCGTAAATCTCACTCCATAGTTGGGACTTGTTTAAGTATTGAGTTGAAACATTTCCTTCTTCCTAATGAGTAAAGGCGGATCCAAAATTTTGGACTACAATAAAAAAGTTTCACATGTGTGAAAAAAATTCTCTCTCTAGTAGAGTGGTAAAGAGTTCCATTGGCTTTGGAGGCATTTCCTTTTTTTGGTTGCTTATTCAAAAAAATTTAGGAGGGATTTCCTTTTTAGGAAATTTTTTCAAAATTTCAAAAAATCTTTTCAAAATTTTCAAAATTCTTTCCCTTCTCTGGTACTGTTCGGGTACACTTCTTGTGCTTTAATGGAGTTATCTTAGTAACTTTAGTAGATTTCTTCACCTTTTAATTGCTTTTTCCGAGTTGTTGGGCCATTAATGTTGTTTATTATCATTTTGTAAGATTGGAATGCATTATCTCAGCATTTTTATATTACCTTTCTCTTTTCTTGAAACCACTTTGACCTTACTGTGCTATCGACTTTTTAACATTTGAGATTTTTGCTTCTTTTTCATCAGGCTGGGTAAAGTGTGATTCTTTCTTCCTTAGAAACTTATGGGTGTCGTCAGCTTGGAGAAGAGTATTGTTGATAGATTGCAGAAATTTGTTCTCCCCACAGAAGAAACAGTGGGTATTGATTTGGAGGAGAAAGATATAGTGCACAATGTGGAAGAATGCTCTAAGAGCTTGTTGGGGAGAATTTTTGGGTCCAAAAAGGTAAACTTTATTGGTCTTAAAAATACTCTTGCAGCTATTTGGCAAACCAAAGAAATATTCTGTGTTAGAGAAATAGGGATTAATGCTTATCAATTTATTTTCCAAAATTTGGAAAATCGTGAGAAAGTTAAGTCTGGGAAGCCATGGTCTTTTGATAGTCAATATATTATTTTAAAAGATTGGGAGGTTGATAGCTTAGAAAAAGTTGAGGAATTCCATTATGTCGAGATGTGGGTTCAAATTTGGAACTTACCTCTGCACAGGGTCGTTATTGAAACGAGTCTTAAGATTGGTAAGCTTTTTGATAAGGTTTTGGATGTCCTAATCCCAGAAAAGGGGAGTGCAAAGGGGAGATTTGTCAAAATCCTGGTTGAAATCAACTTAAACAAAGCGCTAATCAGAGGCACACATATTAACTTGGGGGCTGCTAAGGTGTGGGTTGATTTTAAGTATGAAAACTTGTTGGGTTTTTGTTTTTATTGTGGCCATGTTGGGCATGGGGAAAAAAGTTGTGAGATCAGACAGAATGATTATCAGAAATTGGAGACTCGATGCAGGCGGTTTGGGGATTGGCTTCGTGCCTCAGATTGGTGGAATAATACTAGAAGCAGCAAGTTAAACCATAGCTCTGACTTCTCCAAAAGTCCTCTTAATACTAATGAAGAGGACCAGCATCAGGATGATGGGGCTGAAAATTTTCCTGAGGAAAGAGTGGAGAATATCCCGAGTAGCAGCTCTAAATCAGTTTTAATGTCCAAGAAGTTTGTTATCATGAATACTGATGAGGCTGGGCCAAGTCATGCAGCTGTGCCAGAAAGATGTAAAGGAAAAGAGAACACTTTGCCCTGTATTCTCTCAAATCCACTTATCAAAGAATCGCAATCGGCCAATATCGATACAAATCAGCCCATGATCTTTGAATTCACAGGTGAAATTTTTGGAGATCGGGTTATTGCTGAAGAGCTAGATATGGTTAGAGCTGTCAAAAGCCCGGCTTTCGAAAAAATCAGACCGTCGGTCGGGCCAAACAGTAACTGGGCCGCTGATTTGGCAAGCTCGGCCCGACCCGACCAATGAAAAATACACTAAAAGTGCTGGGTCGGGCTTTGAGGCCTGATATTTTTTCAGCCTAGAATATTAAAGTCCAGCCCAGAAAAATATCGGGCTTATCGGGCCAGCCTGTCGGATCGGGCCGGAATTGACAGCTATAGATATGGTGGATGTCCCCATTTGAGGGAATAAGGGTAGAACACCTTTGAGAGAGATAAATGTTCGCCTTATTTTTAGCTTCACCGCAAGTGTACGGTGTAGTTTATAGAATAGGGTAAGCAAGGTCGTATCCACAGAGACTAATAAATTAATGCGCTAAGTATTGAACTAAGATAGCCTTATTTTTATTTAGACGATCAAAATTGAATGATTGTTGTGGAAGAAAAGATAAGAATAACCACAAAAACACAAGATGAAAATAATAGTACAATTACCAAGGGAAATAAAATGGATTCCCGGGTTATGGTTTCAATTAATATTCCTCTTGTTTTACGATTTAATCAAAGCCAAAGTTATTATCAATACACCTATAAGACGATCACAACGGTATTTTATCCTCCCTCTTGAGATGTATATAAAGTGTAGATTGAAATATCTATGCTAGTATCTCTACTCAACATAAGATACACAACTCCCAAAATGCACAAAAGATCAAATATCCTCACAAATATTCACAAACCTCTCGATTATGCAAATATTCATGTCAAGTACTCAAGATCTAATATTGAAACTCATCTCTCGAATTATGAATCAATATATCAAACATGCTAAATCATTGGCCAAATGATAAAACAAGAATAAGAACAAAGTACTCAAATAGGCTTCAAGACAATAACTTCAATTAAGATTAAAACAATCAACAAGAGTTCAATTAATCTACTTCCAAAACCCGGAAATCACAAGAAGTTTAGCTACTCATTACAAATAAACAACCCATAGACAAATTGTTCATATTCATGACAAGCTAAAATGAAAGATTAAAGCACAAAGAATGAGAAAACTTAGGGAAATGGATAATCTCTCGATTGATCTTCAATCCTCAAGCTTCGATTCGACCCGATTCTTCCCTTGGTTCTTCCTTGATGAAGTTGATGTATTTCTTGTGTTCTTGGGTGTATTCCCAGCCTTTCCTTCATACCCTAGATCAAGCCTCCCATGTATCTATTTATAGCCCCTCAAAAGTTCAAGAAAAAGGTGGAGAAACATAGGAAATTCCGCCCAGGGGCGCTGCAGCGCCCGGACATGTCATACGCACAAAACACCCGCCCGGGCGCTGCAGCGCCGGGCGTTGGGCGCTGCAGCGCCCGCCTAGACAAAAACCCATCGTCGCCCTGTAACGGGCGCTGCAGCGCCCGCCTGGTTTTTCACCCACCAAATGTCCGAATTTGGTTTTTCATCCTTCATCAAAGTTGTAGCCCTATCTCTTAGATTTCCATAGCCACTTGAATCAGCTCAATATCAATTTTGTAGAGAGAGTTATGGCCAAAATACGAAACGCTGCCAGTGATGGAAATTTCAGACGCGTTTGGACATTTCTTCAAATCAATCTCTCGTTGTTTGCTCGTTTGTACTTCTTTTGATACACGATTCATTACTATGACTATAAACTCAATATAATTGGCTCTCAACATGGCTTGGCTACTCAAATGACTCAAAATACTCAAAAACAACACAAAACTCAAGTCTAGGAAGCCCAAATCAATGGTATAAAACCAAGTGAACAATAAACTCTAACATGCCTGTTAGTACTAGAGGTACTACGCGAAAAAGAGCAGTGAAAAAAACTTTGAACTTTGGAAAAGGAATGGAGATAATGAGAGGCATTGTTATCAAAGATGAGGGTGTGAAAAACCAGAACAATAAAAGAAATTTAAGCCTTGAGGATATCTCTTCGGAAGAGCTGGGCAGTGTTCAAAAGAAAAGCAAAAAAAAGGGAGCCAAGGGATCAATTTTGACAATTTCTGAAGTGGTAGCGAGAACCAACCCAAAATGGTCCCTCGGTGACAAATGAAAGTTTGCCTGTGGAACTGTAGAGGGTTGGGAGGATCCTTTACAATTTCCCAGTTGAAGGAAGCTTTAAAGCTCCATCTCCCGGATTTGTATTTTATTTCTGAAACAAAAAAGAAAAATTTTTTTGTGGCTACTGTTTGCAAAAAAATTAAGCAAGAGGAAATATGGTTTTATGTTGATCCTTTAGGAAAAAGTGGTGGGCTCCTGTTGGCTTGGTCTACTAATATTACTGTAATTGAAATCTGTAGTACTAGATTTTGTATTGAAATTTGTTACACCTGGAAAGACAACAAGGACATTTTGTGGGTAGTGTTTGTGTATGCTAGTAATGATGATATTGAGAGGAAACAGCAGTGGGATTTTCTGGAAAAAGAGAAGCAGAAGTGGGGCAACAATTGGTTTGTTGAGAGAGATTTCAATGATATCTCTTCAAATTTGGATAAAACGGGGGGTAGGATCAGAGCTAATTCTAGCTTTAATCAGTTCAACTCTTTTATCAGAAATATGAATATGGGTAGCATCCCCTTCAAAGGACATCAATTCACTTGGGTCAACAATAGAGTGGGTGTGGACTTTGTTGAAGAGAGATTAGATAGGGTCTTTGCAGCCCCTGATTGGATGATCTCCTTTCCTAATGCAATTGTTCATCATATCCCAATGCCTTCCTCTGACCATATGATGCTGGTGCTTGATGATGTGAACCTGCAGCATGCTCCTAAGAAGAGGTTCTTTTTTGATGCAAATTGGATTAACAAAGAGGAAACAAAGAGTGTTGTGGATAGTGCTTGGCATCAACAGGTTTTTGGGACTTCTCTCATTCAGATTCAAAGGAAAATTCAGAACTGTAGAGTTGCTCTGCTGAAATGGAAACCTAGCAATACCACTAATGCTAATGTTCTTATTCAGCAAAGTAAAAAGAAGCTTGATGAAATGGTGTCTAATGGTGGCTGCAGAGATTGGAAGGAGTGGAATAACCAAAAATTCATTCTTAAGAGTGCTTACGTGGATGAGGAAGCTTTTTGGAGGCAAAAGTCTAGAGTCCAGTGGTTGCAGAATGGGGACAAAAATACCAAATTTTTTCATGCCAGTACTTTGTAAAGAAGAAGTAGGAATTGCATTGACAGTCTTTTGAAAAGCAATGGTTCTGTGTGTGATAATAGAGGATCCATTAGCAAAGAAATTACTAATCACTACAGCCTGTTGTTCCAATCTTCCAAGCTTGGCTCCCCTGATGAAGTTTTGGAGGGTATCCCGAAAGTTATCACAGAGGACTTGAATCACATTTTAACCAGACAAGTTGATGAAGAGGAAATCAAAAAAGCTCTTATGGATCAACACCCCAACAAAGCCCCTGGCTTGGATGGTATGTCTCCTATCTTTTTTCAGCACTATTGGCCTTCTATTAAGTCTGATTTTGTTAGGGCTGTTCAGAATTTCTTCATTCATGCTAAGCTTCCTAAAACTACCAGCCATACCCTTATTACTCTCATCCCCAAGGTTAAACACCCCACCACCATGGTACATTATAGACCTATTAGCCTTTGCTCTATGACATACAAAGTGATTTCAAAAATCATTGCCAATAGGATTAAATGTGTTCTCCATCTTTGTATCAGTAAAAATCAGTCTGCTTTTATCCCTGGGAGACAGATTATTGATAATGTGGTTATTGCTAATGAATGCATTCATCATCTTAATAGTCTAAGAAATGGCAAAAACACATTTATGGCCCTTAAACTTGACATGGCAAAAGCTTTTGATAGGGTGGAGTGGTCTTTCATTGTTGCTATTCTTCATAAAATGGGATTTTCCTGTAATTTCATTTCTTGGATTAAAGCTTGTATTGAGTCTCATGTTTTCTCTTTTAATCTGAATGGGCAACCTGCAGGTTATGTTTCCCTTCCAGAGGAATTAGACAAGGTGATCCTATCTCTCCTTATTTGTTCATTCTCATTTCTGAAGCCTTGTCTAATTTTTTTAAGCAAGCAAGGAGGAATTTGAACTTTAAAGGTATTCAAATCAGCCCCCATTCACCTGTGATAACTCATCTCTTCTTTGCTGATGACTCCATTATTTTTTGTAAAGCTGATGAACAACATGCTTGTTTGGTTCAAAATATTTTGAAAAAGTATTGTGATGCTTTTGGCCAACTGGTCAATTTTGAAAAATCTTCCATATTGTTTAGTAAAAATACTTCAGCTCCAATTAAAGCTAGAATCTGCCTCCTTCTCCAAGGGATCTCAGAACATCACTCTGCTAAATATCTTGGTTTGCCTCTTGGTATTTGTAGGTCTAAAAAAGACACTTTCAAATTTATTTTGGAGACAGTTCAAAATAGAATTGGTAATTGGAAGAATAAGTTCTTAAGTACAGCTGGTAAAGAAGTTTTGCTGAAATCTGTTGTTAGTGCACTGTCAACCTTTGTAATTTCCTGTTTTAAAATCCCCTGTGGGTTTGTGCAAAGAGATTTGTAGGTTGGCTTCTAGATTTTGGTGGGGTAGTCAGGATGAAGGGCAGAAAAAAATCCATTGGGTTAGTTGGAAAAAGATGGCTAGTGCTAAGGATGCAGGGGGTTTGGGTTTCAAAGACATTCAGTTATTTAATGAGGCTCTTTTGACTAAACAACTTTGGAGAATTATTACTCAACCTAATCTCTTGGTTAGTAAAGTTCTTAAAGGAAAATACTTTCATAATAAAAAGTTGTTTGATTCTGTCCCACATTGCACTGATTCTTGGCTGTGGAAGGGATGGTTTTCTACTGTGAATTCTCTTAAGATGGGAATTAAATATCAGGTTAGGGATGGTAAATCTATTCAGATTTGGAACTCTCCATGGATTCCCAATAATCCTTCCTTTATTCCATCACAGAGTAATCTTAAATGTGATAATCTTTTTTGGGTTAGAGATCTTATGAATGGGGATGGAAAAACCTGGAACAGAAATCTAATCATGGATAATTTTTGCCAAAATGATGCCTCTTGCATTCTTAGTATTCCTATCAGTCAAAGTAGGGGAAGGGATAAGATTATCTGGCATTTTGATCCTAAAGGCTCTTTTTCTGTGAAATCTGTTTATAATGCAGGAATGCAAAGAAAATGTTGGATGGAGAATGAAGCTGAATCTCATAAATTCAAGTCTGATCTTGCTTATTTGTGGAAGAATACTTGGAAACTCTCTATCAAAGGCAAGATTAAACATTTCTTGTGGAAGTGCTGGTACCATGTCCTCCCAACTAAAGTACAGCTTAGAAGGAAATGGATTGATTTGGATTGTAGATGTGAGTTTTGTGGTGAGTTTGATGAATTTCTGGAACACATTTTCTTCCAATGTGACAGAGCTAAGCTTGTTTGGAAGTTGGCACCTATCTCATGGGATGGCAAAATGTTCTCAAATAGCACATTCCAGATTGGTGGTTCTTTGTGAACAAAGCGGTAAACTGACGATGTGTGTGTTAATAGAATTCAAATTGCCCACTTATATTTTATGGTGGTTATGGAAATCAAGGAACCTTTAGGTGTTTCAAAAGATTAAAAACCGAATGGAAGTGGTCTACATGGAGTTGTTGATGAATGGATGGAAATGCAAAAGTGTAATCCAACAAAATCTGGTTCCAAAATGATTGCTGCAGTGAAGGATGATGTTGATGCTGTTGAAATCGATGGAGAAGGACTGATAACTTGTTTAGTCAGTTCTTCAAAAATTGTTAATGGTAAGGTTGGATTAGGAGGGCTGATGACTAGTTTGGATCAATCTCAGAGGATGGCATGGTGTTCTTTTAGGGACTTCATTGGAGGTTCAGTGGAAGCTACTCTCTTAGCCATTAGACATGTTATGGTCAAAGCGACTCAACATAAGTGGACAGAATCAAGATTCAGTTAGATGCTAAGGAGATTGCTCATAAGCTCAATAAAGGATCGGATTTCGACAGTGCGCTTATGACGATTGCCGAAGACATCTTCCTTTTAAAGAATCTTTTCGATTTTTGTAAATTCTATTGTGTTTGTAAATCAGAATCTCAAGCTAGTTCTAGATTAGCTAAGTTTGCTTTTGAGGGAAATGCTTCATGTGAATGGCTTTCCCACCTTCCTTCCTGGATTTGACTGGGATTTGAAACTATGATCCGTTGATCATTGGCGTTGTATATTTTATTCTTGAGTTATTTATAATATCTACCGTTTCGAAAAAAAAAAAATAATGAGTAAAGGCGATTTTTTAGCTTTTTAATTATTATATCAATAATTTTTTATAATATTATTAGATTTTTAATTGGTGGAAGGGTAAATTGGGGAAGAGTAAGGAGTGTATTAAGTATATATTTTATTTTTAATAGAGAGATGGGTGTATTAAGAAGAGGGGTGTATAGATAGGTTTTGGGGGTGTTAATAGCGGCTCCCAAATCTAAAATAAGAAACTTTCTCCCAAAAAAAAAATTCTAAAATAAGAAAGAAACCTTTAAAAGCCCCTTCACTTAAACCCCAGTAATTCACTTGTGGAAATGGACGACCATCGAGTCAACCGCTTGGGTTCCAACAGTGGTGGCAAAATTCCTACCTCATTTCACCACCACCACCACGGCGGCTCCCACCACCATTTCTTTTACGTATCACCTAACTGCCCACTTCACCGCTCTATTTTGCAACCAAATAATCACTCGCCGTCGTGCTCTTTTTCCACCTCTTATCCCTCCCCTCAAAACCCCCAACCCCTTGCTTCTATTCCACCGGATCCCCATTTCAGCTTTGTCGGTGATGACGCCAAGTAAGTGTTACGAAGAAACACCTCGATTTACGTTCTTATTGTCGTCTTGCAATTTTTGCACCCATTAATTTTTTCTTCTGTAATTTCTGTTCTGTGAGGTCTTGAAGCTGCAATGTTTTCCTTTTGTCCTGATATTGTTATATTTATAAATTAATTACGCATTGGGTTTCTGCTGAGTTTTGCTATTCTGAATTTTGAGTTTTGTGTATGAAACTAGCAGGTAGCTCTAAAAATTGATCCAAGTGTTTCAGTATAGTGTTATTTGTTGTTACTAAATTAGGTTTTAGTAATATGCATTCTTCTGTTTATTCGGAATCTTAGAAACTCAAGCATGACAACTTAGAAACAGAGAGATAACCATGGAAATTAAGTCTTTGGATTATACATTTCTTCCTGGAAACCAGCTTATTCTTTCTTCAGTCCATCAAGATATTAGTGTGTGTAACTACATATACATACATGTTTATATATGGTGTTCTTATAGAAAAACTCGAAATTTACAATAACAAATTACAGTAGTTGCACACATGCTACATTATTAACACAGCAGCCATTGCAGGCTTCTTTTAGTAATATCCTGAACGGCTGATGGAATTATTATTTGTTCATAAGAAAGAACAAAATAACAAAATGGGTTTAAGAGATTGAAATTATTAAACCACATTACAAAAAATGAAGGAAGAAGAAGCTTAAAAAGTCGTTTTATTTTCTCAATAGATGTCCATTCCTTGATGGGTCTGTGAGACCAGGTATGTGATTCTCAAACAAAATATTTGGAAGTAGATAATAGAGATTGCAATTCCCTACAGATGGCCAAAGAAGTTCATATTGAGCATAGGAGATGTGATTTACAGAGCAGGGTATATTTCTGTTCTCCTATGTACCTTTCCTCTTTCTGGACTTTTGAACACGTGGGTTCAATTTAGAAGAAGTTGATCTTGGGTCAGAATTTGAATAAAGTATGTGGGGCTTCATTTAAGCAAATGATGTTTAAGGGGCTCTCAGGTATTATACTAATAGTATATTATTGTGCGTAGAGGAATTCTATCAGCTGGTATTCTTTCTGTCTTATATGTAGTTAATATGCATTGAGATCATTTTTAGAAGACAATTGTTTCCAAACTTCATTCTAGTGGCGGAAGAAAAATTGAATTTGGATATTTGTAATTTCACATCCGAATATCAAGTATAAAAATTCATATTTGGTTCATGCCAACGTGATCTTTGAAATCTCATATCAAATAAACTCAACAATATGCAGTGGAGATGAATAAATTACTGTCATCGTGACAGGCCAAATATTTTGTTTTAGGTTTCAGTAATGCTGATATGATATTACCATTTGCTCCCTCACTTCATTCACTAATGCCTATCAACACCAAAATATAAGAAATTCATGGTTTTCAATTTCGAATGGGCGTTACATGATATCCTTCCCTTAGTAAGTGTATATTAAAGAGGTAGATTACAAACGATGATACCTTATGTCATGACTAGGAGCATTTAGGCCTATATTTATAGGTGGGTTCATTCCCCAAACCCATCAAGACTCGATGAAGGAGGCATGTGTGACGACTTTGGCTTGCACTTTTGCAAACCAGACTATCAAAATAAATGCTCTTCTGGGCATTCATTTACAATTCTAAAAACCAATGGTCTTCATTAGTTATCTTATTTTGGGAGACTAAATAAACCAGCCTAGAGCAGTAAATAAATATTCTGTAGTGGGACGACATTCTTGTGAGGATATTTGCATTATTAGCTTGTAAACATCTTGGAATCTGAGTAGCTGGATGTATTTCAATACATTTAATCTGGGTTTTTGTCTTTTTGAACATTAATTGATCTCTCTCCCGGCTTTGTTGGCTAAAGGATGATGCAGGATGGGACTGAGAAGCTGGAAGTTGAGAAAGAGGAGGAAGAACCCATTTTTGTTCTAACTGATGAATGGAGGGAATTTTTTGCAAAATCTGAGGCCAAACGGAGACTAGGTTTTCATTATCTTCCTCATGGTAATGTTTTACTTAGACGATTGAATCATGCGTCTTACAGTTTTGCGTTTATGGTTTGCAGCAAAGAAGCAGGCTAAGAAGGGGAAGAATTAGAAGAGAAAGTTTGGCCACATTAATCTACTCCTCCCTTTGCAAGATAAGTGTTATCTACAGTGTTCTCATGCTACTGAGATGAATCGAACGAGTTAATGGAAGGGGGATCCTTCCATTGCACCATAACGCACCAAAAATTACAACCCTTTAAAGGTTTTATATATGTACATCGTGTCTAAGGAGATTGTATTCGTGTAATTTCTTTGGGTGCTATAGGGTTAGTTCACTTTTTGGTTTCACATTGTTAAAATGATGACATTGATCTTACGATGCTGCAGCAATTTATGCCCTTCAAATCATTATCACAGATAGATTCTAATTGTAGAACCATCTGTGTTGCCTTGCTCCTTTGCTTCTCCTTATTCCTTGATAACACAATGTCTGAGTGAGATTATGTTGACCACCCCAAAACGTCCCAGGTTGGATGGTTGAATTCTCAGTTGTACCCTGATCTTCCCAAACATTTCATTCCAGGGATTTTGCCACCATAAATCCCTTGACATTTATTTTTTTAGAGGGTGTTTGCCTAAGCTCATTTAAAAGATCTTTTAAGATATCTTATACATTTTATAAGATGTTTAGGTCTTATTTTGAATATAAGGTATTTAAGTATTTGGATAAAATAATTAAGCTGGTGTAGCTTATAGATGTTAATAGTGGCATTTTTGTAATTAAAATGGTCAAATTCAAAGGAGGGTGTTAAAATAAATATTGAAAATAAATTGGGATATTTCACCTTTTCTAGTTACAGCTTATAAGATCTTGCTTTCAAAAAAAAAAAAAAAAAAAAAGATCTTTTGGAAAAAACTACCAAATACTTTTAGGAGTTTATAAGCTCTCAAACAATTTATCAGATGTTTTGAATTGCTATAAGCTCAATCAAACACCCTCCTAATTACAACAAAAAAAATGTTAACCTATCCTCTACACCTCACTTTTTGGTTCATTATGTAAGACGACAAGCGAACATAGTAGTTCATGTTGTTGCAAGAGCTTCTAGTTCTTATGTTAGTTCATCTACTTGGGTAGAGCCTCCATCCTTTGTGGTCGCGCACCTTGATAATATTGTACTTCACATGTTCCTTAATAAAGATTCCTTTCAAAAATAAAAAAAAATAAAAAATTACCTCCGTAATGTTAGTGTTTACATAATAAATACCCACTTAATATGGTTTAATTTGTAATATAGAAACAAATATCAAAATAGTATTTGTTATTTTCAAAGATAGTTGGACTTTTTGTAATTAAACTAATCTTTAAGGGTATTATTAACCCATTTTTTTAATTCATTAGTACCTACTTCCACCCAATTACGTCAACATCACCAGAAAAATATTCTGGCGGCGGTTGGCGACACTCTGTGACAGGAGCAGTCAAAAACAGGAGTAAGACGCGAAAACCAGAAGGAACACGGTTTTATAAAGTTTATTGGCATCAATGGACAGTGGCTCCTTTAGGTAAACACGGATTAGGTTGCCTCTCGTTAGGCTCTAGAAGGAGAAAAATGTAACATAAAATGTTAATGCAACATCCCCAATATTCACGGAATGAGATCTCATATTCACTTGTCATTCCACTCCCTATTCCATACACTGGATGAATGACACATGTACAATTGTGACATCATCATGTACACGTGTCATTCATCCGATGTACTGGAATAGGAGTGGAATAGGGAAAGTAGAACGGGAAATCTTATTCCAATATTCACTACCTATCCATTACTGTTTCTTAGTAATATGCTACCAGTACCACATCCGTAAATTAGACATTGTTCTTTCCATAGAAAGAACATGAGCTCTAGGTTTAAATACGTGGTATGATTACATGCTAGAAAGTGCAGTTGACCAGCCAACCTCGTAGACGTTGCTATTTATATAGCTGTTGATTTTACAAGCATGTAATCATTTGGGTAACTTGTTCATGGCCGCATTAACCTTCTCATCTGTAATCTGTTTGTGGCTGTCATAGAAATCCAATATCTCAATTGCAATGTTTTTCACCTGCCAAATTAATGTAACACAATCAGCACCCTCTTTTAAGTTGACAAAAAATTAGAATGCCAATAATTTGTTTTCATTGAATCATTTTAGTCGTAAATGAAAAAAACAAAGAAAACCACAATACCGAATGAAGGTGAAGATAAACTAATAAATCAGTCGAAAATACTTAGGGAGACATTAAAAACAATCGTCTGCCTTCACTGAATGATTGTTAGGTCTTTATTTCCGTTAAGGTACTGCAACACATACAACGAGGGTGAAGACTCCAAAAGAAACCTAAGGTATGGGGTAGTTGGAAAAAGAAAAAATAGAGATGTTTGAAAATTATAGACTCTCTTTAGGTTTAATTTCGTCTTACATTTTGCCCCAACCGTTAGTCTAATCTAATGGAATTTGTTAGGGCTGTAAATATTAGAGTGTTTGACAAACAACTCGTGAACAAGTTCGGATAACATTCGTTTATGTTAGTTTTATTTAGTGAACGAGCATATAATGAACAAATTTTAGGGTTCGTCTAATAAATGAACAAAACTTGAACTAATGTATACTCGTTTATTAATAGCTCGTTTAGTGTTTGTTTATAAGATGTAGCTTAATTTTAAAATTGAAAATTTGAATATAAGTTAAATATAAATATTGAAAAGTTATACATATATGATTCTAATAATATTGTATGATATTAATAATCTATAATTCTATATAATATGGAAAAGATTTTAAGTTACAATATTAAAAATTTATCATTATTAACATATGAATTAAAGTTGAATTTGTTCACAAACATGTAATGAACACGAACTTATCAAAGGTAATTTTGGTTGTTTATTTGTTTATTGTTCGGAACAAAATTATTCAGTATTCACAAACACACAATGAACATATGAACTTGAATACGAATGCATTCACGAACATGTTCGTGAATTCAAACACTAAATAATTTTATCGAACAAACACGAACAAGCTTTTTAAAATCTGAAGAGAGCTCGGCTCGGCTCAGATAAAATTAAACGAACATTGGCAAACAGGCTACAGTTCGGCTCGGATCATTTACACCCCTAGAATTCAGCTCAAGCGCGGATAAAATTAAACGAACATTGCAAACAGGCTAAAGTTCGGCTCGGATCATTTACACCCGTAGAATTTGCGACGTCATCAAATATTTTACAATCAATTTTTCTAAATCTTACAAATAGCCCGGACTTTTTGTTTGGCTATTTGTAATATTTAAAAAAGTTGAGGGGTGAAATAGAAAAACATTTGATGATGATAGCAAATTTTGTCAGTTCAACCAATTGTACTTTAGAAACTTCTCTAGGTTTTTTCTTGTAATTACCCGAAACTTCAGTATTTCTTTTTTGTGGTAATTATCCCTTTATTTTATAAATTACACCATCATAGATGATATTGCCAAAGGTTTTGCACACTACCAGAGCATGAAACTTTGAGATGAGTTTTTCCAAAGCTAAAAAAATTTAAGGTTAGACGACTCACCACATTCATATCAACTCGAAGCTCTTCAAACCAGGCTGTGTTTTCTTTATCCTTTTGGACACTTGCGATATATATGCAGGCTAATGCAATCAAGTGCGGAGGATGTATGAGAATCAAATCCATCTTGTAAGTGTCATTAACAAGTCCCCTACAAAACGACAGTCGAACCAATATTCCATCATAATCCAGTGAGGCAGTGACCATTAAACAGTAAAAAACACAGAGTTAAGCCAAGCCACAGATTTACCAAGTTAGTTGTGTTGCATCGTTCATGCCAGCATCCTGAAGCATCCTAAAATTTGCAGAGTTGCCGTTAGTGTAAAATATACAAGTTTTAAGTTTCTAAAAATATTTCAATTTGCTGAAGGAAAACTACAATAGACACATTGCAGACAAGTACAACTGCAAGACTTCATGCGGAGATAAAACCAATTTGATTGGAGACGTCATATCCAATCAAAGTCTTCTGGCACCTCTTACTCAGAGATGCACAAAAATTGAAATCACAATTAAAATTAGACTTTCGGGAGTAAAAGAATCGGTAGCTAGACTTTCATACAAATACCTGAACCAGGAACACGAAAAAGAAGTGATTTATATATAATCTTCTCTTTTTCATGTCTGATATAAGAATTGGTAAAGATACGACTCAAGAATAACAATTACGCAAGTAACATCAAACAAATGACAGTCAACTCATTGTAGAATCTATCTGTATTCGAAATACACTTACTGAGACAGTGCTCGATAAGGATGGAATACAACTAAATAATAGTTGAGGGCTTCCAAAATTTTCATTTCCATTTCTAGTATCTCTTTTATTTCAAATCGATACCTCTCATCAGAATCTGCAAAAACCATACAAAACAAGAAAATAATTGGATGAAAATGAAAGAATCAAGATTATGTGAATGCATAATAGGGATATTGTACTTGCATAATTTCTTGATGTAAAATACAAGAAGTCTGGCCTGCACTGTGCTTTCCTCAGCTTTAGATGCCAAGTACAAGCAGGTTGGAGCAACTAGACGGGGATCATATTCAGTCATACTTCTCCTGAAAACAAAATAGGCTCATAATGTTAAATTTGGAGGGCAAGACGAAACTTATGCATCAATAACTGCTGCATAGCATAAAACCTTTGAATATCGTTTCAAATGTTTTGACCTTGACAACATCAAATACAGAAGCTGAATACGTTTAATGACTTATCACATGTTTGAATGTTGGCACAAACGAAAGTAGAACATCATAGTATTTTAAAGGAATTGGTGCGAGTATGAGCAAACACACAAGGACCATACGAAGCTCGAGACACAAATCGTCACTTGATTTTGTTGGCAAAAGAGAAGGTTACAGAATGGGAACTAGAGTCTTCCATTTAATTTTAGGGATAATTACAAAAGACCCCCCCAGGTTTGGGCTAATTACAAAAAAAACTCAGAGAAGTTTTAAAATTACAAAAAATGTCCTCAAGTTTGATTATGTCTTAAATATAAAGGGGGTAATTGTAATGTTTCTAGAAATATCATGGGTTTTTTGAAATGGTTTTGCTTACGAAGGGGGAAAATGTAAGACGGAATCAAACCTCAAAGGGTTTTTTGCAGTTTTTAAAACCTCTGGGTTTTTTTTGTGATTAGCCCGAACATCAGGGATTTTTTTGTAATTATTCCTTTAATTTTAAATGAAATTTCATGAATTCCGTTTCTTAGGTTTCAGTTCCAATCACCCTAAAGCAGTGTGTTTACATATATTCAACTTTAATGCTACTCTCCCTTGCACATCGTGCAAAAATTATCAGTCATAAATATCCTGTTGGCTTAAATTCTACACCAGAAAAATCAAAGAGAATTTCAAGCAAAAGATTAATATATAAAATGAAAGGAATTTCCTCCAAAAGATTACTATGCAACATCAAAACAAAGATATATCGTACCTGGCATAAACACGTCTCATGTATGTAATGGCAGTAGCAACGACCCTGAAAAGTTAATCAACATGTAAGGGTCTCTAAAATTGTTGGAAATGCAAAAATAAATACGAGTTGTTCAGGCCTCATTCAACCTTTTTATGTATTTACTTCAGTAATATCATTTACTGTAAAAGCACTTTACCAAATTTTTTGAAATAACTTGTGTATTTCATACTGGAAATGGCAATTAATTCTAAAAGAAAAATTGCTGAAAAAGATTTGACTGCCCCTTGAATCAATGAATGTCTTAAATGTCATGCATACACAACATTAATCAGGTTTTTAAGAGATCTTCACAAGAAGCAATAAACTTGCCATATTCTTCCAAAAATGCATGTGTATTCCAAGATATTGTTGTCTTAGTTCTACTCGTCCAAAATATTGCCCCGAGAGAGTCAGGGTATAGGCTCATGTGTGGCGTGTGCCGTGGATGAGAATAATTCTACAGTCAACTAAGTATATTTCCTAGATAATACCTAGAATACAAGGAGACAGAGTGGTAGAAGGCATTAGATTATCCAAGAATTAAATGGTTAAGGGGAATTTGAATTCCTGTTGTTTAGATAGCAGTTAAAAAATGTGTTTAAAAATAACTACCCATCATCTTAGTGGCCAAGTGCTTCACAGGAAACTTTGAATTTTTGAGGTCTAAGGACTAAGGTTCTCCTATAGCTACTTCATTATCTGAGGTTCAAACTTAATTACTAAAAAAGAATATAGCAATTTGTATTCGTGCCAAATTGAGCTCCAAATTGTGTAAATTCATCTATAAGTCATCCAAAATATGGGAATTCACTACTTCAGATGAAATAATAATCACGCCTCGGAAATATGGAAGCTAAACTTCCAGGCCCAGCAAATGATATTCAATTCTACAAATTTTGACGGTAAAAATATAGTGCAATACTTTTCGAATGAAAGTTAAGTAGTTGTCCTGAAAGAAACCGAAAGGAAATAAAGTTGCTAACAAGGTGATATGCCTAAGGCAACCAACTGAGGCTCGTACTTAACTAGAGCAAGGTACATAGATTATCTTTCTTCAGCAAGTTCACTGAAAACATCTTTAGTATCAAATTACGCAGAATGCGGAAAAGAACTCGAGATTCAATTGGCGACCTAATCATTCGAACGTACATCTCTTCTTCATGTAAAGTGAACAAGCTCTAAAGTAAAAACAACAAAGAATGAGCCTATAATCAGGAGTGACTAAGATCATGTCCTTAAATTTATTTCATCAGTCTAGTAAGCACAGACAGAAATGAGATTAGAACTCTACAACAACTGAAAGGATCAGAGAGACCATAATTAAGCGAAACATATAATTGCCACCAATTGCACTTTTTTTTATCATGCTTTCTCTATATTGGTACAGCCAATTGGAACAAAACCATGTTTCCTCAAATATTTAATAACCGCAACAAGCTCTTTTACTCTAGACAACTGCATTTGCTCTTAACATTTGGAAAAAAATTCAATTTCAATCAAAAAGCAAAGAAATGATGTACCAAAGGCTCCAATGCCTATGATAAATTCACGTGAAAGTTTCAGAGGCCACGAGAGTTATAAATTTGTTCGGTATGTTGAATCCATAAGATACCATTCAAGCAAAAAGATTAAAAACAATTGAAGAGAGAAGCTGTAAACACAAGACACGAACGAGACCTTTGCCGCACTTTCACATTCTGAGCCAATCTTGCAATATCTGAACTCGAAAAGGAGAAAAACAAAGGTAAATGTCAAGGATTCAATCTGATGGATGGACAGATAACAGTAATTTTTCAGTCAAACGAGACACCGAAAGTACAAAGTTAGTGCCACATTGTTATCGCACGCATCAAGGACAAGGAGATTAACAGGTCAAACCGACGTTGTTCACAAAATAGATGAATCAAAGTTTCATAATCATATTGCAACTCATTAAAACACATCAAATGCAAATTAAGTTGATAATGAACAACACATTTTACTTTGAAATATAGCAAAAAATATTTTTTTTTTTCACGAATTTCTAAAAAATTAGATTGACAACAAATCCAAGAAAAAAAACCTTCAGTCAAAAACCCAAAATAGAGGGGGGGAGGAGATCATCATGTTTTAGAATACAAATCGGGAAACTATCACAGTTGCGGGATCATCATGATAAATCCAAAAATAACAATTTCTTTATAAGAAACTCTTATTGTAAAGATTACAATTAGACATGTGCAACTTGATGAGCTTGAAATCTTCAAGAGTCATTCCCCTATCTTTATCCAGTGGATGCACCACATCCACATCTTCTGGGTCATGAAGCTGTTTGCTAAATTTTCACAATCAGACCAAAAAGTAACAAATTAGACCAATTACTTAAAAAAAAATTACAGCAAACGGGAAAAAAAAAAAGCACAGATTGAAAAACGGAAAAATCTTAAGAAACGGAGAAGGGCCACCTCCAATTGAGACTTACTAGTGGGATGAAGTCCAGAAATTGGCAGCCATTTAATTACAGACGAATGCGAACAGAGCAAAGGGTTGTCTTTAAACTCTCAAACTGAACTGGGTGACCTCAAAGCCTTCAACAAGAATCGCCTGTTTACTGACTAAATAATAAACAATTGTGGAGATGTTTGCCTAGAGTTATTTTATCTTGATATTTTACTGACTAAATCATTATTAATAATAATTTTGTCTTGATATTTACGAATAGAATAAATCTATTATATTTTCACACTAAGTAACATTTAGACTGAAAAACAAAATAAATTACTCAAAAATCGACTGAAATCGATCATTAAGATTTTGTTTGATCTCAGTTTATAAATCAAAAATATTTTTCTATTCAATATGATGTGATGTCCAACTCGAGCTCGATTTGATTAGTGAAAATAAAAACTATGAGTCAAATATCAAATTAATTAAACTCAATTTATATTCAGTCCAATTAAAACTAGTTCAAGTTCCCTCCAAACTAAGTTCATACATAATTTATAAAACTTGACTAAAATTCAAACAATTTGAATAATAATAAGATTTGGCTCTACTAGTTTGTTATAACTTCCAGTCATTGTTATGATTTTCTATAAAAGTTATAGTTTTCTTATTTTATTAAGTAGTTTGAAAAAGTATTATATTTATTTAAAAGGAGATCAATTACAAATACAATTGAACATAACTTTTTGAAAAGAATGACTCAAATAACGTTTTAAAATTTAAATAGTTAAAGAGTTTTTAGAAACTATTAAATCTTGAAAGCATGTTAATAAATAATCACAATTATAAAAGTAGTTTCCCAAATAAGCATTGTCTCTCGTTCGATGTGTTGTGTAGATACCAGTCACAGTCCATCCGATTGCATGCACCGGCCCAGCTTTTTAAGGCCAGAAGAAATATACTGACATTAACTTCTGAAGTCCAGCATCTAGAATCAGTCTGAAGTCCAGCATAAAAATATAAGGCCTGTATTATGTAGTTGGAAAGCCTATCCAAGCCCGAAAAAACGACATTATTTGCTTTACAACCAAAATATATATATATACATATATAGGGGAGGATCAGTGAGTGGCAGTACGCTCTCAGGTGGCATAAATAATTTAATCTCAACCATCCCCCACTATTAATCAATGGGTATGATTTAATAGATAAAAAATATATTAAAATATAAATTTAATCAATATAAGGGTAGTAGGGTAAAATAACATAACAAGTTAGTTACAAAAATGGAATCAAATCTATTTCTCTCTCATACATCTCCTTTTCCCCAATCTCACGTTTCTCTTTCTCTCTCTCTCTCTCTCTCTCTCTCTCTCTCATTCCTCCATTAACGCAAATAAAGAAAACTGTGAAGAACTCGAAAATTACAGAGAAAAACACGAAAAATCGGTGCAATATTACAGATAAATAACGAACAGTGAGTTCGAAAACTAAATATGCAACAAAACTCAACTAAATATGCATTATCTGAAAACTATCTATGCAGCGTAAAAAAACTAATATGTAGTACAATATAAGCAACTATGCAAGATGTCATAAATTATGCAACAAAATCAACTAACTATGTATTATCTAGAAACTATCTATGCACTATGGAATAACTAAATATGCAGTACATTATGTAACATCTCATTTTTATAATTTCCAAAAGCAACATCCCATTTTCATAACTAAATATACATTATATTAAACCTATTTATGCAGTGTAGTATAACTACATATGCGAGACGTTATATTCAATTATGTCTTGTTTTCATAAAAAAAGGTGCAACAAAATAACTAAATATGCATTATTTGATGTCTAATTATGCAAAGTAGAAGAACCCTAACTTGTAGAAAATAAAAATATTTGGAAAGAAAACAGGTTCCTTAAATTCCGCCACAAAATCCAGTTGTCTATTTCAGCCCTTAAAATCATTTGGGACCACTAATTTGAACCATAAAATCATTTGGGACCACTAATTTGAATTACAAAATTACAATCTTACCCTTAAAATCAGCAAAAATTAGGAAATAATTAAAAAAACTGAATTAATCACATCCCTTCATTTTTTAAGATCAATGAGTAAGATGAGTCCACACTGTCTCACCTAGGGAGGGTGGTCTCATTTGAACCAAATCCTACATATATATATATATATATATATATATATATATATATATAGGAATAGGATCAAATGAGACCATATTATTAGAGTGAGACAGTATGGACTAATCATGTCCACAAATCTGTAATTTTAGATGGTTGAGATTTTCTCAATTTAATGGCTTTTTTTAATGTATTTTAAATCTGTAAAGGGTAATATTGTAATTGTATAATTAGATACTTTCCATCAAATTGGTAATTGTTCGATTATTATCCCCCCCCTCAAATTTCATGTTACTGTAATTGAGATCATTTCAATCTCAGCACTACGCCTTTCAGCTACAATCTCAAAGTTCCCCAAACCCAATTTCTATGGTTTTGTTTCTTTTTTGAAGTCCTCGTATTTGACAAAAACATCAGAAAATCTCTGTTCTCTGTGATTATATTTGTAGAATTTTTGTTTGAGGGTTTTGATTTACGGTTTGAGAAAGAGAGGTATTTTTTTTAATTGTTCTAGAAAGAAGAAGATATGAGTTTTCAAGATCTATAATCGGGTCGTTGGTTTTTCTGTTTTAGTGTTTTTAATTCTCTATTCGCTTGAACAAATCGGAAAAACTTGTGATATTTGTGATTGTGAAATCAAAACTAGAATTGGGGAAAAAAGTGTTGTTGCTGATGGAGAGGCTGAAAATCAATTATTAATATCTGAAGAAATTAAGAGCCCAGATTTTGACGAAATTGCGGAAGAAGAAGAAATAAAAATTCCAATTAGTGCGAGTTATGAGAAATCAGGTTTTTACGATGGGTTTTTGGATACTGGTGTAAATAATGGGGATGATAATTGTGAAAACATGGGGATTAATGAGGATAATTGTGAAGGGAAAGAAGAATTTATTGATGATGATTGTGAAAACATGAGGATTACTTATATGTTTTTCGATGTATACTTATATGTATTTTGTTGTATAAGTAGTTAATTTTGATGTGTGTATTTATGTTTGTTGTATATTTATGTGTTTTGCTGTATACTTATATGTGTTTTGCTGTATACATATATTTGTTGAAAAAATTAGGAGATTTTTGTTGTATACTTATATGTGTTTAAATGTTTATTTAGTTAAAGTTTACCATGTGTTTTTATATATTCTGCTCTAATACTTTGTTTTTTGTTTTTTTTGTGGCAGGACTGGTGTTTTGTTAAATGGCTAAAAGAGGTAGAAAAAAAGTGAACAAGCGTCGAGGAGATTTGTATACATAGTTTGATTTTATTGTATAGTTAGACATAGTTTACTGTATAGGTAGTTTGATTTTGTTGTATAGTTAGACATAGTTTTATTGTATAGGTTGTCTGATTTTGTTGTACAGTTAGACATAGTTTACTGTATACATAGCATGATTTTATTGTATAGTTAGACATAGTTTACTGTATAATAATTTAGTTAATTGATTTGTGTCTATTAGTTGTTGATTTTTTTAATTATTGTCATTTGGTATATCTTAATTATTGGTCTGTCAAGAATAATCTTGTTAATTAATTTCTTAATTCACGGTCCCCACATGTTTTTGTTTGACCATTTTAACATGCAATAAAATTATGTTAAACATACAGTAAAATAGTGTAAAGTATACAACAAATATATGATAAATGTACATCACAATAATGAACGTGATTTTCTCTCTCTCTAATTGATTTACTTAATCCACGGTCCCCACATATTAATGAGCGTGATTATCTCTCTATAAATGGTTCCTTGATTCACGGTCCCCACATGTTTTTGTTTGACCATTTTAATATACAGTAATATTATGTTAAACATACATCAAAATAGTGTTAAGTATACAACAAATCGTTGGTGAGTGTACATCATTCTGCATGGCAGAGCACATGCGCGCGATTTTCTCTCTCCAGCGCGATTTTATCGCGATTTTCTCTCTCCCCACGTGATTTTCTCTCTCCTAATAACTGATTTCATATTTGGATGGTCCCCCACATGTTTATTTTGGCAATTATACCCTTATTTTGCCTTAATTAAATGTTTAATGTAATTTTAACCTCTATTTATTTTAGCCATTGATATAGATAAGGGAGGGTTGAGATGAGTCCACATTGTCTCACTATAATATGTGGTCTCATTATTTGGAGAGGATCAAGTGAGACCATTGTTATAGGTGAGACACAATGGACTCATCACATCCATCCACCATTATTAAACAATGGCTGAGATTTAATGAATAAACATAACATTAATGGTTTATTTTTATTAAGCTAAATTATAGTCAACAAACAACCATTATTCTGTTGCACATGGAAAGCAGTCTTCTCACGTTGATTCTCCTACTCTCTCTCTCACACCATCATTCCATTCGAGAATTGAGAGAACTACAGAACATAAAATCTCTGAAAATCACGTCGATCTCCATAGCCATAGGTCAAAGACACGAAAACACATAAAAATTGTGAAATAATATGGCATCAAATCTATTTGAAGAATCATCGCAAACTACAGAATATTCTGCAACAATGGAGGTTGAAGAACTCAACTTCATAACCTCCATCTCCATCGCAAATTCAGATCACAGTCATGAAAATTTACAGAGAAAAGCAGGAAAAATCGGTGCAATATTATAGAGAAACAACAAACAGTGAGTTCGAATCATGATGATGAATCATCAGTCGTAGAAAAAACTCTACCCAATAGCATCAATGGTGTAGACATCGATGGAGAACTTAAAACTAGCCATTAACATCAACTCTTAAAAACTGTAATTTTCACGAATAAGACGATGCATAGATACTTATGAAATGATGCATAAATACTTATGAAACGATGCATAGATCTGTAGGATATTACATATTTGAACATAAGCAACAAAAATCGACTAAATATGCATTATCTGCAAACTATCTATGCAGCGTAAAAAAACTAATATGTAGTACATTATACCCAACTATGCAAGACGTCATAAACTATGCAACAAAATCAACTAACTATGCATTATCTAGAAACTATCTATGCAAAGTGGAATAACTAAATATGCAGTATATTATGTAACATCCCATTTTTATTATTTCCAAAAGCAACATTTCATTTTCATAACTAAATATACATTACATTGAACCTATTTATGCAGTGTAGAATAACGAAATATGCAGTACATTATATTCAATTATGTCTTGTTTTCGTAAAACAGTGCAAACAAAACAACTAAATATGCATTATTTGATGTCTAATTATGCAGTAGAAGAACCCTAACTATACTGTAAAATAAAAATATTTGGAAAAAAAACTGCTTCCTTAAATTCCGCCACCAAATCCGACAGTTTCAATCTCAGCCCATAAAACCCGCTGGGACCACTAATTTGAATTACAAAATTATAACCTTACCCTTAAAATCAGCGAAAATTAGGATATAAATAAAAAAACTGAATTAATCACATCCCTTCATTTTTTAAAATCAATGGGTAAGATGAGTCCACACTGTGTCACCTAGAGAGGATGGTCTCATTTGAACCTAAATATATGTTTGTACCAGAGAGTGGCATAATGATTTTCACTATGTTAATTCAGTTTTACAAGGATTATGGTACGTGCAGTTTATGACACCTTGCATAGTTGGATATAATGTACATATTAAGTTTTTTTTACACTGCATAGAGAGCTTCTAGATAATGCATAGTTAGTTGATTTTGGTTGCATAATTTTCAACTATGTAACATCCTATAGTTATATGCATTGTTTCATAAGTATCTATGCATCGTCTTCTTCGTGAAAATTATAATTTTTAAGAGTTTGTTGTTAATAACCAGGTTCGAGTTCGACATTAATCTCTACTCCATCTATGTTGCCTGGTGGAGTTTCTTCTGCAATTGATGATTGTTCATCAGCATGAATCGAACTCATCGTATTGATTTCCATCGTTTCTCTATAATATTGTAGCATTTGTTTTCTTATTTCTCTTTGTAAATTCGAGAAAACATCAATGGTGGTGGGAATGAAAAACTATGATCGTGATTTGGAGCTATGGCAGAAGACTGTTATGGAAGGATATCATGATTGATTTTGTTTCTCTTTCTCTCTATATAAATAAATGCTTTGGTATAATTGCACTAGTAACTAATTATGTTTTGACAATCTTACCCTTTAGGCCTTTAGGGATTAAATTAAATATTTAATGTATTATTAATCCATTTAATCCTAGCCTTTGCTTATTATAGGGGATGGTTGAGATTAGTCAACCTTGTCTCACTGTATGTTGTGGTCCCATTGGATCTAACCCCTATATATATACTAGAACAACACTCGTTTGTTACACGAGATTATTCCAAAATTAAAATTTTAATGTCACAGATTAAAACTAAAAAATCACGTGACTTAAGAAAAAAATAGTCGATAGAATCCTTGATATAAAATATCAAATAGAAACTGTATTTCTTAATCATTTATTTTAATTTCCAATCCTATTTTTATATAAATCGGAAACTATTTTCAGCATATAAACCAAAAATATTTTTAAAAGATAATAAATTGAAAAGATAGATAGAAAATATCATTGATATTTGGATTATATGCTATCTTTTAAATTTGTAATCTTTCAAATTTGTTGTCTTTTAAATTATAATATATTATTAATTCAAATGAGAGAATATCTTCTATGAAAAATATTGAGTCCTTTTTTCTTTCTCTTGCTTACTCGTTTTCTGCATTTGTTTCATACATATAATAATATATTTAAGCTTTAAAAGATAACAAATTTAAAAGATAGTGTAGATAGAATCCTTTTGGATTACTTATTATCTTTTAAATTATAAATTATGTTATTAATTCAAATGAGAGAATATATTCTATAAGAAATATAGATATTGAACTAATAGAGTCTTTTTTTTTCTTTGTTGATCCTTTTTTGCATTTTTTCATATATATAATATATTATTTAAGCTTTAAAAAGATAACATTTTTAAAAGATACTGTAGATAGAATCCTTGATTTTTGGATTATTTATCTTTTAAATTTTGTATTGTTCAAATAAATATATTATCATTTCACTTTTTAATTTGTACATAGGGATGCCACATGGATAATTGTGTAGCAGTGATGAACGTTAAAAAATATACAATTAATTTTGATTTATAATAGTATTTTACTTTATTAATTTTAGTAATGATATAAATTTATAGTATTATTATATGTTATAAATAAAATAGGAAATCAACACAAAATTGTAGTTGGATGCATTTTTAATGCAGGTTCGGATCAATGTGCATAACTTTTAATTCCGGCATGATTTAAGGATGATTCTTGAAGATATGCATTCACAATCTATTCTTCTACAAATATTCAGAGATAGTAAAGCCTAAATCAAAGTTTGGAATGATATTTTCTTGGATCTAAAGTTCATCACAATTTGAAATTTGAAGAGACTCATTTTCTGTCAAGACTTGACCAAGGTTCGTATTTTGGGCATCACTCGAATACCACAGGTGCTATGGTGCTGAAAGTTTTACTAAGTATTCCTACCACATTTGTCTACAACTCCCATGAAGACTTCAAAGTCTAATTCAGTCGGCAAGTATTTTTTAAAAATACAATACCCTGCTGCTGTCATAATCCCACAGACCAACCACTACACACTTATTACACCATATCTTGGCCTATAGTGCTTGGAATTCATTCAAATCAGTGGGGGAATACAACCAAGACATGTGAGAATGGTTTTGTTAAAGAAAATCAAGATGAATCAGCAAGAATCCTTTCCAAAAAGATCAGACAAATGAGGAGTTGAAATTGGTGTCAAATTTTCAACATTTTCTCAATAAGAAATATAAATATGGGCTTTCAGAATCCATACCATGAAAATTAGGAAGTAAATGTATCATCCCTGGCTTTCAGAATCCATAATTTTCATGGTATGGATTCTGAAAGCCCATATTTATATTTCTTATTGAGAAAATGCTGAAAATTTGACACCAATTTCAACTCCTCATTTGTCTGATCTTTTTGGAAAGGATTCTTGCTGATTCATCTTGATTTTCTTTAACAAAACCATTCTCACATGTCTTGGCTGTATTCTCCCACTAATTTGAATGAATTTCAAGCACTATAAGCCAAGATATGGTGTAATAAGTGTGTAGTGGTAGGCCTGTGGGATTATGACAACAGCAGGGTATTGTATTTTTAAAAACTACTTGCCGACTGAATTAGACTTTGGAGTCTTCATGGGAGTTGTAGACAAATGAGGTAGGAATACTCAGTAAAAATTTCAGCACCATAGCAACTGTGGTCTTTGAGTGATGCCCAAAATACGAACCTTGATCAAGTATTGACAGAAAATGAGTCTCTTCAAATTTCAAATTGTGATGAACTTTTGACCCAAGAAAATATCATTCCAAACTTTGATTTAGGCTTTAAAATCTCTGAATATTTGTAGAAGAATAGATTGTGAATCCATATCTTCAAGAATCATCCCTAAATCATGCCGGAATTGAAAGTTATTCGCATTGATCCGAACCTGCATTAAAAATGCATCCAACTACAATTTTGTGTTGATTTCCTATTTTATTTATAACATATAATAATACTATAAATTTATATCATTACTAAAATTAATAAAGTAAAATACTATTATAAACCAAAATTAATTGTATATTTTTAACGTTCATCACACCCCCCAACCAACTTATTACTAGTCACTAGTAATTAAAGCACACAAAATACAAAAGAAATTTTTATGAACATGGCATGATATTATCTTTTTAACAAAAACTTGTGAAAATGCCTAACAATCAAAAAGTTTATTGTCAATCATCATAGATGCTATCAAGACTAAATATATTTTTTATATATTTATTTTTTTATAGAGAAGAAATATTGTATATATTTGCACAAAACCACCATTGCATTCCACAAACCAGGATACATAAACTTCAAATTTAATCATGAAAAAGCCTCAACTCCATATCCTCACGGGTTAGTATTTATCATTTAAACAGGTAAGGTGTTCACTCATGGAGTTGGAAAACAATTAAACTCTCAAGGAAATGACCAATAAAATTTAGGACAAGCATTTAAACTAAAATTGAGCATAAGATAGGTAGTTATAAAATTTGAAATACCTAAATTTGAAATACCCAAAATATGTTTCGAAATTTCATTGGTTTAGAATGGTAAACAATTTTTTTTTATAATAAGTTGGGAGTACTGATTGGAATGAGGGGATAGATTTCAAAGAAGCTGAAAAATATCGGGTTCGAACCTCGGTCAATACCTTTATAAAGGATGAGTAATACCACTTGAGCTATAGAATGGCAAACAAAGTAGTAATATGCATTTTTTTTCTTCTTTGTTTTTCTTTTTTTTATCCACTTTTTCTCTTCTTTTTTTTCATTTTTCACTTTTTTTTTCTCTGTACAACATGACTTTACATGATAATATATCAATGAGAAATACTCATCACAAATTTTGTAATGGAGTATTGTAACAGAAATTGAAAATGTAGGTATTAACCAAATCATTTCTCCACATGGTAGATAGACATATTTAAGTATTTCAGATCACAACATAACCATTTCAAATGACCAATTAAAGTTCAGAATGCTTGTTTTCTCAAACTCACCACTTATTCACAAAAGATGTGTGAATATTGAAAATAAAACACTTTATCATGATCAAACTTTCAGTTATATGTATCACAATCAATCTCTCCACAAAGCCTAGAATGTGCATAAAACAATTTCTTCTCTCTTTTTTTTTTTTTTTTTTTTTTTTTTAAAATCAAGATAGCATCATTGAATTCAACAATAAGGCTGTTTTCATGTTTGATAATTCACAATTTTTTTTAAACAAAATACAACATGCCATGTTTTTAAAAGAAAAAACACAACATCATAATAGAGATGCGTCTCAAGAACATCAAAATGACATTCTTTACTCTGCCACCAGTTTTTTTTTAAAAATAAAATCACACATTGCAAACTAGAAAAAAAATTACCAAAAATAATATCAATTATCCATTCCCCCCAACTTATCTAAAACATTGTCCTCAATGTCAAAAATAAATAGGAAAGTAAGGTTTAGAAGATATTACCTGATGTATGGCTTATTGAAATGAAACTGGAAAAATACAATAGTAGTTATACCCATGAAAGATAAATCTCACAACGTCATAGACAAATCCAATCTGCCTTTTTTACTTCTATCCTCGGACCAAACAACATGAGCCACTTTTGGATCAGGTTCAACAACAAATGCTTGGAGTTGATCAATTAGTTCACTTGGTGTTGTTGCACAAATTATGATTCGTCTGGCAGGCGGTGAAATAAAACCTTTCTCGACAACATAATCTATGAAAGACAATAAACCATCAAAGAAACCATTAACATTAAGAATACCTATAGGCTTCTGGTGAATGTTGAGTTGTTCCCAGGAGATCACTTGGAATAACTTCTCCAGTGTACCAAAACCACCAGGTAGGGTGATAAAGGCATCTGCATTATGCATCATATTCACCATTCGGTCTTGCATGTTTGATACTCTTAACTCATCTCCAATGGTTTGACCGGTGATTTGTCGTACAACTAATGGTTTTGGGATAACTCCTAAGACCCTGACTCCTCATAAATAGACAGAACTAGCAACACGCCCCATTAACCCAAAACTACCTCCCCCGTATACTAAGTTAATGTGTTTTTCTGCTAGAAATTTAACGAGATTATCAACTGCCTCAAGAAAACAATCGTCTTTCCCAGGATTTGCACAACAGAATACAACAACAAAGTTAATTCTACGGGAAGAAGAACTCTCCATTTTTTTATATTTTTTTTTCTCTTTTTTTTCCTGATACAAACTGAATGGTGTAAAAGAACGGGTGAATGCAACGCTATTTATTGAGGTATGAACAGAGAATGCAATAGTAGATATAATTATTGGAACTTTTATTTTGTCAAAAAGTTTGAAAATAAAGACAATAAAGTCAAAATAAAATGCTAGCATGTGAATGAATAGAAAAGTAGTTGTGATTGTGGCTCACATCTTCCTCTGGTTTTACGTCCAGAAACGACTTAAACGCCCTCTATGGGTCGGGGATATGCTTCCCATCCAATTTTCTTAAAAATTGGCAAACAGGGTCTTTTAACGTCAGATTCCCAAGACTAAGTTCACGTTCTTCTCGAAATTGGAGCCATAAATGGAGAATTTCACGATGCACAAATCCACAAGGATGCATATCAAAAGTCCATAGAATATTATCTAAAGTCTCCTTACTCAGTCCATCCTTTATGAATTGAATTTTGTCCTCTCGATTTCTGGAAACCATACCTAAAGAACGACATCGTGTGTCACAAGTCCATCTAGCATATTTGTGACAAACTTGCATTCTTTTGGCCCTTCGTTTTTTTGAATATGAACTTTTTCCAACACCAGACATGCATTTAGTAGGAGAAAATGAAAATTCTCCTGCTAATCTTACATTTGCTTCAATTATTGAGCGTACGTCTTCTGGAATGCCTTTATTTATAAACATTCTTAACCTTTGTAGCCTGGCTTTATATATTTCTAAAATTTCAGTTTTTTTAAGAAAATAGAATCGCTTTTTGAGAGTAGGGGGAATTCTTTTAACCATTTAAAAAAAATCCAAATGAAAGAGAATGAGAAAACAAAATTATGTACAAATATCAGTATTTGTGGGAAACTGATGAGTCCGACTTAATCGTCACGGAGTACCGTTATCCGCCATTTAACCGGGGAATCAAATAATTAAACACTACAAAACACACACATTTATAATAAACGAATATGTTCACTAATTATAACAAGGATTATAAAGAAAAAGAACTTCCTCTGGAAGGAATTGATTTTCTAGAAACGGTTTAAGTCTTTGTCCATTAACTTTGAATACATTACCATTTCTAGGATTCTCAATGTCAACAACTCCATACGGATATATATTTTTCACAATAAAAGGACCACTCCATCTTGACCTTAATTTTCTAGGAAATAAATGCAATCTAGAATTATAAAGCAAAACCTTTTTTACCAATCTCAAATGTTTTTCTTGTAATTTTATTATCATGAAATTCTTTGATTCTTGCTTTATGAATTTTTGAATTCTCGTATGCATCATTTCTCAATTCTTCAAGCTCATTGATTTGTAATTTTCACAATTTCGAAGCATCGTCAAGGTTGAAGTTAAACATTTTAATTGCCCAATAAGCTTTATGTTCAAGTTCCACTGGTAAATGGCAAGGTTTTCCATAAACTATTCTATGAGGAGACATTCCCAATGATGTTTTAAAAGCAGTTCTGTATGCCCAAAGTGTATCGATAAGTCTAAAAGACCAATCTTTACGATTCGAGTTAATAGTTTTTTCTAATATTTGTTTTATCTCTCTATTTGCAAGTTCAACCTGTCCATTTGTCTGTGGGTGATAAGGGGTTGCAACTTTATATGTGATTCCATATTTTTTCATTAAAGATGCAAAAACTTTGTTGCAAAAATGTGTTCCCCCATCACTAACAATGACTCGAGGAATTCCAAATCGACTCAAAATATTTTCTTTTAGAAAATTTATCACAGTTTTATGATCATTGTTTCGACAAGGAATTGCCTCGATCCATTTTGAAACATAATCTATTGCGACTAAAATGTAAATAAAACCAAATGATACTGGAAATGGCCCCATAAAATCAATACCCCAACAGTCAAAGATTTCAATCACCAAAATAGGATTTAAAGGCATCATGTTTCATTTTGAAATTGATCCTAACTTTTGACAATTTTCACAACTTTTGCAAAAAACATAAGTATCTTTGAAAAGATTTGGCCAATAAAATCCACATTGTAAGATCTTTGCACTGGTTTTCTTTACTGAAAAGTGACCACCACATGCTTCGGAATGACAAAATTGAATAATGTTACCTACCTTATTGTCGGGTACACATCTACGAAAGATTTGATCTGGATAATATTTGAAAAGGTAGGGATCGTCCCAGTAAAACTTTTTTACCTCAGTCAAAAACTTCTTTTTATCTTGTGAATTCCAATTTGATGGCATCATTCCTGTCACAATAAAATTAACAATATTTGCAAACCAAGGTACTACAGTAACATTAAATAGTTGTTCATCAGGAAAAGTATCATTGATTGGTGGAGTTTGAAATGAACCATCACAAATAAGTCTTGATAAATGATCAGCTACCACATTTTCTTCACCTTTCTTATCACGAATGGTAATATTAAACTCTTGGAGTAAGAGAATCCACCTAATCAATCTTGGTTTGGAATCTTTTATTGATAAAAGATATTTCAAAGCTGCATGATCACTGAAAACAACAATTGGTGAACCAACAAGATATGATCGAAATTTTCCAATGCAAATACTACAACAAGTAATTCTTTTTCAGTGGTTGAATAATTAATTTGAGCACCATTCAAGGTTTTACTTGCATAGTATATCACATATGGTTTCTTTTCTTTTCTTTTCTTTGCTCTAAAACAGCTCCAACGGCATAGTCACTAGCATCACACATTATTTCAAAAGGTAAAGTCCAATCAGGAGGTTGGATTATTGGGGCAGATGTACGCATATTTTTAAGTTTGACAAAAGCTTTTTCACAATTTTCAGTCCATTCAAAACTAACATCTTTTGTAAGAAGATTACACAATGGTTTAATAATTATACTAAAGTCTTTGATAAATCTTCTGTAAAACCCTGCATGCCCTAAAAATGATCTTACCTCCTTCACAGATTTTGGTACTGGTAGATTAGCAATTAACTCAACTTTGGATTTATCTACCTCAATGCTTTTTTTATCAAGTAATGTGTCCAAGAACAATACCAGTTGTTACAATAAAATGACATTTTTCCCAATTAAGCACAAGGTTCTTTTCTTCACATCTTATCAACACTTTTTCTAAGTTCAACAAACAATCTTCAAATGATTCACCAAAAACTGAAAAATCATCCATAAAGACTTCAAGAAAACGTTCAACCATGTCACTAAAAATGCTAAGCATGCATCGTTGGAATGTAGCTGGTGCATTACATAATCCAAAAGGCATCCTTCTATATGCAAATGTACCAAAAGGACATGTAAATGTTGTTTTCTCTTGATCTTCAAGTGCAATTTCAATTTGATTATATCCAGAATATCCATCTAAGAAATAATAAAACTTATGACCTACAACTCTTTCTAAAATTTGATCCATAAAGGGCAATGGAAAATGATCTTTTCGAATAACCGAGTTAAGTTTTCTGTAATCAATGCACACACGCCAGCCAGTAATGATTCTAGTTGGAATCAGTTCATTATTTTTATTTTTAACCACTGTAACCCCAGACTTCTTCCTCACAATATGAATAGGACTTACCCATTTACTATCAGAAATAGGATAAATTATTTCATTATCTAAGAGTTTAATAATTTTATTTCTCACTATTTTTTCATATTAGGATTTAGTCTTCGCTGCATTTCTCTAGATGGTTTTGCATTTTCCTCTAAATAAATATTATGTGTGCAAATAGAGGACTAATACCTTTAATATCAGCAATGGTCCACCCTAAGGCATTTTTATGCATTTTCAAAATCTGGATCAACTTACTTTCCTGAGATGCATCAAGTTTGGAAGAAATTATTATAGGCAAAGTTTCACTCTCACCAAGAAAAGAGTATTTCAAATCAGATGGTAAAGGTTTCAAATCAATTTTTGGAGCTTTTATGCTTGAAGGAATATGTTGCACTTCTGATGATGACAACTTTTCAATTTTTGGTTTCCAAAAATGGTTTTCTAGTGCTTGTAAAAATTCATTTGAGACATCAAAATATTTCATATCACAAATTCTCTCACTTTCAAAACATGTTTCAGTAAATTCAAAAAAATTATTGATAGTAAAATTTTCGTGAACAATTTCTTCAATTAAATCCACTTCATGTAGTTCGCTATCATCAACAGGTTGTTTGCAAACATTAAACACATTTAATTCCAAAGTCATATTTCCAAAAGATAATTTCAAAATACCATTTCTACAGTTAATCAATGCATTTGAAGTTGCAAGAAATGGACGACCTAAAATGACAGAAATTTGTATTTTTGTATCAATAACCGGCTGAGTATCCAAAACAATGAAATCAACGGGAAAATAAAACTTGTCAATTTGTACCAACACATCTTCTACTATTCCTTTTGGAATTTTAATTGATCGATCAGCTAGTTGGAGTACAATTGGAGTTTCTTTAAGTTCACCCAAACCTAGTTGTTCATAGACTGAAATAGGTAGAAGATTTACGCTAGCACCAAGATCAAGTAAAGCACATTCAATTCGAGTGTCTCCTATAATGCATGAAATTGTTGGACAACCTGGATCTTTGTACTTAGGTGGAGCAAATTGTTGTATAATTGAACTCACATTTCCAGTTAAGAATGCTTTTTTCTTCACATGATGTTTTCTTTTAATTGTGCACAAATCTTTCAAAAAAATTTCATAAGGTGGGACTTGTTTGATTGCATCCAACAAAAGAATGTTAATTTTGACTTGTTTAAAAAGCTCAAAAATTTCAGAATTTGAGTTCAATTTTTGAGTTGCTTGCAATCTTTGAGGAAAAGGGGCAGGAGGTGAATATGTTTCATCATTTTCAAACTTACCTTCATTCAATTTACCTTGTTCATCATCACTATTTTCATTCTTCATTTCTGAAGTTGAATTTAGAACATTCTTAGGATGAATTGTTTTATCAACAATTTTTCCACTTCGAAGTGTTGTGACTTAATTGGCCTCATTTACTGGATTTTCACCTGAAGTAGAAGCACAACACTGCGTAGAAGGATTAGGTTGAGGTTGAGCAGGAAACTTACCTTTTTCTTGAATTCGCAAATAAGCTGTGAGTGTTGAAAGTGAGTTCTTGATCTCATTGATAGCCTGAGAAGTTTTATTATTGATGTTTGTTTGTTCATTCATAAATGCTTGCAAAGTCTCCTCAATTGATTTTACATGTGGGGCTGAATATGAAGGAAAATTTGGTGGCTTTTGTGAATTTATTGGTTGAGCTTGATTATTATCACGCCAACTGAAATTAGGATGATTTCTCCATTGTGGATTGTAAGTTTCAGAATATGGAGATTGAAAAGGTTTTCTAAATCCATTCATGACATTTGCTTCAACAGGAATGTGAGGACAATCATTAGTTGAGTGTTCTTTAAGTCCACAAATTTCACAAACTTTTTTATCTTGCACAGATTTAACTTCTTTTACTTTTTTAACTTCCATGTCATCGATTCTTTTAGCCAAAAGCGCAAGCTAGCACTTAAACTATCTTCTTGAGTAAGATTGAGTTTTCTTTTATTTTCATCAACACTATGCCAAGATTGAGAATTTTCTGCCAAATAGTCAAGATATTCTAGCGCTTCATCGGGTTCTTTATCAAGAAATTGACCATTACACATTGATTCAATAAATTGCTTAGTTTCAGGATTTAAACCTTCATAAAAGAAACTGATTATACGCCAATTTTCAAAACCATGATGTGGGCAGGAATGAGGAGTTGATGTATGTCCAAAATTAATGAGGTGATGACATGTGTCAACTTTGTTTTTTCTTTTCGTGTATAGGGTTAATACACACACACACACACACATATATATATATATATATATATATAGAGAGAGAGATAGGATCATATGTGGCAAGGGCCTTATCATGTGGCAGTGTGGACCAATCTAAGTCATTAATCTGTTTAATCCTAAGGCTAACTTTTTTTCGGTTTTTTTTTACATTTAGTATTTCCCATTTAAGGGCACAATAGTTATTTTGTAAATAAAATCACACGGCAATTATGGTAACCCCCATAACCCCCCTTTTTTTGGGATTTCAGTTAATCTCTCACATTTTATGCATTCTTCTTTTCACACAAAATCAAAACTCCTTTTTTTCTTCTTATCTTTCTTCTTCATTCTATCAGACGCCATTTTCTTCTATTTCTTCTTCATTCTGCCGGACGACCACCGAGACCCATCAGTTTTGTTTCAATTTCGAAGCTTGTCAGGGTTTCTTGATATCAAAAACCAAAACGCCCTTCAAATTATTGGTAAAGGTAAAGTCCGGTTCTTTTTTCCTTTTTTGGTTGTAGATTTTGGTAGAAAGAGTTTAGCTCTTAATTTTTTTTATCTTTTTTTTTTTGAAACATGGTGATGTCTTTTATGGGTTTTGGAGTAATGATAAGTAGAGTAGGCAATTTTTTTTTTTATTTTGAAGTACCTAGGGTTTTGGTCTTCAATTTTTACAGAATCCCTTTTTTTTGTTTTTGCTTCTGGAGTTATATTTGTGCGGAATAGTACATATTTGATAGAGATATTATTGGTATAAAATTAGGTTTAAAACGATGTATATTTAGTTAATAGTTTGTGTAATGTTTATGTTATTGATATGAGATGGTGTAAGTTGAGATATAGAGTGGAAGTTGCGTGTGTAACGTGCGTGTTTGTGGTTTTGTAATGAGTATATAATGTCCATGCAATGCATAATGACGAATGGTGTTTAAATAACATTATTTTCGTATACAATTAGAGTTCATACAGTGCCCAATTAGTTTAATTGGTGTATTTTTTTGATATATTGTGCTTGAGTTCCGCATTCTTTAATATAGTTCATGTTTCTCATTCTCAATACCAGGTTTATAATTTTCAATGGCAAGAGGAAACAGGAAAAGACCTACATCTCCAGGGCCGAGCAAGGGTGCGCGTAATGTTAACAAGAGGTCCAAGACTGTCAAATCTGTTTTCAAATCTTCGATGCCCAAACTGAGGAAATTGTAGCTTATATTTTTTTGGCCCATTTTATTTTATTGTACCCGTGGAAATGAATTGATGAAAACTTAGCTATAAGTTGGTATACATTTAGTAAATAGTTGGTATACAATTAGTTCAGTTATTTTTATTTTAATTGTGGATATGAATTGATGAAAACTTAGCTATAGATTGGTATACATGTAGGCAATTGTTGGTATATAGTTAGTTTATATGCGACACACAAATGCATTTGTTGCATCATTTTGCTTTTTTTGGTTGACTTGTTTGATGTTAATATTATTTTTTTCCCGACAATTTTGTTTTATGTGTTTTTTAGTTAGATCTGTTCTCTCGATTTTTGCAAGCACGTGGGTGTTATTAGGCATCGCGTAATGTTGAAAAATATGCATATTTGTACACCAAATCAGTCAAATGTTTATACAAAATAATTTTCAAAATATACAATATTGTCAATATTAGTATACATTATTCTCAATTAAACATCTAACAATGCACTACTGAATACTTATATTTATCATCAAATATTGGACAAGTGTACACCAAAATATGATTTCAGGGTACCGTAATGGAATTATTTTTATACAATATTTTTATGATTATAAAGCACCAAAGTATGCACATGTATAAACAAACATTCGTCCTCTTCCCCCGCCCATCTTCAGCTCTACTCTCTACAACCCTTATTCCCTTAGTTTTGGCCATTTAGTTGATAAAACTTGGATAAACAAACCTGCAAAAAATATAGAACCAATTATTATACAAAAATACAATATGCATGATATATGTACTAAGTATACAATAAATCACAACTAAGTAAACAGTGCTACTTAACTAATTATGCATACATATGTACACTAAGTATACACATATATATATATAGCTAAATACACATTATCACACAACTAAATATACATTATCATATAGCTAAATATACATTATTGCATAGTAGATATACATTATCACACAACTAAAATATACATTATTATACAACTAAATATGCATTATCACATAACTAAACATACATTATTATACAACTAAATATACATTACCATGTAACTGAGAATACATTATTATATACCAAAAATACATTATCACACAACTACATATACAATATTACATAACTATATATACATTATTACATAACTAAATATACAATGTACAAACATGTAGCCACCCTAAAATATACATATGATAAACACCATTGCACGTTGTGCACATAATGTCAAACCTAAATATACACAATTCATACTCTAAAACTACATAATCCTAGGTACAATGAACAACTTAATTTACGAACTCTAACACATCAAAAACCTATTCCGGGAATCCCATAATATACAGGTGTATATAAACAAACATGTAAAAAGACGTATACGTTGGGAATAAATTCCAGAAAAAAAAATGAGAAATCGAACGAAGTTAAACTATGAACACACAACATATGAACAAAAATTCAACAAGAAAAAACAACAATCATTCTAAACCCTAGAACCATAGCAGCGAGAAAACACTAAAATCGCACCACACGGAATTAAATCAAACATGCTCACTGGAAACTTACACCCAATTTCTGAGAAGTTCGATCCCTAGCAAAGACACACCCAAATTGCACCTCTTGAAGTGAATTAAATTGGCTGGGTAAGTTGGATTCTTTAGTTTTTGAGCGTGGGGGAGGGCGTGGGTTCGTGAAAGAATAGATGAGAGAACAATTTTGATTTTTGAAAAAAAAAACTGGAGCACAAATCATGGGATTGAGATAAGGAAGAATTTGGATTACCAAATTCAAAACAGGTCCAATTATAAATATATCCCTTACATTTAAAAACGAAATTACTCTAATGCCCTTAAATGAGGCTCCAATGCCTAAAATGAGGAGTGATCGTGAAATTCTTATCGCAAGCGTACGGTGTCAAGTTTTAGTATAGTTTTGAAAGTAGGGTTATCATCTCCACATGGATTTTTTTATCGAATTTTATACTAAGTACTGTAATTAAAATAGCTTAATTCTATCTAGAAATCGAAAAGAGATGAATTGTTGTTAAACTAAAAAGAAAACTAAATTAAACTAACATTTGGTTTAGACAATTTATCAAACATGTAAAAGATGAATTCTAGAGGGTTGATTCACCTAGTTATCCCCCATGTTCTCAATCCAGTTCATTAATCAAACGTTATTAATCTATAAGCCAATATTCCTACCGTTTATCACTTCCTCTCTCGAGTGCCAAGTGATTCTAGGTTCCAATTCTGATTTCGATATCTCTATAAAAATCATAAATTAAACCCTAATACGCTCGATGAATATTCTATCACAGGCTTCAAAACACTCATAAACCACTCGGATCTATGAAACCCTAGGTTTTGCAATTCTATGGTCAGGCGTTCAATTACCTCTCTCAAGTGTTAAATCAAACACGCCAAACAATCAAAACTATTGATCAGATAATTCAGATGCAATCAATTTAAATAGCACAAATAGATTAACTAACATGCGAATTTCATAAACTGGAAATCAAAACATAGGTTCAAATGTAAGTCACATCAATCCCCTAGAAAGATGGGTTTAGCTCATGTTAGATGTACAAAAACTCATAAAGAAATAATTATACATGTCAAGAATTGACAAAGAAAAACAAAGAAGGACTTGAAAAGAGAAGAGAATGAATTCTCTCTGTGTCCAGATGAGAAGTGCCTCCAATTGTCATCCCGAACCTTAGCTCCCTCTTTCTTGCCTTGCGTTGTGCTCAAAATAATGTCCGACCCCTTTTTTGTATGTCCCCTTGGTGTATTTATAGGTCAAAACCCTCAAAAATCCGTCAAAATATGAAAAATAAGTCTGCCACCCGGTCACGCGCTGTGGCACTCGATTTGAGCGCTGCAGTGCACCATGCAACATTGCCCATCGTCCGCTCGCACGATGTGGAGCTCGCTTTGAGCACTGCCACGCTCACTGGATATCAGCGTTTTTGTACCTTTTTCAGGGGGTGCGCTGCGTGCGTCGCTTGATTTGGAGCACTGCATCGCTTGATTTGAGCGTTGCGTCGCTCCTTCACTTTCAGCGTTTTATTGCATTTTCTCTTCCTCAAGTGCGACTTCTTCCTCCCAAACATGTTTTTCTTTATTTTTTATCGTCCTTCGGCTACCATAACATGTATCGACTCGCTAACGATACCTAATGAAATAAAAATGACTCAAACAGCACTAAAATACCCAAAAACAATGCAAAATCCTAGTCTAGAATACTCAATTTGTTGGTATAAAACCAACTTAACAAATACCCCCAAACGTAGACTTTTGCTTGTCCTCAAGCAATTACAGACTCTATAAAAACAACAAACATGAATGAAACAAAAATAACGACAACTGACTCGCACAGACTAACTGCAAAACGTCACAACCAAGCTCATTCGTCTCAAAATTCGTTTCACCACCAATCAAGCACGCGTTTTAACAAAGTGATCACGAGTGTGGAATGTTCATGCCAACTCCATTTTCATTTTCCGGATAGATTCACGCAGTCAAGTGTTTTCAAGATGATCCACATGAGTGATGAGTGATGGGTGATTAGGATTTTCACATGTAGGCTCTGGGTATTAGATTGGTTGCCAAAGAAACGGGTTTACAAAGCTCAATGGGGGACACTAGAGAAAATATACAATATAAAGGTAGGTAGTTTTGGCTCTGGCTTGTTCAAAGATGGCCTAAATCACTTCCTTAATGTTACTTTACCTAGGATTTTGCCTCGACTAGTGATCAGATAAGTTCTAGAATCCGGTGGGATCATACAAGAAACACTCAGCCGCAAAAATCATCTCCAAATAAATCAACAGAGTTAAGCACATAGATGGAATTAATGGAAAGAAGAATAGACCACAACTTAAAACACATGCTCTTTTGACCATTCAACTTATGTTCAACAAATTCACTTAGTCATGCAGTTTTACAGTTTTACATATGATCCGACTCGACACTGGACTTTTTTTTTGTTTTTTTTAGACTCAAGACTCGACTCGATGAAAAATAGATTACACCCCCCAAACTTAGAATGGCATTGTCCCCAATGGAGAGGTGGGAAAAAGGACTTTCCAGGTAGCCGAGGAGCTAAGACCCCTCATCGGAGTAATGTGGTACTACTATGCATCCTAGCACCTAAGCCCGTGGGTGTTGTACGCCTCCGAGGTATGGTCTTGTTCTTCCCCTTTGCCTTGGCCCGGTCCCTTTGTGGTTTCGCATCTTTGTAACCTAGTAAGGTAGACAAGAAAAGAAAACTCGTGGAACCACGGAATTCAGTTATGGGTGAGAAATAGAAAATCAAAGTACGTACATAATGCATCCAAGTGAAAAATATAGTGCCATGTCGAGAAGACAAGCATATATATGCAAGATAGCACTCAACAATGTGCAAACGTCATTGGGGCATTAGATCAAACACCTTGTATGCATGAATTTGGGAAAAGATGGTAAATGCAATTGATAACTCATTTCAATCCCAAAATCCAACACCAAAACCTAAGTCTAACATGAACATTCAATCCACCATCCACAACCCAACAACAATTATCCTAGCACTACTACAATCCAATCACACAAAAATAGAGAGATGGCGAGAACCATGGGGTGGGGTTTGGAAGTTACAAACTTACCAAAGAATGAATGAGGGAGATGAAGATGATGTGTGTGGTGTGAGAGTGCTCCTTTGTGAAAATGGATTGGGAGTTGTGCGAGTTGTTTGGTGATGAAAGTGTGTGCCCGTCGAATGCCATGCCAATGACGGAGTGTTGTGATTTAAAACGAAAGAGGGGCTGGGGTGGGTTTTTTGTTTTAAAAAATTGGTCGGGCGGTCTTCTTTGCGGCGCTTTGAGATGCATTTCGCCCTAGACCGATTGGGAGCGCAGGCGATCTTTGGCATACTGTTTGCTTGACTTTGACGCAATAGGTTTTTAAGGCCCGCACTGCCTGATTTTTTGTCAAAGCGCGTATCTCATAAGCACAAATAAAAGTGGCGGGATGTGATGCAACTTACTACTCCTAAAAATGCAAAAAATCAACTATGATGCAATTAAAACAAAAAAACTACTAAACTAAATTAAAACTACGAAAGTGATAAAAGGGGCTTGGGTTGCCTCCCAAGAAGGGCTAGGTTTATAGTCTTCAACCAGACTTTGTCAGATTATCCTTAAGTTGGAGCTCCAAGAGGCACGTTATCCACGTTTCCCTTAGATACTGCCCAACCTCCAATATCTTCAGCCATATTCCCATCCATCTGATGACCATCATTGGATTCAAATTTGAGCATCTTGGTTGGATGAATGGTGAATACGACTTTCTCCTTATTGACCCGCAAAGTCAGCTCCCCCATTTCTACATCGATCAAAGCTCTTGTTGTAGCTAGAAATGGACGCCCAAAAATTATAGGGATTTCTGGTCTTCATTCACGTCCAACACTACAAAATCCACGGGAAAAGAGATTTATCAATTCTTACCAACACGTCCTCAATGATTCCCCAAGGATGGGTAATGGATCGATCAGCAAACTGCAACGTGATATTAGATGGTTTCACCTCCCCAAGCCCAAGCTTTGTAACATCAGAGAGAGATATAAGATTCACACTGAACCCAAGATCACAAAGTGGTTTTTCAAAGAAAACTCCTCCAATAGTACAAGGAATAGTAAAACTCCCTGGATCCTTCATTTTCTGAGGTAGTTTACTCTGCACTATTGCACTACATTCCTCTGTCAAATAGACAGTCTCAAACTCCTCAAACTTCATTTTCTTGGATTCCACTGGTTTCGCATAAATGGGCAATTTTTCGAGGGCAGGCTGAATTTTTGCTTCCTTTTTCACATAAGTTGCATTGCAGTGCTCTCTCGGATTAACCTTTGTATCGCTCGAAAACTTTACTCTCTACTGCAATGAATTCACTATTGTCGCCAACTGACCCATTTGTGTCTCGATCGACCTAATGTGCGTCTCCATTGTGTTCATCTTTGTACCCAGACTATCAATCTGTGCATTACTTCTGTTCATCTGATTCCTGGTCTCTCCTATGAATGAGTCGAGTATCTCTTCTAGCGACTGCTTATTTTCACCTCCAGGTGCATTGGAACTAGATGGGTTGGGATAACTCGGAGGTGGGTTCAATACATTCCTATTGTTTCTATAAGAGAAATTCTCATGATTGCGACGTCCCGGGTGATAGTGAGTTGGTACTGGATTACCTCTATTATTAAAATCCCGGTTATTCACATAATTGACTTGCTCGGCCTTGTGAGTGGCTGCTGCGTGAATAGCCGCGAGTGGGATCTCAGCTTGTATCAAGCTCAAGAACACCGGCTACCTTCTTCGGCGCTGACCTCTTGGAGGGCCATTGATACCTGTTTGTGGCCATTTCTTCAAGCAGAAGTAAGGCCTCGGTCGGAGTTTTAGCCATCAATGTACCTCTCGCTGTCGCATCTAATATCGTCCTCGTATGCCCATTTAGCCCGTTGTAAAAATATTGAACCCCCTCGCGATCGCATAACCATGTTGTGGGCACCTCCCAATGAGATCTTTAAATCGCTCCCAAGCTTCATATAATGGCTCAAAATCAATCTATCCGAATTGAGCTATCTCATTTTTAAGTTGGAGCGTCTTCTTCGGGAGGAAGAAGTTTGCCAAAAATCTTTGAGTCGGATCATCCCGACTCATGATACTCCCAAAGGGGAACGTCGCAACCAGCATGCCGGCCTTATCCCGAGTGAGAAGCGGGAAAAGCCTCAATCTAATGGCCTCATCAGTCACACCATTCATCTTGATGGTGTCGCAAATCTCAAGAATGTAGCCGGATGTGTATTCGGATCATCCAACGGACTCCCCCAAAGCGATTCTCTTTGAACCATGCTTATGAGGCCCGATTTCAATTCGAAATTATTCGCATTTATGGGCGCGCTGGTCAGAGTAATTCTGCAGTTCTGATTGGCGGAAATAATCCTGGATCGCCCTTTCTTGTGCCTTAGGCTGTGGTGACACATTCACAACCAAATCTCCATTATTCTGATTGTCCCCGTCTTATGCCATTGCTCGATTCTGTACTCGCTTTGCTGCTCTGATTGCTCGAAGTGTCCTTTCAATCTCTGGATCAAAGAAAGCAAATTTGTATATTTAGAATCTCGCATAAACAAACAAGTCAATGAGAAACACGAAATTATATTTCCTAAACTAGTCTGGATTAGGATTAAGACCATTTGATAATAGTATTAGCGTAAATAAGGATAAAACAATCCCCGACAACGACGACAAAAACTTGATCTCTTACCGCAAGCATATGATGTCAAGTTTTAGTATAGTTTTGAAAGTAGGGTTATCGTCTCCACAGGGATTGTTATTGAATTTTATACTAAGTAATGTAATTAAAATAGCTTAATTCTATCTAGAAATCGAAAAGAGATGAATTGTTGTTAAACTAAAAAGAAAACTAAATTAAACTAACATTTGGTTCAGATAATTTATCAAACACGTAAAAGATGAATTCTAGAGGGTTGATTCACCTAGTTATCCCCTATGTTCTCAATCTAGTTCATTAATCATATGTTATTAATCTATAAGCCAATATTCCTACCATTTATCACTTCATCTCTCGAGTGCCAAGTGATTATAGGTTCCAATTCTGATTTCGATATCTCTATAAAAATCATAAATTAAACCCTAATACGCTTGATGAATATTCTATCACAGGCTTCAAAAGACTCATAAACCTCTAGGTTCTATGAAACCCTAGATTGTGCTATTCTATGGTCAGGCGTTCAATTACCTCTCTCGAGTGTCAAATCAAACACGCCAAACAATCTAAATTATTGATAAGATAATTCAGATGCAATCAATTCAATAGCACAAATAGATTAACTAACGTAAATTTCATAAACTGGAAATCAAAACATAGGTTCAAATGTAAGTTACATCAATCCCCTAGAAAGATGGGTTTAGCTCATGTTGGATGTACAAAAACTCATAAAGAAACAATTATACATCTCAAGAATTGACAAAGAAAAACAAAGAAGGAATTGAAAAAAGAAGAGAAGGAATTCTCTCCGTGTCTAGAAGAGAAGTGCCTCCAATTGTCGCCCCGAACCCTAGCTCCCTCTTTCTTGCCTTGCGTTATGCTCAAAATAATGTCCGACCTCTTTTTCGTACATCCCCTTGGTGTATTTATAGGTCCAAACCCTTGAAAATCCGTCAAAACGTGAAAAATAAGCCTGCCGCCCAGTCGCGCACTGCGGCGCTCAATTTGAGCGTCGCAGCGCACCCTGCAACATTGCCCATCGTCCGCTTGTGCACTGCGGCGCTCGCTTTGAGCGCTGCAGCGCTCATTGAATATCAGCGTTTCTGTACCTTTTTCAGGGGGTGCGCTGCGTAGCTTGATTTGGAGCACTGCAGCGCTCCCCCTAGCGCTGCATCGCTTGATTTGAGCGTTGCGTCGCTCCTGCACTTTCAGCGTTTTATTGTGTTTTCTCTTCCTCAAGTGCGACTTCTTCCTCCCAAACACGTTTTTCATCATTTTTTATCGTCCTTCGGCTACCATAACCTATATCGACTCGCTAAGGACACCTAATGAAATAAAAAAGGACTCAAACAGTACTAAAATACCCAAAAACAATACAAAATTCTAGTCTAGAATACTCAATATGTTGGTATAAAACCAACTTAACTATTAGATAAACGTTTTTATCATGATTTTGATGATTATGTTCGATTTTGTTCAAATATGTTTTTAAACCAAAACTATGTCCCTAAATGTTGTCTAAATACTTCCGATCAACTTAAAATGTTTTTACTATTTTTCGGAGTATTTCTTGAAGTTTATTTTCAATAAAAAATTGGACAACACATTTGTTTCAGAACTCGACCGGCCGCCTATAGGGCAACCCGCACTGAGTTGGTGAGAAACAGAAAATGGGGCTTAAGAAAAATAGGTCGGCGCCGGTCGACCAGGTGGGCGCCGGTGCGGTCGGCCGATCGTCGGCCTGCCGGCGGCTGTGACACACCGGGAGTTGGATTTTTGTTCCGACTTCTCTGTTTCGTAAAATCTTCAAGGGCAACCGGTCACGACTAAGGCGCCGGCCGCACCCCCTTCGACCGGTCCCCCTGTGTAAAAATTCGCAGAATTCAATTTCAATCTTATCTCTGCTTGTGACAGTCGAACCCCATGTTTATCGGCAAACTATCCGTTGCGTTTTTGCATATGACTTTTCCCTATTTTGTGGGATTGATTTCTAACTATATTGGTCATTTTAAATGGTTTCTTTTGCAGCAAATCACTCCCCAAGGAGGAGCCAATGTCTGGAAATGAAAGCCAAGTCCTCTCCTATAAATAGAGGCTTCATTCAAGCAACAAGACACAACACAATATACAAGCAAAGAGCAATTGAGCAAACACTTTCATATATCTTGTTGTATTAGCCTAAGCACTTTCACTTGCACTTATTTGAGGTCTAGGCTTTCAATTCTTGATTATACTTGTACTCATATTGTATCAATCATTATTGAGTTGTAATCTTGATTTTGATCATCATTCAACACAAGACATCCTTGTGAGTATTCTTGTGGTAAGAATACACTTGGGTGATCTAGGTGATAGGTGTTTGAAGGTTGTGGTAATCTTCAAAGGTGTTGTAAGAGGGTTGTGGTAATCCTCAAAGTGTTGTAAGAGGGTTGTGGTAATCCTCAAGGTGGTGAAAGAGGGTTGTGGTAATCCTCAAGGTGTTGTATTAATTTTTGGTAAATTAATAAAACCTTTTTTTTCTTTTTGAAATCCATCCCGGAGATACTGGGGTGGTAGAGGATTAGGCCCTAGGTGGGTTGAACCTCTTTAAATCAATGAGTGTTGTTTAATTTCCGCATTTACTTTCTAGTCATTTACTTGTTGTTTCGAAAAAAGAGGGTGATTTGCGAAAAATCGGCATAATCTATTCACCCCCCCTCTAGATTATTGTAGCCACTTGGACTAACAAGTGGTATCAAAGCCAAACTCTTTGGCTAGCTCGTTCCGAGTAAAGAGGAAAGATCCATGGCTATAAATGATGCTCATCTCACCACCGGCGCCTCCACCAATAAGCCACCACTATTCGACGCCAACAACTACGCATTTTGGAAAGAGTATGGAGTGCTTCCTACAAGGGTGCGGGTTCGACATTTGGAATGTGGTCATTGAAGGAGTTGATCAACCAACAAAGAAATCGGAGGATGGCACCTTGGCTCCTAAACCTTTCAAGGAGTTTGATGGAAACGACAAAAAGGCTTTCTCTCTAAACGGTAAGGCCTTAAATATTTTGCATTGTTCTCTTACCGCCACCGAGTACAATCGCATAAGAGGCATAAGGTCGGCACATGAGGTTTGGGAAAAATTGGAGACAATCTATGAAGGGACTAAGAAAGTCAAGCAAGCAAGAAAGACCATGCTTGTTAAAGACTTCGAAAACTTTAACATGTATGATGGCGAAAGCATCTCCAAGATGGTGGAAAGGCTTGACAATATTGTCAATCCTCTTGTGGCCCTCGGCAAAGTCATCTCCGAAGAAGACAAGGTGACCAAGGTATTGATTTCGCACTTCCCGGCTCATGGTCCGAAAAAGTAACGGCAATCACGGAGGCACAAAATCTTGAGACACTCAAGTTTGATGAACTTATTGGAAATCTACTCATCTATGAAGTCTATCTCAAGGAGAGAAAAAATTCCAAACCATCCACAAATCAATCGGGTATGCAAATTATTCCTAAAGGTCTTGCTTCTTCTTCTAATAATGCATACTATGATAATGATGATGATGATGAGGAGACGACCGTACTTGTTCGAAAATTTGCAAAATTTGTAAATAAAAATAAAGCAAGAAAACCAAGAGATAATGCTTGCTTTAAATGCGGAAAACCCGGGCACTTCATTGCCGGTGCCAAGCTTCGATGAAGAGGAGCAAAAGAAAAAGAAGCCTTTCACAAAAAGAAGGCTCTAAATGCGGAAGTCAAAACATGGGATGAACTACTCGAAACAACCGATGAGGAAGGAGAAACCGAACATGGTCTCATGGCTATAGGCGATGAAAACAATGAGGTACACTCAAATTTCTCTACTTCCTCCATAGTTGATGACTTGCAATGTGATTTTGATGAATTGCAAATTGAGTTTCAAAATTTAATCGTTAAATACAAAAATTTGAAAAAGGAGCATAAGGAGATTAAGGTTGAAAAAGAAAAATTATTTACCTCTTATGAATCTCTAGACAAAGCTCATGCTCTTACTCTTACTAGAATTCATTCTCTTGAAACCGAAAAGGAATTGCTCACAAAAGATATTGAATGTTTGAAAAATGATGTGCATCGTTTCAACATAAGTACGGATAAAGTCACAAAAATTTTAGATGCACAAAGAGGTGAGCATTCCAAATCGGGACTTGGTTATAAGCCATTTCAAAGTGTTTTTAAGAAAAACAACCAAGGTCCGACTTTTTACGTGCTAATAAGTATAATACTCCTACTTGTTTTTATTGTGGCAAAGTTGGACATTATGCTAATAATTGCAAATTGAGAAATAGCTCAAGACATGTTTGGAGACCCAAAGGTCTCAAGACTAACCCCATGGACCCCAAAATTATAGGGTACCTAAAAGAAATTCTTTTGTAGGTAATAGGGGCTATAACCACAATGGAAGATTCAAAATGGCTCGTGGACAGCGGATGTTCACGCCATATGACCGGGAGGAGAGAACTTTTTACCAACATCAAGCTCCAAGAAGAGGGTATGGTCATGTTCGGCAATGGCAAAGGAAAAATTCTTGGAAATGGAGAAATTGGTAACTCTTCCTTTTCTCTTAGTAATGTTCTATTAGTTGAAGGGCTTAAGTTTAATTTGATAAGTGTTAGCCAACTTTGTGATTCAAAATATGATGTTTCCTTTAATAAAGAAAAATGCCTTATACTTAAAAATGGTGAAATTATTTGTGAAGCAAATAGAAAAGGCAATCTTTACAAAATTTGTACAAGTGATTTGGTTAGTCAAAATGTTTCTTGTTTAGTTGCCAATAATGATTTAACTAGTTTATGGCATAGGCGACTTGGACATGTTGGATACAAGAATTTGAAAAATATTTACAAAAACCAACATGTGAAAGGACTACCCAAATTGAATTTTGAAAATCTTGGCTTATGTGACACTTGTCAAAAGAACAAATTAGTTAAGAGTAGTTTTAAGCCCAAAAATGAAATTTCCACAACCAAACCCCTACAAATGCTTCACCTTGATTTGTACGGGGATATTGGTACGGCTAGTTTAAGTGGAAAACATTACACTTTTGTTATCGTCGATGATTTTTCTAGATATACTTGGGCTCTTTTTCTTACCAATAAAAGCGATGCCGTTAATGAGTTTGTTAAGTTGTGTAGACTTATTGAGAATGAAAAAGAAGATACTATCAAGTCTATTCGAAGCGATCGAGGTCGAGAATTTGACGGTGAATTTAGAGTGTTTTGTGAAACCAAAGGATATGCTCATAATTTCTCGGCTCCAAGGACACCTCAACAAAATGGAGTAGCCGAACGGAAAAATCGGACACTACAAGAAATGAGTCGGTCCATGCTCAATGAATTCTCACTTCCAAAATACTTTTGGGCCGAAGCCGTAAGTACCGCTTGCTATGTCATTAATCGAGTTTATATTCGTCCTAAAATGAATAAAACTCCATATGAGCTTTGGAAAGGTAGAACTCCAAATATTAGTTATTTCAAGATATTTGGTTGTAAATGCTTTATTTTGAATACCAAGGATCAATTGGACAAACTTGATCCTAAGGTCGATGAAGGGATATTTATGGGATATTCAACAAAAAGCAAAGCATATCGGGTTTACAATAAGACTAGTGGAGTTGTTGAAGAATCCATCCATGTTAAATTCAATGAAGCTTCGGGAGTTTAAAGAATTCCTAATGATGAAAGTGATGAGGAGGATATTATTGAACAAATTGTTCAAATTAATGATCAACCGTCTACATCAAATGATCAACCGTCCACTTCAAATGGTCCTCAAGAAGATAGAGGTGATATCTCGGATCTTCCCGTTGCATTGAAATTTAAGGGAGATCACCCAAAAGATCTTATTATTGGTGATCCCCTTGACAAAGTGATGACTCGGAGAAAATTTGCCGAGAAAGCTCTTATTTCTCAAAAAGAGCCTAAAAATTCTAAAGAGGCTATTGAGGATGAGAATTGGTTTCTAGAGATGCAAGAGGAGTTGAATCAATTTGAAAGAAATGATGTATGGGAATTGGTACCTTGTCCTCATTCTCAAACCATTATTGGCACAAAATGGGTATTCCGGAACAAACTTGATGATCAAGGCAACATTGTTCGAAATAAGGCAAGGTTAGTAGCTCAAGGGTATTGTCAAGAAGAAGGTATTGACTATGATGAAACTTTTGCACCCGTAGCACGTTTAGAAGCTATTCGAATTTTACTTGCCTATTCTTGTTTTAAAAACTTCAAACTTTACCAAATGGATGTTAAATCCGCTTTCTTAAATGGTATTATTCAAGAAGAAGTCTATGTAAAATAACCTCCGGGGTTTGAAAATTTCTCTAGGCCAAATGATGTTTATAAACTTAAAAAGGCCTTGTATGGTTTAAAACAAGCACCCCGTGCATGGTATGATAGACTTAGCTCTTTTCTTTTACAAAATGGTTTTATAAGAGGTAAAGTTGATACAACTCTCTTTGTTTTTGAAAAGGGGCAAGATTGTTTGCTTGTGCAAATATATGTTGATGATATTATTTTTGGTGCTACTAATGATTCTTTGTGCAAGAAATTTTCTAAGTTAATGCAAGGAGAATTCGAGATGAGTATGATGGGGGAGCTTAACTTCTTTCTTGGACTTCAAATTAAGCAATGTCAAGAAGGTATTTATATTTCGCAATCAAAGTATACAAAAGAACTTTTGAAAAAGTTCGGCATTGAAAGAGGGTTGTGGTAATCCTCAAGGTGTTGTATTAATTTTTGGTAAATTAATAAAACATTTTTTTCTTTTTGAAATCCATCCCGGAGATACTGGGGTGGTAGAGGATTAGGCCCTAGGTGGGTTGAACCTCTTTAAATCAACGAGTGTTGTTTAATTTCCGCATTTACTTTCTAGTTATTTACTTGTTGTTTCGAAAAAGAGGGTGATTTGCGAAAAATCGGCATAATCTATTCACCCCCCCTCTAGATTATTGTAGCCACTTGGACTAACATTAACAAGGAGTAAAATCTGGACCATTGATTATTAAATCAAATGGTCTAGATGTGGTCTCATGTTCTTACTGTTTTGCATGTTTTTGTGTGTGTTTTGTGTGATGATTTATACATATTTTTGGTGTGTTTTATTTGCATTTGCATGTTTTAGTGTTATGTTGTGTTATTTTATTGATTTTGTAGATTTTGGTGGAAAACAAGTTTTGGAGCAAAAAAAGTTTAAAAGTCATTTCGCGCAACTGCGGCAGTCATCGTATTTTGGACGTAACATTCGCATCCAAAGTCCAATTGACATGATTCATATACCATTGGAAATATAAGACAAAGTTACAATGTCTATGACTGCTACTAAATGCAAATGAAGACGTTTATATGGGTTAAAATCATGTACAAGTCAAAATAATATGTCGAAATCTCGGAAATGACATGTCTTGGTATTTAGGCCATAACTGTATCTAGAAAATTTATATTGAGGCGATTCAAGTGGTTATGGAAAGCTAACATATAGAGCTACAATTCACAAGAGACATCAAGACAAAATTTTGAAGTTTTAAGGTCGTCGTGGCTGAGACAAAGAAAGTGAGCAAGACAATGAGGCGCGCGGGTGCGTGGTGACTTCCTGAACACGAAATTCGTGATTTTCTTCCAATTTTTGGCTCTTCCACCTTGTTTAGGACTCTAGGCTTATAAATAGGACTTGGGGAGCCCCTATTTTCGACACCTTCATTCTTAGCACTTTTAGACTTTAGTTTTTGGTATTTTTCTCTTCCATTGAACATTGGGATTGCTTGGGTTCTTCCCCTTGAAGTTATTTTGATTCTTAATCAAAGAGTAAGATTTCTTCATCTCTTTTGTCTGATTTATATTGTTGGGTGATTATTTTTGTTGCATGATCATGTCTATAATTATTTTCTTTCATTCAATTGAAATTATGATCACATCCCCAAGCACGAACTAATTTCCTTGTTCTAGGATCAACATGATTTGATTCAAACAAACAAGCATGAGTATTGATTAATTGATCTGCTTTCCTGAATAAATTGTTTTACTTGTTGATTGATTGCCAACTCTTGATTGTTTAAGGGGATAATTAAGATCGATCGAAGATATTATTCCTGGACTAAATTTATTCAGGGGGTTAGATATGAATCAGAAATGTATTTATCTAACACTGGGTTTAATGAAAATAACAAATTATGTTGGGATAGCCCTAATATGTGAATACGTGAGTTATCAGATCTAGACCTAGTCTTTCATGTTTGTTATGTTTGTTAACCGCATGATCAATTAATTGATATTCTGTTTGCAAGTTTGATGAGATGATTCTGAAATCCTAGACTTTTAGTCATATATTTTTCTCAAAGTTTATCTGTGTTTAGTTTGATTATTGTCTTTTTACTTAGTTTTCTTTATTTAATTAAAAATCACAAATCTTGTTAGGGTGTTTAGGATTTAATTTCTGTTATTTGTGAAACATAATAATTATTTGCTGGCTAAGTCTTCCTGAGAGACGACTTGTGGTTAACTTGCTACCCTACAATTGATCTCGTTCTCTTGCGAGGATTTTTGGATTATTTTTTAAAAGATAGTGTAGACAAAATCTTTGATTTTTGGATTATTTTTTATCTTTTAAATTCATTTTATTTGATACGTATAATATAATAATTTTAAAGAAAACAAATTTAAAAGATAGTGTAGATAGAATCCTTATTTTTTGGATTATTTGTTACCTTTTAAAATTATACATATGTTTGCCACATGGATAAATATGAAGCCGCCATGTGGAATTGAGAGAATGAGAAGTTGACACATGTCCAAGATTAATGAGGTGATGACATGTGTCAACTTTGTTTTTTTTTTTTCTTTTAGTATATAAGGTTGATGGGTATAACATAATATAATAATTTTAAAGATAAATAATTTAAAAGATATTGTAGATAGAATTCTTAATTTTTGGATTATTTGTTATCTTTAATTTTATACATAGGTTTGTCACATGGATAAATGTGAAGCCGCCATATGTAGAGATGTTAAAAGGGCCGGAGACCACCGGCCCGGACCATTAAACCCAAAAAACGAGGGTTAGGGCCAAATTATTTTGGCCCAGACAGTTTAGCCCGAGGCCTGTTAGGGCCAACCCATAGGTTAACCGATTTTTTATAAAATATATATAAATGTAATTATAATATTCAATCTATTTTATAATATCTCTTATAAACTAGTAATATTTTTCAAACTCATTCAATCTATTTCTGATACTTTTATAGTTTTTCTTTTACGATTTTACTTCAATAATATATACATAAAAATAAACCTCTTACTAACAATTAGTTTTTGTTGTTTTATACCTTTTTTTTTTGGCAAGTTATTTTATACATTTTAGATGAACAAAAAATCGAAGATAATACTTTATCCAAGAAAAGATAAAAGTTGATTGATGATGATACTTGATTAGTAGTAACTTAATATTGCACTTGTGTCTTGTTTGAATGAGTTTATTTATGAAGTTTAAATTATCGAACTTTAAGATATTGCATGTGTAATGTAACTACAAACTGTATAGTTTTTATTATTATGAATCATTTAGTTCTGTATATTTAGTTTGACTGTTAATGTTATGCATGTTTTAATTTAAAATTTTAGATTTAAATATAAAATTTTAAATTTTTTTTTTGTTTGATAGTGGCGGTTTAGCCGAAAAGTCCGGTAGGGTTAGATTTACAATATGCCACACACGTTATATAGTGATCCATTTAACCTGGAGCCTATTTAGCCCTAAGCCCGCTAAGCTGACCCGAAACCGCTAGGGAAGTTTAACATCTCTAAAGCGATGTGGAATTGGGAGAATAAAAAGTGACACATGTCCAAAATTAATTTACAATATGCCTTTATTTTTATTTGATTTGTTTTAAGTATAAATATTATAGTGATCCATTTTTTCAAACCATAAAAAGATGGTGCAATTATTTAGTCTCAAACCGCACCTAAGCCCGCAAGTACAATACTATATATACGTATATATATTCAATATATATTATTACATTTCTCTCAATCTATAGTATATTTTTGTATAATTATGAATTGTTATATTAATTATTTTCATTGGTTTATTGTGGGTATATTAGTCAAGTTGATAGAGTTTGAAAATAAAATCAAAAGTTAAGAATCGAAGTTAAGTTAGGTGAAAAAGTTGTAGAGGTGCTTATAATTTGTTTATAAAATTTAAACTAGGAGTAGAAGCACAAATCTAAAGCACCTCTGTCCATACTTTTAGGTTACGATTAAATGGGAGAATCTTGCAAACACAAAAAAGTGATTTTTAAGCAAAAATGTAAGAAACATTTTTTTAGTAACAAACACTCCATATATCTATTAAAATATATGTTATTGTAGTTGTTATAATATTCAATTTAGACAACAACATATCATTAACTTTTTAGTTTTTTAGTTTTTTTTTTGATTTTTGTTTTAAGCATAATAAATACGTTTGGGAAGGAAGAGTTGGTGGGAATCGAAAAAACGCAGACGTTGGTGGGAATGTGGCCTCACATCACTAATCTTGTTTTTACCTTACTTATCCAATCAACGTGTGAATGGGTAATAGCGAAAAGTGGTTTTTTTTTTTTTTGACAAAAAATGGTGGATTGGATTAGCTGATTCAGCTTTTGTTTGAAAATGGGCTATTGGGCCATCATTTGGGCCCCATGGGTTTTTGTCAAAATCATACCCTTAACAACTTGGAAAAGTCGGACCCGTACGCATTCTGGTCCCGCAAGTCATTATCGGACTCAGACTCCCTTAAAACTTGAAAAGTTATATTTCATACGTTGTAGTGGTCCAAAAATCTATATACGCCATTAAGCTAATCATAATTATTATTTGTTGGTTCGTAATTTTAAAAAGTTGACCAATATAAATTATATAAAATAAATTTTAGAATAAATTATAAAAGATATTCCCATGTATAGTTAAATGGGCTATGACTCAGATAAGCTCAATGGGCCAAGTCGAAGGGAATTACACGAACTATAAACCAAAAGATAAATAAAGGCCCGGTGGATTTAATAATATGGGTAATACTTGTTATTAAATTAAGGGATAAGGACAAAAATACCTAATATTTCTGAAAAAATGATATTATTACGCTCTCAGTCCTTTTTCTAGACATTTGTACGTCCAATCTTTTTTTTTTCCCGGCATTTTTACACTACCCGCCAATTTTCCGGAATTTTTACGTTGTTGTTTCAAGGTTGTTTCGAACATTTTTCAAACGTGTTTCTAATAATAAAATTTCAGTAAATTATTTTTTTTGCCCGTATTAAATAATCAATTTTATACTCGAAATCTTATAAACGATAAAAAATATACACGTAAAACAACACATATTAAAACAAAACATAGTGAAAATAATATAGAAACAACACATGAATAGAAAAACACAATTCAATTTTTGATTCAATGCATTGAAAACGTCGAAAACATAGAAACAACAAAGAAACAATAGAACGCATTAAAAACTATATAAAAACAACCCGAAAATAATATTAAAAACAACACAAGAACAAAAGGAGCTTAAAATAGGTAAAAAACTGCATTGAAACATCGAACATAACATGAAAACAATAAAAAAAACATCAAAACAACATTAAAAACAGTATAGAAACAACTCAGAAATAACAAAAACAATATATAACACAACATATGAACCAAAAAAAGCGTAAAAAATAGGTAAAAGTTGAATCGAGACATTGAAACAACACAGAAATAACATAGAAATAACCAAGAAACAACATAGAAACAAGTACAAAACAACATAGAAAATAATCCAGGAACAAAGAAAAATTGAAAAAAACGTAAAAATATCCAAAAAAGAGTAGGAAACGTATTTAGTATCATTTCTCCTCAAATGGTTGGGTATTTTTGGAATTAGCTTTTAAATTAATTTGGGTAGTAACACCCAAGCTAGGCCCATTAAGACTCTAAAGTCATAAAGCCGCAAAAACCTATTTATTTGTCTATAAATATTACTGATCCCCATTGTCGAAAGATACGCAATTCATTATGCAATTACGAGATCTCAAGTTTCTGGATTTTCTCTCTATTCTGGAAATGACTTAGCGTCGGAGAATCTTCGTCGGATAAATTCTCGATGCCTCTAGCACTTGTTTGTGATGTAGACAACGACTCAATTAGCAATTCGCAATTCGCTTCGTGGAAGTTCAACAACTAACTTGAAGTAATACACATCAATAGTCTAATAAAAAAAGGATAATTCATAGTTACAAATACTATAAATATCCCATCAAGGTTTTGTTTTTATTTTATTACACTTTTTTAGGAAATACAATTTGTAAAACAGTAACAAATACTCCCTTAAATATCGACCGTATATGATAGCGGATATCATTCAATCCAAAAGTGGATCTCTACCCACTTGTGGCTTGGCAAGAAATTTCAATCTTATCTAACTATGGATATTTTTTTCCTTTCAAAATTAAAAAAAAAAATATAATTTCATGTGTAATATTTAACTTCCCTCTCATAAGTTTCTTTATTTTTTAAAGGAAAAAAGGTACATTACCCCAGCCCAAGAAAATTAAATATTTATTTTTATAAGTTGAGAATAAGATAATTGTTTATATTTACTTTGCATTTTCTTTTCTTATTATTGAAAAGGTGTAATATGATATTTATATTTAATGTCATTTGTCACAAAGGATTTTTCCAATGACCGGTGAGTGAAAGCTACTTAAGCTATTAGAGAAGTGAGCCAATACGCTTCAATTCCTCTGCACGGTCCCTCATGTAAAAACGGTTGTTATGACGTGGAATATTTTTTTACTAGTAGATATGAGATTCGAACTCAGAATTTTTTTGTTTTATCTGATTTTGATACCATGTTGAATGATCAACTCATTAAAATCTGAAGAATAATTTTTCTGTAATCCAACATTCTATAATGGGCAAATTCATTCAAAAAATATTCATAATTATAATTACATGGAATTGCTGTTTGAAACTTTAGACCACTGTCTACAAGTTGTCATATATATTGACAAATTATCCCGTACCGTGACACGATATTTCAGAATATTTATATTTTTACACCACTTGCATTGAGGTATCCTGAGAACCATTCACAATCCTTATAATTCTAAGCTTTTCCACAATTAAAGAATTAATTAAGAAAAATAAAGAAATCTATTATCTTCTTAGATATAACAGGTGGACGAGACATGGTAAGGAATGGATAAGAATTGAGTTGGATTTGGAATTTCCAGTGGGACAAAACCAGTCATTCTGTGTTCATGTTACACAAGAAAACCCCAATAAGTGGTACAACCCATGTAATGAGAATCATCTATAAATTATAAGATTCCAAAAGTTCATAATTACGTGTTATTTTAGCACAGCTATCAAGCCCTCGAGAGTTCTCTTGGTTGTCTTTTTCTCTTCCTTTTAATTTTCTTTTTATTTTTTTCACTTTTTTTTTTCTTTTTCTTGGATTTGAGGAACAATTGGTGGAGGGGTCTGTGCTATATGTTTATGTTGGAAATACTTAGTGAAACAGTCACTTTAATCCAGAGCCATAATATCGAATTATCAAGAATTAAAGTATCAAAAATTAATTTAATTCTTAGGATTCGGCCTTGTAGATTTTGAGAGAATTTTTTAGTTTTCTCTGTATACTTCTATGTGATGATGGGATAACCGAATAGAATGTTGTAGACGTGTGAGCTAGAGACCATAATAATTACATAATTGTGTTATATTGGATATCCTATTTTAGCACATCATTAAAATAAAAATAACTCATTAAGTATGTACAAATTAAAGACTATTAAAGACTCACACTCTATTAGATACATTAAAACCCAATTACTTAAACCTTATTTGATCACTTATAAAATGAGATTATCCCCATTTGAGAGTCCACAACACATAATTATATAGAAAATTACAAAAAGTACCATCTTTCTGGTAAATATATCACAAAATACGCTCCTATCATTTGTGTACCCATTTTTTTTCCCTTTTTACGCTCCTGCATATTTTTTTGATTATTGTTACGTTATTTTTTTTTTTTTTTTCTGTATTACTTTATATGTTATATATGTTGTTTAAATTTGTTTCTTTGTTGTTTCGATGTTTCAAAACAACTTTTACCTATTTTTAAGCTGTTTTTTGTTCATGTATTATTTTGTACATTGTTTCTATTGTTTCTGTGTTGTTCGATCTATAATATTTTTAATGTTGTTCTAATATTTTTTTGTTGTTTCCATGTAGTTTTCATTGTGTAAATACACTTTTTACCTATTTTTAAGCTCTTTTTATTCATGTGGTGTTTTTAATATTTTTTACGTTGTCTCTAGGTTGTTTCCATACCGTTTTTAATGTTGTTCTGATGTTTCTTTGTTGTTTCCACGTAGTTTTCGATGTTTAAATACAATGTTTACCTATTTTTAAACTTTTTTTGCTCATATGGTGTTTTCATATTGTTTCTGGTTTGTTTCTATATTTTTCTTGGTTGTTTTCATTTTTTTATGTTTTCATGCATTGGATCAAAAATCGAATTGTGTTTTTTTATTCATGTTGTTTCTATAATATTTTTAATTTATTTGGTTTTAATATGTGTTATTTTATTTGTATATTTCTTGATTTCTTATAAGATTTCGAGTAAAAATTAGATTATTTAACGGAGGGGCAAAAATTTATTTTTTCACTGAAATATTAGGGAAAATTAGAAAATTGGTCCTCTAAGTTGGCCTGTTCAGACTTTTGGTCATCTAAGTTGGCCTATTTGAAAATTAGTCCTCTAAGTTATAAAATTTCAGAAATTTTGTCCGATTTTGACCGAAAATTTTTCAATCCACCGAAAATTACTGACTAGGATCTAAAACGACGTCGACGAGCACAATTCTCTTTCAAGAGTATGCAAAACATCACCTTTCACGCCTGGCAACCATAAAATCATCTTCCCAGATTATCAATCGTCCAAGAAGTCCGTACTTGCGCTCGTTTTCCACACGCAAGTACGAACTTCTTGGACGATTGATAACCCGGGAAGATGATTTTATGGTTGTCAGGCGTGGAAGGTGATGTTTTGCATACTCTTGAAAGAGCATTGTGCTCATACGACGCCGTTTTAGATCTTAGTCAGCAAATTCTGGTGGATTGAAAAAATTTCGGTCAAAATCGGACGAAATTTCTGAAATTCTATAACTTAGAGGACTAATTTTCAAACAGGCCAACTTAGAGGACCAAAAGTCTGAAATTTCATAACTTAGAGGACTAATTTTCAAACAGGCCAACTTAGAGGACCAAATTTCTAATTTTCCCAAAATATCATTAGAAGAAACATGTTCGAAATAATCTGAAATAACAACGTAAAAAAGTCCGAAAAATTTGACGGGAGTGTAAATTTGTCCAAAAAAAAAAGTGGAAGAGTAAATTTATCCAAAAAAGTACCGAAAAACCTAAAAAGCTGTCACTGTTTCTGAAAAGTAGGGTAATTGTATACATTTCCCTAATTATATCACATAGCCAAACGGTGGAGGGGTCTGTGCTATATGTTTAGACATTGGGAAGCTTTAGATATCTTTGAATTTTTATTTTCCACGGAATTGTATTTAAATGTAAAAGTTTTAAACGAAGTATGTTATATATTAGTTGTAACATTTGAATATAAAATCTCGTTTAAAAAAAAATATAAAATCTTATAATGTTAGCTAGAGGGATACTAAATTCAAAATTCATGTTGTCAACACAAAAAAAAAATCCGAAATTCCTTGCACATTGAAGGTACCTGAAAAATCGCAAAATATTTGCTATTATGTATTGAATATGCTTAGTGCCTAGTTCTTGAATTCTTCAATTCAAACATAATTTTATTTCTTTCTTTTTTAAAAAAAAGTGGTGAGCAAGGTAAAGATAAATAATGAACGTAAATTTGTTTAATCGTCACAATCTATAATACTTTTTTTTTTGAGAACGCACAATCTATAATACTGAGTAGCTAGCTTAATTAGGGATGGGGAGACTCTATTGCAATTGGTATTTTATCTTATTCGTCGTGATGTAATCAACACTATATACTAAAACAAAAAATAAGAATAACACATGTCAGCATCTCCTAACCCAAGACAAGTGGCAGCTAATCATTTTCCAAATTACACGTGGCGGTTTCACATTTATACATGGTTAACTATTTTCTCCATATTTTTTCCATATATATCTAAAAGGTAAATAATAATATAAAAAATAAACAAAATCTAAAAAATCTATTAATATTATCTAAAATATGTAAACTACTCTAAAAAATAGAATATATATCCATTGAATACTTTTGATTAATAAATATTCTTTTTCAAATTTCGTGTAACACACGAGTGTTGTTCTAGTTATATATACTAGTCATTTACCATTGCGATGCACGGGGTACATATCTGTTAGGCCTCTATATTATAATGTTACATGAACATTTCTAATAGTTCTATGAATTATATCTCCTACATTTAGGGATGACAACATCCTGGAGGAGAATCATCCTCGTTGGTAACCGAATAGAATGAGACGGAAAATTCCCGATTAATTCAGGGATGGAAGCGAGGATGGGATTCATCGCTTCTCTAGAATCGGGGATTGAACAGGGACGATATTTATATCCCCGCCCCTCTTTTTATTTCGATTAGATAATTATATGGGGATTCTCCATTCCCATCCCCATTCCCCGAATATGTATGTTTTATTTATTTATTTTTAGTATTAATTTTATTTATAATTTCTTATTTTACTAATTCTAAAAATTAAGCCTATGAATCTTACAATTCTACTTGTTCTCATTCTTTATTTTACAAATTATGGATTTATATTATCTAAGTTCTAAAAGAAATAATGATTACAAAAATTTTAAAATATGAAAAAATAATAAAAATATAAATATAATTAATTTGATTACAAATCATATGATTAAACAATAAAAATATTATTATAAATATATTTAAATATGAATATTTGGTTGTGTGAATATGGATTATATCTAGTTATAAAACATGTTTATCTATGAGAATGTAAAAGTTTGAAAAATATTTAACTATGCAATGTTGATTTTTTTTACTACCCTAATGATGAATTTTTAATAAATTGAATTTCAATACAATCAATAATAAAGTCATTTTAAATATTAATATTTTTTATGGTTTAGAAAGCTGAACAATTGTCAAGATTATTAAAGAAATTATAAAAAATATTTATTATATTTAGCAACACAATTTTAAGGGAAGATGAAAGATTTAAAAAAATATTTTATTTTTATATATACACGTATATCAAAAATATATCAAACAGACAAATTCATATCTAGTTCCAAATGTAAAACGTTGAAACTTGAATATCAAAAGAGTTGATAAATATAAAAAATAATTTCTGTTAACATGAAAAGTATGTTAATATGTAATAAATAATATTCTATATATAAAATACTATTATGAATAGAATTTTATATAATATAAATCTTAATTTTCTTCTATATAAATATATATAATTCTATGTATAGGTATATGTGATGTATTTATAAAATTTGGATACATATTTTGAGAAATTTTCTTCAATTAAAAGAAATTTTAATTGAATTTAATCAATTTAATAGATTTCTATATAATTATTAAGAAATGAGCTAAGCCCAAATAACAACTATACATATATCAGAAATAGCCAAAATATATTAATATATAATTTAATGTCCAATAGCTCGAATACATAATTTTTAAAATTCATTACAAATTACAAAATAATGAATAAATATTTCTTATAATTCTTTATTTATTATATTTTTTTATTTTGTATATGCAATATGAGTGCCAAACTGAAGTTCGTAAAAAATGATTAATTTGATATATTATACGTAAAAAACGGATCAAAAACGAAAAAGTTATTAATTATTTTTTAAAAATGAAAAAGATAAATACAATAATTAATGTAGTATACACACAGATTTGGAAAGCTAATTTTACATAATTCTATTTTTTATATCATTTTAAAAAGTGATTATTTAAATAAAGTTGACCGAAAAAATGAAATACCAAATATTTATTAATACTTATTTTTATACATTTTTATTACTTTTTATAGTAACTGCAAAAGAGCGGGACACATTAACCATACTATTTCCAACGACTTCTCTTTTTATATCTATATAGATTTGTTTTATTAATTGTAATAAAATACAGCTAGATACTTCACACAATAATTCGGAAAAAACTGTCACCCCAGGGGTTGGCCTAGCAGCTTTGAGTTTCAATTGCAACCTCAAGGTCCAAGGTTCGAACCTCTTAGCGGTGTGAGAAGATACCTCTGGGCGGAAAAATGGGAAAAATTGGAAAACAATTTGTCATTTATTCAACAACTTGATTGGTTTGTATTATCTATATGCAAAGTTGAGCATAATGACCAAAGAGCCCCTAATGGCTAGAATATCTTGATGAAGGAACATTGCTATTCGAGTCAACCAATCTTTCATTTTAAAAACTTGTATTAGGAAATTTATTTGATAGATATTGATGATACCATGTACAACTTAAACTAGAAAGTTGACACCCCATTTTTCTTGTAATTTGTATAAGGACTGAAAAAGCTGAGTCCAGTCAGCTATGTCAAAGATTACAAGAAGTCAACTGTGGACTATGTGAAGACTCTGCTGTGTGTCAGCTGAGTAAGGCCATGAAGGAAGTCAATGACTCGACTTAAGGAGAGTCAGCTGAGGAACAACTGTAAGAAGTGTGAGTCAAGTCAACTCAAGAAGCCAAGTCTACGAGTTGAAGTGACAGTTGAGTCAATCCAATGATTGGAGCAAACTCAAGTCACCTGGGATAAAGGAAGCAGTCAAGTTAAGACAACTGACTTAGATCCGTTGATTAAAGTCAAGAATATTACTCCCTTTAGTAATATGACAAGCTGCGAGGTCTAAAAGTGTTTTGCCCTGAATTGTGCAAAAGGAATAAGCCAATGGGAAACACTGCACCTTGTGTCAGACACCTGCAAATGCTGAAATGTCATTAATACGAGGAAAGGTCAACATCACCAAGGCTGCAGACCAAGAAAACACAAGACAACGAACACAAAGTGACATTCGAAATTAGTCTATCTCTTCAACGGACAAAATTTCAAATGGGCACTATAAAAGGCTGAGGAAGCTATTGAGAAAATGTTACCTAAACCAAGCAAGAGTAAACATTATTCAAAACAATTAACCTGCAATATTTTCATAGCAATTCAAGCAATTCCTCAAGCCTCAAACTCGAAGAAACTTGATCCAACACAAGTTGTGAATGAGAGATAACTTCAACCAGTTGAAGAGGAAACTTTTGAAGAAGCAAAGGGGTCTACTTTCCAAGTCACGATCGTAGAAAGGTTCAAGGTCGAACCATCATCAAGTTTGTTGGAGGGCTTCGTGATCAAATCCAAGAACTTGAGAAGTGAGTCAAGTAGCAGTGCTGCGCCTGTGAAGAAGCTGAGTCGCAAGAGAAGCCAACTGTGTGATCAAGGCTGTCTCCAGACTGATAACCGCTTGTAAACGGATCTGTTACATAGTGAATTCCTCCAGGAGTTGGAGAAGAGAGGATTAGAAGAATTGCCCCATCTTTGAACCTCTTTAAAATATTTGTGTCATTTACTTTCAGCAAATTTACATTCCTACATATTTACTTTATATCTGCTGTCAGTATCCTATTTGCTATCCAACTGATAAATAACCAAGTGCTAAAAATCAAGTGTTAAAAATAAGCTTAAATCAAATCAAAGGGTGTTAAGTCTTCCGCTGTAAAAAACCAAACCAACCAAGTTAAGTATTTAGCTTAAGCAGCCGAGTTATACTATCAATAGCTCTATCGAGTCTGTTGAGTGGGTAACTTAGCTGAAAACCAACTTAGCTGTCCTCCAAGGACACAACTGTTTGAGTCAACTCTGTTGAATATTTTTAAAGGACTAAAATATAAAATTTGGTAAGGTTTATTCAACCCCCCTTCTAAACCTTACACCACACCCCTTGGGACCTACAAGTGGTATCAGAGCGGTTGGTTCATTGAGCCTTTCACACTGGAGACTGAACCAGATCTCTATATTTTCAAAAGGTTTTAACACTTGTGTTTCAAAGCCTTTCATTTATCAAGCAACGTTATTATCATGGAAGCAAATCTAACACGCATTCTTATATTTACTGTTGAGGAATTTGATGATTAGAAAATACGCATGCAGGCTCATCTATCTGCATTACATGATGAAATGTGGCTTGTGATAGAGGATGGGCCACTGCAAATACTCAAAGTGAACACAATCAGACGAAGAGTGCGCAGCAGAGGAAGAAGAAGAATTTCATTGAAGCAAGACCAGCCATGGTTGAAAAACCAAGGACTGAGTGGACAAATGAGGATAGAAAGAGATACAACCTGGACAATGTGGCCAAGGATATTCTCTATAAGACATTGGAAAAGCCATGTTCAACAAAGTCAAGTCTTGCAAATCTGCAAAAGATATTCTGGAAAAGCTGACCTTAATTTGTGCAGGATCAGAACAAATTAAGGAAAATAAATTAACTGTTGTTGTTCAAAAATTTGAAAATTTTAAAATGCTTGCAGGTGAAACTCTGGATCAACTGGATGCTAGATTTACTGAGATTACAAATGAGCTTTCAGCTCTTGGAAAGGAGTATACACATAAGGAAATGTGTATGAAGATCTTAAGAAGCCTCCAACTGAATGGGAAATGAAGGTTATGGCCCTGAGACATTCAATGGACCTCTCAAGAACATCTAACCATGAGCTATTCTCACACCTCAAAGCCTATGAGTTTGAGCTGAGAAGGAAAGAGCAAGAGGAATTAGCTGTGCCTAAGACAGTGCATTGATGGCTTGTGAAGGGAAACAAGTCGAGCAAAAGAAGCCATAGATCAAAAGGAGATTGGCACGATGGTTAAAAGATTCGACAAGTTCTTCAATAAGAACTACAAAAGGAATAAGGGTGAAACCTACGAGAAGACATTTAGCACCCTCAAAGGCAAGGGAAGATAGGCCACCCAAGAGAGATGAGCATCAAAGAGCGATTATCGAGAGCGATAATCAAAGAATGACAGAGCCGATCGAGAGCCGAGAACTGTGTTGAAAATGCGGACAACCAGGACATTTTCTTTGTTGATTGCTCCTATCCACCAGTCAACAAGTATAGGAATGAAGAAGAAAGAAAGGTCTTCAGGGAAAGAAGACAAGAAACGAAGAAAGCCATGTTGGTGGCCGAGATCGCTAGGCTTGACCAAGTGTAAAAAGAGGCAAAGAGACTCGGATAGTAGTGAAGCGGACTACTCAAGTGATTCGAGGAAGAGGTTATGATCCGCCTAATGGCCAAAGAACAAGATCAAGAAGATGAGGTACACTCTAACTCATCTCATTCTGATTCAAGTGATAGTGACTGTGATACACACACTTCATCACCCACTGATATTTATGATTCAATAGGCAAAATGATGAAAGATGTTGAACACATAAAATCCTCACACACCATTTTAAATGAGGAAAACAGCCAACTTAAAAGCCAAAACTCACAGCTAACTAAAGAGTTGAGTACTCTGAGTCACATAGCCGATGAGAACACTAAGTCAAGGCCGAAAACGCCAAGATCACAAAAGAGTTAGTTGCTCTGAGAAAGAGAGAAAAAGATCTTAAAAATTTGATTGCCTCATTTACAAAAGCATCCAAATCATTGGATGAACTTATTATGAGTCAAAAGGAATGTGGAGACAAGACAGGCATAGGATTTAATTCCTTTGTGCATAGTCAAACTCCAAGAGTGATTTTGAAAAAAAGGATCTTCAAGTAATGAAGCATCCCAAAAATCCAAAACACCAAATGTTGCACACACATCTATTCCAAAGCACAATCAAAATCATACTGGCCTTGGATATAAAGGAAAAAGGAAAGCAGCTAGTTGAGTATGCTAAAAGGACAACTGAGAAGAAATCCAGCCGAGTCCCTAAACAAACTCTAAACAGAAAATACTCTGTAAAAAGCAAACAGAGCTACCAAAAACCCCAAAAATTTCATTAGAGAAATACATATGATGGGAATGGTAGAAACTATCCAAACTATGTTGATTGGAATAATGTGAAACATCATCAAAGGCCCATGGAATACAAGCCAAAATGACAAAGACGTAAACCTCAGCAAAGGTCATTCCAAACGAAAAAAATCTTTTATCAGCACACACTCAGAAATATTCAACTACCCCAAGAAAGCAGTTGCTAAAACACACACACAGGCATACAGACAAAAGAGATAGCTGTATGATCCTAAAACCCCCAAGCAATTTGCTAATGTGCACTATGATTGTGGAACTGATAGATGGCAATCACTTAGAGTAAGACCATTTGGTTATAGGCTGGTTGGAGCATCTTATATCACTAACCCCTCAGGACCCATGCAAGTATGGGTACCTAAAAATTGATTTCCTTGATTGCAGGTTCAAGGAACTGCTGAGTGCCAAGGAACCTGGTACATGGATAGTGGCTGTTCCAGACACATGACAGGAAATAAGAAAAACCTATCAAGATTCAAGGAGATTAAAGGTGCAAAAGTTATATTTGGAGGAAATGAAGCTGTAGGGGAGATTAAAGGCACATGATCCATTAAGAAAAATGGATTGGAAATCACAGATGTTGCTTATGTTGAAGGCCTCAACTTCAACCTGCTAAGTATCAGCCAACTCTATGACAAAGGCTACAATGTAGGATTCAACATGGGGATATGCCAGACCAAAGATGCTAAATCCAATGAAATAGTGCTGCAAGCGTCAAGGCAAAAGAATATGTATGTGGTAGATTGGTCTACTGTTACACCAAGCATATGTCTGCTAGCAAAGAGCACAATCGAATCAAGTTGGCTGTGGCACAAGAAGCTGAGTCATCTGAATTTCAAGACAATCGACAAGCTTGCAAGGAGTCATCTTGTCCAGACTTAGTGTACAAGAAAGAAAGTGTATGTGATGCATGCAAGATGGGAAAGCATATCAAATCTTCATTCAAGGACAAGCCAAGTCCTTCTTCAACAAGGATATTACATCTGTTGCATATGGATTTAGTTTGTCCAGTTGAGCCAACGAGCATCAGTGGAAAGAATTACACCCTAGTAGTGGTGGATGATTATTCAAGATATACATGCATAATTTTCATGTGTAAAAAGAAGGAAACTTTGCAGAAGTTACCTCAACTGATGAAAAGAGTTCAAAATGAGAAGAGCCAAACCATTATAAAGATAAGATCTGACAGAGGAACTGAGTTTGTCAATGGGATAATAACTCAATATTGTGTTGAAAATGGTATTGCTCATGAGTTGTTAGCTGCAAGGACTCCACAGCAGAATGGAGTAGCTGAAAGAAGGAACAAAACTCTCAAGGAAGCTGCAAGGACCATGTTAGCTGAAGCTGGATTGCCTAAGAGATTTTGGGCTGAAGCTATAAATACAACATGCTATACTCAAAATAGATGCATGATTAACAGACAATTGACCAAGACTCCCTATGAAATTTGGACAGGGAGAAAGCCAAATGTTGGATATTTCAGGATATTTGGATGTAAATACTTCATCCATAATAATGGCAAAGATAATTTGAAGGCTTTTGATGCTAAAGCTGATGAAGGTATCTTTTTGGGATACTCAGCTGAGAGTAAAGCCTATAGAGTGCTGAACAAGAGGACTATGGTCACAAAAGAGTCTATCCATGTGGTTTTGATGAACCTAATGTGAATGGAGAAGACATTGAAGAGTTAGCTGATAAGCTGAATAAGCCAACTATGCAGAAGAGTCCTTATGTTGAAGCTGAAGTGAGAGCACTCAACCCTGATGAAGATGTGATAGCTGAATCTCAAAGACAATTTGGAAGGTTTACAAATTTGAATGAAGATGAAAGAGTGCATTCAAGACAACTTAGTCTGAGACTACTGAATCAAGACTTACTCTAACCTGATGTGAGATGGCTGAGAGACCATCCACCAGAGTTAGTTATTGGAGATATAAGAGATGGCATAAGAACTAGATCCAGAGCACAGCAAGAAGCTATGTTCACTTATTTTATTTCCCAGATAGAGCCTAAGGATGTGTCTCAAGCATTGGATGACACACATTGGATTCAGGCCATGCAAGAAGAGCTGAATCAGTTTGAAAGAAACAAAGTATGAGAATTAGTTCAAAGGCCAACCCATCAAAATGTTATTGGTACAAAATGGGTTTTCAGAAACATGATGAATGAGGAAGGGTCTGTTGTAAGAAACAAAGCAAGATTGGTAGCCAAAGGGTATTGCCAAGAAGAAGGTATATATTTTGATGAAACCTTTGCTCCTGTTGCCAGATTGGAAACAATAAGGATGTTTCTTGCTTATGTTGCACACAAGAACTTCACTATATATGTAATGGATGTGAAAAGTGCATTTCTAAATGGACTGTTAGAGGAAGAAGTCTATGTTGAACATCCTCCAGGTTTTGAGTAGAAAACAATTGGAGATAAGGCCTACAAGCTCAAGAAAGCATTGTATTGATTGAAACAAGCATCAAGAGCATGGTGTGATATATTGTCTCAATTTCTAATTGACAATGGAGTCACCAAAGGCAAAGTTGATAGAACACTCTTCAGAATTCAAGATGGAGAGAGTATACTGCTTGTTCAAATATATGTGGATGACATCATTTTTGGTTCCACAAACAAAGAGCTGTGTGACAAGTTCTCAAACCTCATGCAAGGCAAATTTGGGATGAGCATGATGGGATAACTGACTTTCTTCCTAGGACTTCAAGTCAAGAAATTGAAGGATGGAACCTTCATAAGCCAAACAAAGTATACCAGAGATTTAATGAAGAAACTTGGTATGGAAGATGTAGGTCCCAAGGGGTGTAAGTAAGGTTTAGAAGGGGGGGTTGAATAAACCTTACCAACTTTTTGATTTTAGTCCCTTTAAAGTATTATAGAGTTAATACACAACTAGATCCTTGAGGGACAACTAAGTTAGTTAATCAGCAGAGTTAGCCACTCAACAGACTCGATAGAGCTGTTGATAGAATAACTCAACTGTTTAGTCTAAACCTTAACTTGGCTGTGATGAGTTTTCCAGCGGAAGACTTAACACATTTGAATTTGATTTAACTTTGTTTTAACACTTGATTTTAGCACTTAGTTATTTATCAGCTGGATGGCAGATTACCAGCAGATATAAGATGAATGTGCAGAAATGTAAATATGCTGAAATGTAAATGACACAAGTAATTTTTATAGAGGTTCAAAGATGAAGTAATTCTTCTAATCCTCTCTTCTCCAACTCCTGGAGGAATCCACTAAGTAATGATCAATTCACAAAGTGGTTACCAGTCTAGAGACAAGTCTTGATCACACATCTGACTTGCTCCTTGGACTCAGTCTGGAGATGCCTTGGTCACACAACTAGCTTCTCGTCCGACTCAGCTTCTTCACAGGGAAGCTGCCTTGCTACTTCAGCTCACTTTCTCAAGCTTTTTGGATTTGATCACGAAGCCCTCCAATAACTTGAGACTGGTTCGACCTTGAACATTCCTACAATTCTCCTTGGAAAGTAGACCCCTTTTGATTTTTCAAAAGTTTCCTCTTCAATAGTTTGGAGTTGTCTTTCCTTCACAGCTTTGTGTTGGATTGATTTCCTTCGAGATTTAGGCTTGAGGATTTTTCTTGAATATCTTGAGAATATTTTGCAGATTACAGTTTGAATAATGTTTGCTCATTCGTGGTTCAGGTAACGTTTTCTCAATGAGATTCCTCAGCCTTTTATAGTGAACTTTCAAAAATCTGCCCGTTGAAGAGATATGCTGATTTTCAAAAGTCACTTGTGTTCGTTGGCTTGTCTTTTCTTTGTCTTCAGTCTTGAGATGTAGACCTTTCCTCGTATTAAATGAATGTCAAGCTTTTCAGGTTCTGACACGAGGTGCAGTGCTTCCCATTAGTTTACTCCTTTTGCACGCTTCTAGGATTGAGCACTTTAAGACCTGGCAGCATGGGTGTATTACTTATTTAAGTAATGTTCTTGACTTCTGTGCAACAGATTCTTTTCAGTTAACTCCTCTTTCCAGCTGCCTTTTTCCCAGGTGACTTGAGTATGCTCCAATCATTGAAAGACTCATCTGTCACTTCAACTTGTGACTTGGCCTCTTGAGTTGACTTAACTGACTCTTCACACAACTGTCCCTCAGCTGTTACGTCTTTTAGTCGAGTTCTTGATCTTCTATCTTGGCCATACCCAGCTGTTCCTCAGCAGAGTCTTCACTTCACTTTTTCAGTTAACTTCTTGTATTTCCAGGCATAGCTGACTTGACTCAGCTTATTCAGCCCTATCTATCACATTGAAAGATACAAGGAAAATGGGGTGCCAACATTCTAATCTAAGTTTTACATGGCATTCATCAAAATCTAAAAAATAAATTCCCAACATAAGAGAATTCTTCTGTGAAAATTCCAATGAATACTTTAGTCAAGATGGACATGGATGCAGATGGCAAAGCTGTTGATCAAACCAGATATAGAGCCCTCATTGGATCATTGCTTTATCTAACAGCAAGCAGACCAGACATCACCTTTGCAGTAGGTGTATGTGCAAGATTTCAATCTGCACCAAATGAGAGCCACATGACTGCAGCTAAGAGAATCCTAAGATATTTGAAGGGATGCCAGGAAGTCGGCTTGTGGTATCCAAAGGAAGGAGGATTCAAGCTGATTGGATACTCAGACTCAGACTATGCTGGATGTAGAGTTGACAAGAAGAATACTTCAGGTACATGTCAAATGCTTGGAAATAGATTGGTTTCTTGGTTCAGCAAGAAATAAAATTCAATAGCTACATCCACAACTGAAGCAGAGTACATAGCTGCGGGTAGCAGTTGTGCCCAAGTCTTATGGATGAGACAGCAGCTGAGAGATTATGATATTGAAGAAAAAGAGATTCCAATTATGTGTGATGACACTAGTGCTATTGCAATCACTCAAATCCAGTATTGCATTCAAGAACAAAGCACATTGATGTCAGATATCACTTTATAAGAGATCATGTTGAAAAGAAATACATCACCTTGGAATACATCTCAACTGATAAGCAGTTAGCTGATATATTCACAAAGCCTCTATGTGAATCAAGGTTTGAAGAGCTCAAAAATGAGTTAGGGTTAATTGAGTTGAGCTAAGATACTCGGAAGACTCAATCATCTGAGAAAGAAGATGAGAAAATTGAAAAAGAGCAAGTTTCACATTTCAGCAAGTGAAACAGCCAAGTCGGGAAGTCAACTGAATTAAGTTAGCTGACAGCTGAGTTTGTTCATGAGAAGAAAGAAGTAGAGTTGAGTCACTTTGGATATAAGCTGAATCATTTATGAGCTAAGTGACAAAAACGCAGTCGTTTTAATTAAGCGGGAATATTTTTAAGAATGATGTCAGCGTAATAATGACTGTCAGTTCAAATGCTGCACAGTAAACCATACGATTGGATATAAATGCTGCTGCATTTAATGTGGGGAATTTAATGCGGTTTTGAAGCTCTAATCTCAACCGTTGATCTCGATCAAAAATTTCAAATTCTGAAAGACATCCTTTCACATTCCTTATATATGAAACTTTATCTTTCTCTCTCCTCACACAAACTATTCATCTTCAGCTGTTGGGATTTGGTCCAGCATCCTGCCTGCAATGGGCTTTAAAAGAGGCGCGAGGCGCGGCCCGCGATTCGAACTCGTGAGCGCTGGATTGCATAGTTAAGGGATAGCTTAAAGGATATGATTTGGACTACCTATACCAACGGATGCATCTTCTTTTCGGTGCTCATTACATAGAAACTCCGAGGTTAAGCGTGCTTGGCTGGAGTAGATATGGGATGGGTGACCCCTGGGAAGTTTCTAGGGTGCGCGTGAGTGAGGACAAAGCGCTAGAAAAGACTCATGTTGGTTTGTGGGGACATTCGTCAATCCGAGTAGTAGCTAGAGGTCCAACAACGGTATCGAGCAGTCACGAGTTCGAATTCCCTTAGAAGACGCTGCGATGGAGGTTGCCGGGAGCGGTGGAACGAGATCTTTGGCGCAATGAGGTAAACGGACCAGAATCAAGGGTAGGTTGCCAGGTGGCCGTAAGCGAGGTAAAATGGATCTGGAGTGAAGGTGTAGGTTCTTTGGGTGGACCAGAATCGAAGGGTAGGTTGCCGGATGTCCGGAATCGAGGTAAAATAGATCGAATCGAAGGTGTAGGTTCTTTGGGTGGACCAGAATGAAGGGTAAGTTGCCGGTGGCGAATCGAGGTAAACATGATCGGGCGAAGGTGTAGGTTCTTTGGGTGAATCGAGAGGCTTGCGTGACGCGACGCTTGAAGTTGGCGTTAGTCTGGCGTTAGAAGAAGTTTGGCGGACATCGGAGGTTGCCAAGACCGAGGCGAGAAGATGGCAGTCTTTGGAAGGGGGATTGTTGGGATTTGGTCCAAAGATCTCCGCCCAATGGGCTTTAAAAAGGCGCGGCGCGCGCCCGCGATTCGAACTCGTGGTATTTGGATTGCATAGTTAAGGGATAGCTTAAAGGATATGATTTGGACTACCTATACCAACAGATGCATCTTCTTTCTCGGTGCTCATTACATAGAAACTCGAGGTTAAGCGTGCTTGGCCGGAGTAGACATGGGATGGGTGACCCCGGGAAGTTTCCTAGGGTGCGCGTGAGTGAGGACAAAGCGCGCTAGAAAAGACTCATGTTGGTTTGTGGGGACAGTCGTCAATCCGAGTAGCGCTAGAGGTCCAACATCAGCAAAGAAAGAGCATTCTCTCTGTAACAGAGTTCAAACCCTAGCTTTCCTAAGTCAAGTTTATCGTGTTCTAATCCGTAAAATCATCTGAAAATGGCTCCAACTCATGATTTCGTGAAGCTATACAAGCAAATCCACACTGGTGCTTCTGTGGATTTTAAAGGCATGATCAAACAGGGTGTCGATGAAGCCCTGGTAAAAAAGATAGCAGAGAAACTGGAGAAGTCCGTCCTGAAGGACTTTCTGTCGATGCAGTTCACACGTACATACCTTGAAGAGGTCGCCATATTTTATGTGAACACAAAGGTGCAGGACGATGGAATCCGTTAATCGGTCCACAACAAGGTCATCAAATTCACTGTAAAAGACCTTGCTGAGCACTGTTTTTTGCCCGCGGAGGGATTGAAGAACATCACTGAGAAGGATGTCGACTTAGTTGCTTCTTGGAAAGAAGTTGCCAAGGCAGAGTGTGCTGCGAAGGTTGTGTATGCAGCCAAGAAGGAGTCTCTGAAGGATGACTACCACAAGCTGATGGACATCGTCTCAAAGTGCGTGGGCATGAAGTTTGGAAGCTTCAATCAGTTGTCCAAGACTAAGCTGATCGCGATGGCTGCGATCATGCAAGAAAAGAAGGTCAACTGGGCTGAGTTCGTTTTCAGCCGAATCTGTCAAAATGTGCTGCACATGTCTTACAAGGATGATGGGACCTTTGGCTGTTCTTTGGGTTATGGCCTGGTGATTGGCCTTCTGATGGAGGTGAAGGGTATTGCTCTCCGCCATGGCAAGCCCTTTCATGTCAACAAGAAGATGTTCAAGGCGAACCTCTCTGGAGCCTAGAAGAAGGCTCATGCAAGAAAGGCTGATATTAGTGAGGGGGAATCAACAGATCCCGAAGACACAGGTGAGACCTCTCCAGCTCTCTCTCCAATGCTAAATCAAAGAAAGCACCTGCCCATTCAGCCGAGACACCTGCCCATGCAGCCGAGACACCTGCCCCAGCAACAGAGATAGATGAGGAACCCCAAATTCCCTCCCCTATCGTGAAGAAGAAGAGGACTGCCAAGTCAAGAAAGGCAGCTGCCTCAAAGAAACGTGCACATGCCCCCACGATCGAAGAGCCCACGAAAGTGGAACCTGAGATCAGCTGGTTCGCACCAAAAGAAGACGGCTGTACAAGCATTCTGAGCTTGAAAAGACAGCCAAGTTTGGCACCCAGCCGGAGAAGGAAATTGAGACTACTGATGCTCAGAAGGAGTAGTCTCCAGAAGTTGTTGATGGACCTGAGAAGATTGTTGATGCTGATCAGCAGAGAACCGTCGAAGACCCAGTTGTGCGGCAGATAGCTGAGAGAGTTGAAGCAGCCGAGACAACAAAACCTATGAAAGAACAAGTTGTCTCACCAGCTTGGACAGACGGTGCTGAGTCTGAGGAGGAGCAAGGCCCACTAGCCCCCATTCAGGAGACCGGAGAAGAAGGCGATGATGATGATGACTTAATCATGTACTCTGCAGTCTACCCTGACATTCAGATAAGATTGAGAGAATGGAGGGCGTGGAAGTTGGATTACTCTAGGCGTCAGTTTGCTCGCCTAGAATTCATAGAGGAGGAGAAGGAGGAACTTCTTAGGTTCCTTGGACATGCATCTGTCCAAGATGCCCTCGATGAAAAGAGCTGTATGGAAACCCTCCGACTCATTAAAGAGGAAGAGAAGGAGAAAGCTGAAGAGCAAGCTCGAGCCTTGGAAAAATCCAAGATGTGTGTATTTACAGGGACTCATGAGCATACACATGAGCACCTTCATGAGTACACTGAAAGTGATGAAGATATGGATACAGCTGCTGCAGTGGAGAAGTCAGAATTGCAACAGGCTTTACAAGAATCCAAAGCCATGCACGAGCAAAGCCGGCTAGAAGGTCCAGGAGAGTCCTCAAAATTCTCTCCCAGGACTGATCTATTAGGAGTGGCGCAGCTGATTGCGATGGACATAGCTGCAACGACGTCCCCCGTGCACTCAACTGATGGCTCGCAGGTAATTAGCAATGAAGCTGGGACTTTGGGGCCCCAAGCCAAGCTAACCCCTGAAGAAGGTGTTAACACACCTGCCCCTACGGCTCAACACTCGGAGGAACAAGCGCGTCTCGATGAGCAGAGTGACGCCATCTTTGTCATTCACTCGGTGGTGCGCCCGGGGGGAAACTCTATCCACCACAGCAGGGTTGGAGGTTGCTGTGGGAGACCAATCAATGCAGTTTGGAGGCGAAGAAAAAGAACTCAAAGAAGAGCAGAGTGACATTAACGACACTCATACAATTAAGCCTATCTCAGCTGAGATGTCAGCTGCATTGAAGGCCGACGATGCTGCTACCGCAACTGAGGCAAAGGATGGTGAAGCCCTGGGAGTTAACACTCTGGGCTCTGAAAGTGCAATCCACGGAGTTGAGACTCTGATGGATGCCACAGTACAAGACCCTAAGACAGTTGCGTCTGTCGAAGGGATGGTAGAAGACCCTAAGTCAGTTGAGACTGTCGAAGGGAATGTCCAAGGCCCTACAACAGTTGAGACTGCTGGGGGTAATGAAAGCCTAAGAGAGATTGAGAATTCCCTAGGTAAAGAGCTGAAAGAACATAACATTCCTCAAATCGAAGGTGCTGTTGCAGAAGAGGAAATCTGCCCGACATGGAGGAAGAATCTGCTGCGGATCTAAAGAAATCTACAGTGTAGGAAGAGCCAGTCATTCCCACAGACACGATTGTGCCAACAGACTTTAATTTTGATGCAGAGTGGCTGACAACCAAGTCCAACCCGATAGCTGAGTTCCGTGAAGCCTCCAAGAAGATCTGCAAAGAGATTGAGAAGATGGAACGTCACCATACCTCTCTGGACTTGCGTTTGGACAATCGAGATGCTACCCTCACAACTGATATGAGAAGGATTGTAGTGCAAATAAGGGAATGGGCTCAACAGCAGACTGCCATGAGAGCTGAGCAGGTCCGTTACTTCAAAGCACTTTTTGCAAAAATGCTCGTATGGAGTGCGGATAATTCTATGTATCAGCAGCGAATGAAGGAGTATATAACGAGGATAGAAACGTCCCACAAGTCGGATATGGAGCTGCTACAGCATTTTGTTTTGCATGTTTTTGAGTATTATTTTTGTGTGTTTTTGTTTTATTTTGCGTGTGATTATGCATACTTCCGTAGCTTAAAGTATAGGTTATAGTGTCGAGTGTTACATAGGGTGTTTTTTGTCATTTTTATAGGTTATGATGAAAAGAGGCTCGAAAATGGATGAAAAATGGAGAAAACGGGCATAATGACAAACATCGGCCGTAGTAGCAGCGCGCGCGCAAGACAAGACATCGGCGCGCGGCGTGGCGTGCAGAAGCACGCTGGCGCGCATTTCAGCGCTTGTGGCGCAAGGAAGGAAAAAGCTTGCGCGCGTGGGAAGAAGCAGCGTGGCGCGCGAGGAAGGTTGGCTGCGATTGGGCACGGCGCGGCTTACTGAGCGCGGCTGCAAGACGCGCCTGTCGATGTCGTCTTGAACACGAAATATCTAATTTTTATCCGATTTTTTGGCTCTTCCACCTTGTTTAGGACTCTAGGCTTATAGATAGGACTTGGGGAGCCCCTATTTTCGACACACCTTCATTCATAGCACTTCTAAACTTTAGTTTTTGGTATTTCTCTTGCTTTTCATCATTGGGATTGCTTGGATTCTTCCACTTGAAGTTATTTTGCTTCTTAATCAAAGAGTAAGATTTCTTCATCTCTTTTGTCTGATTTCAATTGTTGGGTGATTATTATTGTTGCATGATCATGTTTATGATTGTTTTCTTTCCTTCAATTGAGATTATGATCCCATCCCCAAGCATGAACTAATTTACTTGTTCTAGGATTATGATGATTTGATTCAAACAAACAAGCATGAGTATTGATTAATTGATCCGCTTTCTGGATAAATTGTTTTACTTGTTGATTGATTGTTTGGCCAACTCTTGATTGTTTGAGGGGATAATTGAGATCGATCGAAGATATTATTCTGGACTAAATTTATTCGGGGGGTTAGATATGAATCGAAATGTATTATCTAACTCAAGGCTTAATGAAAATAGCAAATTATGTTGGATAGCCCTAATCTGTGAATACGAGAGTTATCAGATCTAGACCTAGTCTTTCCATGATTGTTATATTTGTTAACCGCATGATCAATTAATTGATATTCTGCTTGCAAGTTTGATGAGATGAATCCATAATCCTAGACTTTCTTCCATATCCTTTTCTCCAAAGTTTAATCCTCGCTTAGTTTTAATTTGTCCTTTTAATTGATTTCTTTTAGTTTAAATAAATCCAACAAATCTGGTTAGAGTGTTTAGGTTTTATTTTTTGTCTATTGTGATACATAATAATTATTTGCGGCTAAGTCTTCCTTGAGAGACGACTTGTGGTTAACTTGCTACCCTACAATTGATCTCGTTCTCTTGCGAGGATTGTTAGACTTTTATAGGTGTTTAGCGGTCGAACAAAATTTTGGCGCCGTTCTTGAAGGCTTTAGGCGTAATAATTATTGTGTCTATTTTCCGTGTTTTTAGTTTAGGATTTTTCTTGTTTGCTTTTTGATTTTTACCCTTATTCCATCGTGACGTTTGATTTGTTTTCTTAAGTTTGTTTATGCAAGGTCGTAGGAATCTCAACGGAGCTTGCACCTTTCGTAGACGACATTCACCGCGTTCCGAGACGTATAAAGAACGAGGGGACAACTCTTCGGTTTCTAGCGAGGATTCTCAGGACCGCGTTCCAAAGGAAGAACAAACAGGCGAGCCAAAGAATGGGTGACAATCAAGACGGAAACAACGAGAGGCACGCCAACCTTCGATGCGTGAGTTCGCGCCCGATTATCGGAACCGCGACCTCTTGCATCACTCTGGGACAAGCAACACGGAACTATGAGCTAAAAAATATACACTTCAATCAGCTACCGTCGTTTTATGGAATGCCCAATGAAGATCCTCTCAACTTCATTCGGGAATTCTATTCTGTCATTCAAACTTTTCCTCTGCAGGATTTGAATGAGGATCAGCTAAGGATGCGCTGCTTTCCATACACTCTGAAAGATCGGGCAAAAACATGGCTTATGTCTCTACCTCCCAACTCTCTTACTACTTGGGAGGCGGTGTACAATAAGTTCATGGAAAGGTACTACTCTCATCAGAAAACTTCGGATCTACGAGGTAAGATAGCTACCTTTTGTCAAATGGAAGGTGAACCTTTTCATGAGGCATGGGATCGCTTCAAAGATTTCTGAGACTAAATGCCCACATCATCACTACCCATTGGAATTGTTAAACCAATTTTTCTATGATGGATTATCACATAACTTTCAATATATGGTTGACAATCTTCTTTGGGGTGATATGGGTGTGCACACGACCAGAAATTTTTGATATTCTAGAGATGATGAGTGATAATTCCCAACAAAAAAGTGCCCGAGGCAAACGGGCTACCGTGAATGAAATAGCACCAAGTTACGACGTGACAAAACAATTGGCTGAGTTGACTAAACAAGTTCAATTGTTGGCTACACGGGGGCATCCATCCAACGCCCCTTCCTTTGCCGAGTCATGCGGAATTTGTGGCGAATTCGGTCATGGGGCTAATGTTTGTAATATGGTGGTTGATCAACAGGTTGAGGACATTAACGCTATCCAGGGTTTTCAGCAAAGGCCTCGTAATGATCCCTACGCTCAAACTTATAACCCAGGTTGGCGGAATCATCCAAACTTCAGTTGGGGAAATTCGCAAAATCCATCTCAAATCCATCAGAGGCCTCCTCCCCAAGGTCAGTCATCAAATCAACCTCGGCCTCCATCAATTGAGGAAAGTTTGAGTTCGTTCATTCAGGTTAGTAAGAAAACTCAAGAGGCCAACATTCAGCGGTTTGAGTCTGTGGAAGCTTCATTCAAACGTCTTGAAACCCAAGTTGGTCAATTAGCCACCCAAATGGGTGAAATTGCTCAACACGTGGTAAATAAAGGAAAGCTACCTAGCCAACCAGAACAAGCCCAAGCCGTCACCGTGTTACGAAATGGTAAGGTTATTGATAACAAAGTTGAAATTCCATTTTCTACTACTTTGACTAACCCTGTAGGTGACAAGGAGATCGAGAATGCGTCTAATTCAAAAACCTTGCACAAGGAAGAAGAGGGGAGTAAGGAATCATCTTGCACAAAACCAACAATCCTTACAAGCCTCCAATTCCTTTTCCAAGTCGCCCGAAGCAGCAGGATAAGCGAGTTCTTGGATTTCTATAACATGTTATCTAAGGTTAATGTTAATTTACCTCCGCTAGATGTTATAAGAAATGTGCCGACTTATGTCAAATTTTTCAAAGAACTCGCATCCAACAAAAGGAAGTTTGGCGACAATGAGAAGGTGATAGTTTCTGAAGTGGCAAGTGCGATTCTTCAACACCAATTGCCTCCTAAACAACGAGATCCAGGTAGTTTTGTTATTAAAATTGCAATGGGAAACGGTAAGGAAACTTCTGGGATGCTTGATTTAGGGGCCGGGATTAATCTAATGCCTTATTCTATTTTTAAACAACTTGATCTAGGGGAACTGAAGCCCACTAGAATGTGTCTTCAACTTGCTGATAGGTCCATTCGGTACCCTAAAGGTGTTATTGAAGATATTTTGGTAAAAGTGGGTGGTCTCATTGTCCCTGTTGATTTTGTTGTTTTAGAATAGGTGAAGTGCAAAACCAAGCTAATGAGCACACACTTCTGTTAGGCCGCCCATTTATGGCCACCACGCACACACTTATTGATGTTAAAAATGGGCGCATGACTATGACTGTTCTCGGGGAAACTGTGACTTTCTCTATTTCTGATACTAAACCTATCCCCTCGCATGCATCACTTGAAAATTGCTCTTTCATTGATTTGATTGATGGGGGCGATCGCAAACACTTTCTTGCATGATTATAGTCTTGACACTTTGTTTCTTGAAAGCGGGATGATATTTTTGACGTCATGGAAGACGTATGGGCAAGCCTAAAACGAGGGGGGGGTGATGGAAATATTCGCTCTAGAAGATGTGGATAATAAACCCCAACAAAAACTAGAATTGAAAGAACTCCCTAAACATTTAAAATATGTATTTTTAGAAGCGGTGAGCGAAGCGGTGATTATTTTCACTGTACTTTCTAAAGAAGAAGAGGGAGAATTGTTGGTGGTGCTTAGAAAATTTAAAAATGCAATTGGATGGGGGTTGAGTGATATCAAAGGGATTAGCCCGCTACATGCATGCATAGAATTATTCTAGAAAGAAGGGGCTAAGCCTAGTAGAGAAGCTCAAAGAAGATTGAACCCCATTATGATGGAAGTAGTGAAAAAGAGGTATTAAAACTCTAGTGAAGGGGTGATATACCCAATTACGGATAGTGAATGGGTGAGTCCGGTGCATGTTGTACCAAAGAAAAGTGGGATAACGAGTTGTAGAAAATGAAAAAGGTGAAATTATTCCCACTAGGACCACGACTGGATGGAGGATGTGCATAGATTATAGGAAGTTAAACGCTGCTACTAAAAAAGATCATTTCCCCCTTCCCTTTATTGATCAAATGCTTGACAAACTTGCAGGACATAGTTTCTATTGTTTTTGGATGGTTTGTCGAGGTTATTATCAAGTGGCCATCGTGACCGGAGGATCAAGCAAAAACTACTTTCACATGCCCGGTTGGGACTTTTGCATTTCGACGAATGCCGTTTGGACTTTGCAATGCGCCAGCAACTTTCCAAAGGTGCATGTTTTCAATTTTCTCTGACATGGTTGAGGACTTCATTGAGGTATTTATGGATGATTTTTTACGTATTTGGATCCTCTTATTCGATTGTCTTAATAAATTGGCTAAGGTTCTTGAACGATGCATTGAATGCAATTTAACTTTAAGTTGGGAAAAAAGCCATTTTATGGTGACAAGCGGGATTGTTTTAGGCCATGTGGTTTCAAAAAGAGGATCGAGGTTGATAAAGCTAAAATTGATGTTATTGAAAAATTACCTCCTCCCATTAATGTTAAGGGCATTAGGAGTTTTCTTGGGCATCTTTGGATTTTATCGAAGGTTTATTAAGGATTTTTCAAAAATTAGTCAACCTCTTTGTAAATTACTTGCTCAAGATGTCCCTTTTGATTTTGATGAAAAATGTCCGAATGCTTTTAACACATTAAAAGAGAAATTGATAACTGCTCCTGTTGTTGTTGCTCCTGATTGGTCATTGCCTTTTGAAATTCTGTGTGATGCGTCTAATCATGCTGTAGGGGCCGTCTTAGGACAAAGAATTGATAAATTGCTCCATGTGATTTACTATGCTAGTTTGACTCTTAATGATGCACAAGTAAATTACACTACCACTGAAAAAGAACTATTAGTTGTTGTTTTCTCCTTGGATAAATTCAGATCTTACATTGTTGGGTCTAAGATAATTATTCATAGTGATCACGCAGCCCTGCGTTACTTGTTGAGTAAGCCACAAGCTAAACCTAGGTTAATTCGGTGGATTTTGATGTTGCAAGAATTTAATGTTGAAATAAAAGATAGAAAAGGGTGCGAGAATGTAGTAGCAGATCACTTGTCTCGTCTCACCCTTACTGATGATACTCTTGCTTCTCATAAAAACGAGCATATAATTGATTCTTTCCCCATGAGCAATTATTTGAGGTTACTTCAATTCCTTGGTATGCCGACATTGTGAATTATCTTGCATGTGGAATTGTGAGAACTAATCTTTCATTTCAGGAAAAGAAAAGATTTTTATCTACTTGTAGGTTCTACTTTTGGGATGACCCATACCTGTTTAGAATCTGCAAGGATGAAATTATCCGAAGATGTATTCCTGAAAACGAACAGAATGATGTTTTGGCATTTTGTCATGAAATGCACTTGTGGTGGGCACTTTGGAGGTCGAAAAACGCCTTTAAGGTTCTCTGATCAGGACTCTATTGGCCAACATTGTTCAAAGACACGCATAATTTTGGGCTGACATGCGATAGATGCCAAAGAACTGGAAATATTAGTAGGAGGAATGAAATGCCTCTGAATAGTAACTTGGTACTTGAGATATTTGATGTGTGGGGTATTGATTTCATGGGCCCCTTCCCTAAGTCTTTTGGTTATGAATATATACTTGTTCTTTGTTGACTACTTGTCCGGTGGGTTGAGGCAATCCCCACGAGGACATGCGATGCTAACACTTGTCATCAAGTTTGTGCGGGAAAATATTTTATGCAGGTTTGGATTCGAGAGCTATCATTAGCGATGGGGGAAACATTTTTGCAACAAATTGTTCGAAAAATTGATGAAGAAAAATGGTATCACACATAAGGTAGCTACACCTTATCATCCTCAAACTTAGGGCAAGTAGAAACCACCAACAAACAAATAAAGGGGATTACGGAGAAGACAAGAAATCCTACAAGGAAAGACTGGGCTACCAAGTTAAATGATGCGCTATGGGCATACAGAACAACTTATAAAACAGTTTTGGGAATGAGCCCCTATAGACTAGTTTTCGGGAAAGCGTGTCATTTACCAGTTGAAGTGGAGCACAAGGCATATTGGGCTATAAAAGCAACAAATTTTGACTTGGACAAAGCAGGAGTCGAAAGGAAGTTGCAATTGTCTGAACTTGACGAGCCAGAATGACGCATATGAAAATACGCAAATATACAAAGATAAAGTCAAGCGATAGCACGATAAAAGAATTATCCATAAAAAGCTCGAACCAGGTATGAAGGTCCTTTTATTTAACTCACGATTGCGGTTATTTCCAGGGAAACTAAAATCAAGATGGAATGGGCCATTTGAGATCGAAGAGGTATATCCTTACGGAACGGTAAAACTACTTAATCCAAGGACTCATGAATCTTTCAAGGTGAATGGTCATCGGGTTAAGCCATATTTTGAAGGGATATCTCGGGATGAAAAAATTGAGAGCATAGGCCTCAAAGATGTCACTTAAGAACCGTACTCGGTATCGTATCGTCAAGCTAAAGACGTTAAATAAGCGCTGGGGGAGGCAACCCAAATTTTTTCCCTTTTTATATTCTTTTTATTTTTCTCGACTAACCGTATCTAATGGTTTAATTGAGTTTTCTCCGTTTTGTAGAAATTTAAAAAAAAAAAAAAAAAAAAAAATAAGAAAAAAAAATTGCAAAGAGTCTTGTATGCGCGCGCAACACAATAACCTGCAGCGCGGTATGAGGTAGCCGAGCGGCGCGAGCGAGACAAGAGAGAGCTTAAGATTCGCGAATTGGGGTTTTGAAACACAATTTTTTCACCCCCAATTCGAAAATCCTCCATCTCCTTCCAAATTCTCTCCACCTAATCGCAAAATTCAACGGTTAAAATCACATTCCGCTCCGATTAACCAATTCTAATCAATCAGTCATGCATAGAAGAACCAAAAGGGCTCAAAATCAACAACCTAGGGTGGAAGAAGATGACCCGATGAATCCGGTGGATTTAGCCGAGCAATTCGACGCCCCCTTTCCAATTTATTCCGAAGAAGAAGGCCAAAGGTATACTAGCTTACTCTCTCGCGAGGTACCTCCATCTACCTTCTTGTCTATGGATACTTTAAAAGAGTTCAAGAGGGTTGCTTGATGAATTTATGGGATTTGTCAAATTGTTTGGGTGGAAAAAATTTGCCCCACTTACTTCTAAGGTATTGATTGAGTTGGTATCGAATTTTATACGACATTGCATTTTTTTGATTCACATCTTACGGATTTTACATGTAAATCTTTTGGGGAGGAATGTGAAGTAAATTTTAGAGTAATGAAATCTGTTTTTGGGCTATCTAGGCACGGTGTTCGGGCAAAGTGCCAATTCATTTAACCAAATTGAATTTTGGGCGAGAATTGACGGGATATAATAATTTTTCTATAAAGGAACCCCAAATGGTTTTATTACAGACCCTGCCTTATACTTATTGCACAAATTCGTTACTCACTGCGTTTTTGGAAAATTTGAAAGTAGTCGGGTGACTACCCCAGAGTTGTTTTTTATATGGTGCTTCCGTCGTGACACAAAAATTTGCACAAAGATTTATTTTCGACACTTTCTATCGCAACCTTGAAACCGTAAGCATAATTTCGGGTTTGGGACACTTAATTTTCAAACTAGCTATTCATTTCAACGTGGTCCCCGATAATCTCGACCACCTTGTTGAAATTCCATATGGGTCCTTGAACACAACTTTGCTAAAAAATACGGATTTTCTCACAAAAGAAGGCACTTTAAAGGATCCCGCCTCCCGGAAATGTTTTCGTAGTGATACATGGAACTCGATGGGTATTCTACCACGCCAACGGGAACCAGCAGGGGAACAGTTGGGACACATGGGCGAAGAGCACGAGGGTGATCCTGATATTCATCCTCCACACGTGGGGTTACCACCGCGAGTTGATCCCTTTACAGCCGGCCCCTCCACTAGTACCAGTCAGGGCCCTACCGCCGGTTGGGAGGCCGTTATGGGACGCCTCGATACTATGCAGAGCCAGTTTGACCACTTTCAGCATCAAATGACCGGGCTCCATGAACTCATGTGAAATATGAACACGAGGGTCGAGTCTATTGACACTCGAGTGCAAAACATTGAACAAAACTGGGTGAACATGTCTTTCTCGCCATTCCCACCTCCACCCCCTTCGGATACACAGCAGTGACACTTTTAGAGTTTGTTTTCTTTTTATTTTATTTTATTTTCTTTTGTGTGTTGCATACGTATTAGTGTGTTTCCATTCCCTTTTTTCATTAATATAGTTTTACTGTTTCTATTTTGGTATTATGTTTCCTTCCACATATGTTTTTTGCAGAATTGTAGGCAAACGTATCTATCAAGCCATTGTTCAACCATCGTATTTTTCAGGGACGTTTCTTTTTCCTTCTCTTTTACTTTTACGCATTGAGGTCATTGCGTGATGTAAGTGTGGGGGGACATTTAGTCATTTGTAAGAATTAAGTGATTGTTTATGGTTAATTTTTAAACTTGCCTATTGATTATCCCAAGTTTAATAAGGGTGTCATTTAGTCAACTTGAAATAGATGTACTAATTTGAGTTTCAATTATGAAATGACTTTGTGAACTTGATACGTAGGATTTGACTAAGTCGTGAATTAGCCTTTGGGCTGAACAAATGAGGTGACGATTAATCAATAGCCCGAGTTGTGGGGCTTGAATTACGAGATTTCATTAATGTGTATTAAGTTAAAACCTGTTGTGATTTGTGTGTACACAAAATTGCTAATTTGCGAAAAAAAAAAAAAAAAAAAAAAAAAAAAAACATTATATAGCCAAAAAAAAAAAGGGCATGATATAGCTATATATAAAAATAGAATAATCGAGATTATACTCCGCTGATTGAGCTGCTTAGTAACTAGGAGCATTCATGAGCCCCATGTTTGACTTTTACGTAAAACGGCGGCTCAAAACATGAGTATGGGAAACCACCCTAGGAGCCTTTGGAAAACATCCGAAGTTTACACCTAGTGGAATAATATCTCGGGAGTTCTAGCGCAAAAAAAAAAAAAAAAATATATATATATATATATATATATAATAAAAACATGGCTAGTAATTGCGTGATTGGTTGTGTGAATAAAAGGGTTGCAACTTTTGACACAAATTTGAAATTTAGTAAGGAAGGTCAAACATTTTGGTTAATGTTTAATTTGAGCCAAGTGAGTTTATTGTGAAGGTTGGGGATCGATGAAGAATAATCCGAGGTAAATAGAACATTGTGTTATGGATTAATTGATTCTCAAATTAGACATTATATTTCTTGTTGGGTTTGTTGGCATTATTATTTGCTTGAGGACAAGCAAAAGGTTAAGTGTGGGGGAGTTGTTTTGCATGTTTTTGAGTATTATTTTTGTGTGTTTTTGTTTTATTTTGCGTGTGATTATGCATACTTCCGTAGCTTAAAGTATAGGTTATAGTGTCGAGTGTTACGTAGGGTGTTTTTGTCATTTTTATAGGTTTATGATGAAAGAGGCTCGAAAACGGATGAAAAATGGAGAAAACGGGCATAATGACAAACATCGGCCGGTAGCAGGTGCGCGGGCGCGCAAGACATCGGCCGATGTTTGTCATTATGCCCGTCTTCTCCATTTTTCATCCGTTTTCGAGCCTCTTTTCATCATAACCTATAAAAATGACAAAAAACACCCTACGTAACACTCGACACTATAACCTATACTTTAAGCTACGGAAGTATGCATAATCACATGCAAAATAAAACAAAAACACACAAAAATAATACTCAAAAACATGCAAAACACATTTTCACAAGATTGAGATTTCCCGACTTGAGAATAATATAAATGAAAAATTTAGCCTTCTCATGGCTGAAATGAAGATTGTGACAGCCGAGTCGAAGGCTACTCGCTCAGAATTTTGTAAGGCATACGATGCAACAGACTCCAAGCAAAACTCGACGAATAGTCGACTGGACTTTCTCCTCAGTGGATTGTTCCCTAGGATACCTCTCTCTTTTGGTGATGATGCCAAAAAGGGGGAAGAGGATACCCTTAAGGGACTGAAGGAAGAAATGAAGAAAGGAGGTGACACAGCTGAGGGGGAAAGAAGTTCGAAGGATTTGAAGTTGATGTATGCTGAAACCTCACAGCTTGGTGAAGTCACTGCCTCAATTCTCAGCAAGCTACCTGTGAATCTTCCTATCGAGAAAGCTGTAGTGGCCATGACAGATAAAAGAAAGGCCATTGAAGCTGCATTTGATAAAGTAGCTAAGAAGTAGTCAGCTCACATGGATGAACTTTTGAAGCAATATGGTGGTCCTCCAGCCGGAAAGGACTATGCTGCAATTAAGCCCCCAAAGGACATGACAATGCTTGATGATGGATCTAAGCCCAGATCTATAGAAGAGTTTCAAACTCTCGAAGCAGAAAGATATTTTCAAGGAATGACTCTACCTCAAGCGTGGGATGTATATTAGGAGAAAGGATTGGAAGTATGCAAATCAACTTAGAAGCAGCAGACTTCCAGCAACCATTCAACTGGTAAATCTAAAGCCCCAGTACAGTATACACCAAGAGGTCGAGGAGCTGAGTAAGAATGGGGACGGCATGGTGGCCGTGGAAGAGGTTCTCAACCACGGCCAAGACCAAAAGATGTGACATATGTTGATCCTCAGAAGAAAAGGATCACATACTAGACTGGACATGATCACCTGGCAAACTTAGAGGTTGCACGCAAGTTGGCTGAGGCAAAGAAGAGGATGGATAAAGAGAATGAAAGGCAAACAAGAGAATGGCTCAAAAGGAAGCAAAGGGATGACCCTGCTGCCAAACGGGCCTATGAAAAGAAGAAAAGAGAAGAAGAGGAAAGAAAGAGAAAGAGAGCTGATGATGATGACATGAGAAGAGCTGAAGAAGAGAGAGAAAGGAAGCAACAAAGGCATTGAAGTGTGTTGCAAACCCCTTCATGTATTTTGTTGTAAATACATTTGTGTAAGTCTTCTGTAATAAGCTAAGTGAATTTCCCTGTATTTTTCACTCTGTATGTATCTTAGCTTAGATATGAAATGTACTGTCATATTATGTAAAAAGCTTTGATATTTGTTTAAACAACTTTGTAAAGGACAAAAATGATATGATCAATAAAATGATGATTTAAATCATACATTCTTTGTTACTGCATTGCCTGTATGTTTGCTGTTTACTTATTTTAAATGTTTTAAGTTTTGGCATCATCAAAAAGGGGGAAATTGTTGGGAAATTTATTTGATAGATTTTGATGATACCATGTAAAACTTAAACTAGGAAGCTGGCACCCCATTTTCCTTGTAATTTGTATTGTAATAGATAGGACTGAAAAAGCTGAGTCAAGTCAGCTATGTCAAAGATTACAAGAAGTCAACTGCGGACTATGTGAAATCTCTGTTGTGTGTCAGCTGAGTAAGGCCATGAAGGAAGTCAAGGACTCGACTTAAGGAGAGTTAGCTGAGGAACAACTGTGAGAAGTGTCAGTCAAGTCAACTCAAGAAGCCAAGTCTACGAGTTGAAGTGACAGTTGAGTCAATCCAATGATTGGAGCAGACTCAAGTCACCTGGGATAAAGGAAGCAGCCAAGTCAAGACAACTGACTTAGATCCGTTGATTAAAGTCAAGAATATTACTCCATTTAGTAATATGACAAGCTGCGAGGTCTAAAAGTGTTTTGCCCTAAATTGTGCAAAAGGAATAAGCCAATGGAAAACACTGCACCTTGTGTCAGACACCTGCAAATGCTGAAATGCCATTAATACAAGGAAAGGTCAACATCACCAAAGCTGCAGACCAAGAAAAGACAAGCCAACGAACACAAAGTGACATTTGAAATGGGCACTATAAAAGGCCGAGGAAGCTATTGAGAAAAGGTTACCTGAACACTAGCAAGAGCAAGCATTATTCAAAGCAATTAACCTGCAATATTCTCATAACAATTCAAGAAATTCCTCAAGCCTCAAACTCGAAGAAACTCGATCCAACACAAGCTGTGAAGGAGAGATAACTTCAACCAGTTGAAGAGGAACATTTTGAAGAAGCAAAGGGGTTTACTTTCCAAGTCATGATCGTAGAAAGGTTCAAGGTCGAACCATTATCAAGTTTGTTGGAGGACTTCGTGATCAAATCCAAGAACTTGAGGAGTGAGCTGAAGTAGCAAGGCAGCTACCCTGTGAAGAAGCTGAGTCGCAAGAGAAGCCAGTTGTGTGATAAAGGCTGTCTCCAGATTGATAACTGCTTTTAAACTGATCTATTACATAGAGGATTCCTCTAGGAGTTGGAGAAGAGAGGATTAGAAGAATTACCCCATCTTCGAACCTCTATAAAATATTTGTGTCATTTACTTTCAGCAAATTTACATTCCTGCATATTTACTTTATATCTGCTGTTAGTATTCTATTTGCTATCCAATTGATAAATAACCTAGTGCTAAAACTCAAGTGTTAAAAACAAGCTTAAATCAAATCAAAGGGTGTTAAATCTTCCGCTGTTAAAAACCAAACCAACCAAGTTAAGTATTTGGCTTAAGCAGTTCTATTGAGTCTGTTGAGTGGGTAACTTAGCTGAAAAGCCAACTTAGTTGTCCTCCAAGGACACAACTCTTTGAGTCAACTTTGTTGAATATTTTTAAAGGACTAAAATCGAAAATTTGGTAAGGTTTATTCAACCCCCCTTCTAAACCTTACACCACGCCCATTGGGACCTACAACTTGGGTAGCAAATTTAGAACCCTATCTGACTTCATTACTGTTGGGGGCAAAAATGGTATTTAATAATTAAATATATAAATCAGTTTTCATATTGATATAATATATTAATTGCCAAATGGTTTATTAATGAAATAACCCAGTCCCGAGGAGTCCAGGACTTGCCCATAGGTTGATTTCTCCTACGCGGCCCACAAGGCCCACTACTCAGGTATAAGAAGGTCTATCCTCTTCATTTGTAAGTACATTCACTCATAATTACTTTGGAGCATTTAATTCAGTATTCATTTACTGTCTTATTTTTTCTCGATTTCTGTGCTAACTTGAGCGTCAGAGGGACCTCCCTGGGACAACCCTGGGGCCCTCTAATATTTACGTGTGTGCAGACAAGTTCCTATTTGATGAACTTCCAGCTCTCGGAGAAGAAGACTTGAAGACTTCCCCCTTGGGAAAAAGAACTTTGTTAGAAACCTTAGCTTTGAAGTGATCTGCCCTAAAAAGCAGCATCATTTTGGCGCCGTCTGTGGGAAACAACCAAAGCACACGAAGATGAAAACTTGATCGCAAGCACGTGAAGCCAGATCTCAAGTTGTTGGCCGTGGGCCAAGGATCAACAATAGGAAAGACCATCAAGAAGGCCGGAGTCCAGCTACCTCTCCATTGAAAGGGCGCCACCACCTCCATCCGAAGGAGCTCTGCCCATTGAAGAAATTCGCCTAACCAAGAAAACTCTCTGAATCCTATTAGAAGAAGCTGCACAGAATGCCTTGAGGCATCAAGCTGCGGCCGGAACTGCTGGAGTACCACCCCGGGCTCTGCCCGCCCCTAAAGACCCTGACCTGGAGGGACGGGGAAGAAGAAATGAAGGACGCCGTGAAAATAGTGAAGATCCATAGTAGTTGAAGATTCCCAATCAACGCAACCCAACCATACCCACTCACAAGCTACCGCTTCGAGGAAGAGGAGTGCAATTGCCCCTGCCGTCTTGACTGACCCACTACCCTTAGGAATTAGGACATCCAACCTCCCGGAGTATGATGGAACCAAAGATCCCCAGGAGCATTTGGATAAATTTTATGCTTAAGCAGATATCTACGAGATGACGAACGCAGCCTGCTACAAAGCATTCCTAAATAACCTAACCAAGCAAGCCCTAGCTTGGTTCAATCAGCTCCACCAGGGCTCCATTACCATGATGCACAAATTCACGGAGGCTTTTCTGCAACAATTCTCCATCAACAAGGAAAACCACGAGACCATCGCACACTTATTTCGGTGCAATATGGGGGATCCCCTACACGATTTTATGGGACAACTCGTGGAATCCATAAATGAAGTCACTAGCATCCAGTGGAAGACCTTAACTAGGATTCAACAACGTGTCATTCCCCGTGAACATTTTGTGGGACCATTGGAAGAAATATTTCTCGTTACTCCAGAGAGAATCACAAACCATACCAGAGCACCCGTCCGGGCAGATGAAGCCATGAAGTTCCCACAGGAGAACAAACGCAAGACCAGAGAGGGCGACGAGAGCCAGCCTCGAACATGCAGAAGGAATGGCGGGCAAGCAACAATTCCCTTAGATGCACCGCTAACTAAGATATTAGCCACCGCTCAGAGACGAAAAATCATAGAGCCTACTCAGAAAATGACAGACATTCCCGCATGACTTCGGTCCAACCACTTTTGCTAGTTCCACTATGATAGGGGACACACGACTGGAACTTACATTCAGCTAAGAAGCGCAACTGAAAGGCTAATTCGGAAAGATCACCTACAAGAGTATGTGGATTACCGAGATATGCACCAAGATCATGATAAAACCATTGGTGAAAGTAGCAGTAAGCGCCCCTCATCACACCGTGAAGGCTATCTGATTCATCACCATGGGAATTCCTTGCCCCCGAAACAAAGACCTCAGACAGCACCTCCTGGACTAGTGTCGGGCCATCTTCTCAACAATTCACCTCTAACTGAGGCTCACCACGGGATACGCGATGGCTGTGACTACCGGGGACATCCAAGTTATCCAAAGACAATAAGCGACGACATTAAGGATGAAGTGGACTCATTCAATAAGATAGCGAGAGCACCACATCTCCATAGGGGTCGCGGATCTCCCTAGCTCTCGCATATACCAGTTCTCCCTTGCCTCCCGGAGGCCTTAGTATTCTTAATTGCTTTCAGTTTATTTTCGCCCCAGAGCCGTTAAACATTTTTGTTACCATTCCAACATTATTTCCGCCCACGGGGCATAAAACTTTGTCATTCTCGAATAATGAATAAAATTATTTTCACGTTTCTACTCTAATTTTGTGAATGTAGTTAATTGCCAAATACGGCCGCGGTGAACGAAAATTTGGGCGCTCTCTTCAGCAAACCCCATCCCTCTGGCTAAGGCCCCGGATGGGAGGGGCCTTCTCACGGGGGTATTCATAAATAACCTTATCCGGCTAAGACCCCAGAGGGGAAGATCTCACCAGGCTAATACCCCAGGTGTGAAGACCCCTTCCAGCTAAGACCCCGAATCGGAGGGGCCTCCTCATGGGGTCCTAGTAATTAACCTCCTATGGCAAAGACCCTGGAGGGGAAGACCTCACCCAGCTAAGACTTTAAGTGGGAAGACCCCTTCTGGCTAAGACCCCAGATGGCATTGGCCTCCTCACGGAGGTCCTAGTAATTAACCTTTTTCGGTTGACCCTGGAGTAGGGATGTTAATAGGGCGGGTCGGGTCGGGTCGCCCAGGACCTAAACCCGCCTCGTGCCTAGAACGGAGCGGGGCGGGTCGATCCGTTCTGCCCCGTTTTAAATTAAATTAAATTTAAAAAATGAAAAAAATATATTTTTATAGAATATTATTTACAAAATTTATTATTATCAATTTATAAATATTAGATATAATATAAGAATACATAAAAGTTATATTATAATTTATATTATATATATAAAATATAAACTTAAATATATTTTAAATATAAAAATACCATGCGGGGCGGGTACCCGCGGGGCGGAGGTGATACCCAGACCCGCCCTGCCCCGCCCCAGGTCAGGGCGGGGTGACCCAAACGGGGCGGGGCAAGGCGGGTACCCACGGGCTGGGTCGAAATTGCCATCCTTACCCTGAAGGGGAAGACCTCACCCGGCCAAGACCACGGGTAGGAAAACCCCATTTGGCTAAGACCCCGGATTGGAGGGGCATTCTCACCAAAGGGTCCTAGTAAATTTTCCTCCTCCGGCAAAGACCATGTATGGAGGGCCCTCCTCACAGGGGTCCCCGTAAATTCTTCTTCCACTACGAGAATGTGCAAGAAAAAGGCAAAAATATTAACACATGTGGGGAAGATATCAAAGTGATAAAACAAGAACTTCAGGGAAAGCTCTGGAAGGGCGCCCCCTTGAGCTCTGGAAGGGCTCCCCTCTAAGCCCCGGAAGGGCGCCCCTTGGGCTCCAGAAGGGCACTCTCTCCGAGCTCTGGAAGAGCGTCATTTGGGTTCCAGAAGGGTGCCCTCGCTGGGCCGTGGAACGGCATCCCTAACATCAAATTCAAGTGTCTCCGGCTATTTCAGAGGAATTAAAGCTTCATTCGAAAGGAAATGATCCATCTCTACCCAAAACATGAACAAGTCTTCCACAACAAGAAGTCACATGCAAATATTACAAGTATAATATGATAAAAGAAAGCAAATATAAAGAACAACATCAATGTAGCATAAAAGTGATAGAGTATCATCCGGCCCCTCGGGGCAAAGAAACATCTCAAACAAAAAAGAGAAAGCAAAAAAATCTAAGTGCGTAAAGCAAGCCCTAAAAAGGTGGGTAGGGATCAAAGGCCGACTGGGCCGGAATATAGCTATCACTGGTCAAGCATGGGGGGCTCCGTCTCCCTCAGCAGCATCGCGCCGCCAGGCTCCTCTCCATCGCTGGCGCCCGCGCAGTCAGCTTTATCGGGAAGATCTTGGAAGGCCTCGATCTCCTCATCCTCCTCCTCATCAGAAACATTGCAATCCAATATATCTATCACATTGCGAGAGGCCTTCCCACTTTCCCGTAGCAGCTTCCGATAATGACGCACCGCCTTATCAAAGTAGAAGGAGGACTCTCTAACAAATCTGACCGATAATATAGGAAAGCCTTGTAGGCCTCTACCAAACTGGCCCTCCCCTTAGCCAATAACTCAACACCAACAGAAGATTGACAGAACAACTCACCCATCTTCACCTCATGCGCAAGCTGATCCTTCGCCTGAGTGTACTTCTTAGACAAATCTGATATCTGACTTTTATGTTGACTATCCTGCCTTGAGGCTTTTCACCTCACCCCGAAGTTGGCGGTTCTCTGCCTCTATAGGTCCCAAGGGGTGTGTTGTAGGGTTTAGAGAGGGGGGATTGAATAAACCTTACCAAAGTTTTGAATTTTGTCCTTTTAAAATATTTTAACAGAGTTGTCTCAAATCAACTAAGTCCTTGGGGGACAACAAGGTTGGCTTACTTCAGCAAAGTTACCCACTCAACAGACTCGATTGAGCTGTTTATAGTATAACTTAGTTGGGTCAGCTAAAACTTAACTTTTTAGTTGATTTGGTTTTTGTTCAGCGGAAGACTTAACACCCTTGATGTTTTTAAACTTGTTTTTAACACTTGTTCTTAGCAATGTTATTATTAGCAGGGTTGGCAATATGAACTTAAACAGCAGATATAAAATAAGCAGGAAAATAAAATGCTGTAAGTAAAATGACACAAGAAAATTTTATAGTGGTTCGAGGATGGGGCAATTCCTCTAATCCACTTTTCTCCAACTCCTGGAGGAATCCACTAAGTAACATATCTGGTTACAAAGTAGTTCTCAGTCCGAGACAACCTTGATCACACAGCTGGCTGCTCCTGGGACTCAGCTTCTTCACAAGACAGCTACCTTGCTACTTCAGCTCCCTTCTAACCCTTGGAATTCATCACAAAACCTTCCAACGAGCTCAAATCTTCTGGTTCGACCTTAAACCTTACTATAATTCCTTCACCTTGGAGAGTAGACCTCTTAAGTTCTTTAAACTGTTTCCTCTTAAACTTGATGAAGTATTCTTTCCTTCACTGAGTGTGTTGGATCGAGTTCCTTCGAATTTAGGCTTGAGGAATATCTTAGAAACGTTGAGAGAATATTTGCAGGTTTGCTTGCTTGCTTGTAAAATCTCTTAAGATTCGTTGTGCTTGGTCATACTCTCTCAGTTGCATCCTCAGCCTTTTATAGTGTTTATTTGAAAATTTGCCCATTGAAGAGATAAGCTATTTTCAAATAACATTTCTTATTCGTTGGCTTGTTTTTTCTTGACTTGTAGCTTGTGATGGTGACATTTCCTCGTATTAAATGATGTCTGCAGCTTTTCAGGACCTGACACAAGCTCAATGCTTCCCATTGGTTTATTCTTTTTGCACGCTTCTGGGATGAGCACATTAAGACATGGAAGCATGGACGCATTACTAATTTAAGTAATATCTTTGACTTCTGTGCAACAGATTAATATCAGTCGACTTAACTTGATAGCTGCATTTGCCCCTTTGACTTGAGTCAGCTCCAACCTTTTAGGAATGACTCAACTGTCAGTTCAACTGGTAGACTTGGCTCTTAACTGACTTGACTGCCACTTCTTCAATATTTACTCAGCTGTCCCTTAGCTGGATCTCCTTCAGTCGAGTTTGTGCCTTCCATCTTGACTACACTCAGCTGACACACAGCTGGGTCTTCACTTAAGTCTTCAGTTGACTCTTGTATTCTTCATCATAGCTGACTTCACCCAGCTCATGCAGTCCTATCTATTACAAATAGAAATACAAGGAAAATGGGTTGCCAACTTTCTATTCTAAGTTTTACATAGTATCATAAAAATCTAATAATAAATTTCCTAACAATTTCCCCCTTTTTGATGATGCCAAAACTTAAATAAAAATTACAGCTAAGTAAGTAGTGTAGTAACAAAGAATATATGAGCTGAATATGTCAATTTTATTGATCATATGATTCTTGTCCTTTACAAAGTTGTTTACAAGGTATACTCTATACACTGTATCAAAGCTTCTTTTAAATAATTACATCAGGTATCAGACCAAAGCTGTAAGGATAAAATTACAAGAAAACTTACAAAACTTTGTATTTACAGTTAAGTATAATACATTGAAGGGGTTACAACCGTCTTCAACGCCTCGGTTGCTTCCTTCTTCTCTCTTCATATTCTTTCTCTCATTCTATCTTCCTCTACTCTTTTTCTCTTCCTCTCTTCTTCATCTTTCTTTTTCTTTTCAAATGCGCGCTTAGCAGCAAGGTCTTCCCTACGTTGCCTTTATTCCCATTCTTGCATAACTCTTTCGTTCTCAGCCTCTTGCCTCCTCATGGCCTCTTCATTCTTGCGATGTACTTCAAGATTGGCAAGATGGTCGTACCCATCCCAGTAATTGATCCCCTTTTTGTGTGGATCAATAAACCTTGTGTCTTCTGGTCTTGGCTGTGGTGGAGTGCCGCTGCCTCTTCCACCACTTCCAAACCTTCCCCTCCCTCTTACTGACTCAGCTCATCCTCTGGGAATGTACTATACTGGTGCCTTTCCAGCTGATTGACTGTTGGAACTCTACTGCTTCTCAGCTGATTTGCACAAATAAAGACCCTTCCCCAGTACAAGTCCCACGCTTGCAGTAGAGTCAAATTCTTGAAATAACGTTCATCTTCTAGACTTTGAAACTCCTCCAGTGATCTAGGTTCAGATCCAGCATCAGGTATTATGATTTCTATTGGGGGTTTTATTGCTGGGGAATCCTTCAATAGTCCAGTTGGGGGGCCATCGAACCTTGCTTTGCGCTCAGAGTGCTTCTCAGCTACCTTCTCAAACTCAACTTCCATGGCTTTTCTCGATTCCTTGACTGCCATTTCAGCTTTTTCTTCCACTGTCAGCTCTTTTGGTAGTCTGCTGAGAATTGAGGCTGTTACATCTCCTTGTTGTGGGGTTTTAGCAAACATGATTTTCAATGGGTGTTTCTTTACAGAACTTCTTTCCCCCTTGCTTGCTTCCCTTTTACTTCATTCCTTATCACTCCCTGCCCTTCCTTCAGCTCCCTCATGGCTTCCTCTTCCTCCTTTTTGACATCATCACCAAATGGTAGGGCTATGCCAGGGAACATTCCACTCAGGATAAAATCGAGCTTGTTGTTTGTGGATTCATGTTTGTTGTGGGTCATGGAGTAGGCTGCTTTGAATTCTAACCTCAGATCTTTAGACTCAGCTGCCATCAGCTTCATTTCAGTTTGGAGGACCTTAATCTGCTGTTCGACGTTGGTCTCCATTATGGCAATTTCATTCTTATGCTGCAGCTTGAGCAACTCCATGTCCGACCTTTGTGACTCGTCCATCCTGAATATGTGGTCTCGTTGCCTTTGCTAGAACTTGATGTTATCAGAGCTCCAGATCACCATCTTAGCAAATAGGGACTTGAAATAGGTGACCTGCTCTCGCCTCAAAGCCTTCACTTGTCCAACCCATTCTCTAATGTGCAGAACTGTTCCTCTGATGTCTCCGGTGATTGTGGCATCTCTGTTATCAAGCCTCTGGTCCACGCAAAACCATGTTCCATTTTCTCCATCCAAGCACATATGGGTTTAAAGGCCTTCCTGAAGTCAACTGTCTCAGTGGACTGATCTTCTGGCCATATTGCATCAAAATCAAAACCAATGGGCACGATTGCAGTTTCATCTGGAGCTTGAAGCTCTTCTTGGGGTACTTAGACGTTGTAACAGGCTTGTTCCGCAGTTGATTTGACTTTGAATGGAATATGGGCGTTGAACGGAAAATATTCCACAAAGAGCTCATCAGGAAAAATAGGAACACCCATGTCTTGAGCTTGTAGGGCCTTTCCCTTTTCCTTCAAAATATTTTCTGCTCATTGTGTCTGAGCTGTTTCAACTTCATCGGCATCTTGAGCAGATATGTTAGCCTGCTGAGCTGACTGATCCTCAGCTATCTTAATAGCTTCCTCGGTATCAGATATGGCTTCCTTTTGAGTAGTCTATTCCTCGGGTGACTTATCAGCTTCATCGGAGTGTGATGGTGCCATTGGGGATAGCCTATCAACCACTACGAATCCCATCGGAGCAGCTTTGTTACTAGCTTGGCTCCGAGTGGCCTGAGCATCGTCATCAGTTGTGTCCTTATTAGATGTATCAACAGGAGTGGACTCAGCTTCATCTTCTGATTCCAGGAATTCGGTATCAACATTTTCTACGAATCATGAAGGGCGCTTATTTCTTTTTCTTCTTGAGCGACCTCCAATGAGGAGTTGGCTCATTTTCAATTCTTTTACCCAAGGAAGTCTCAACCTCCTATAGGCCTTCTACACCCTCATCAGTCTCAACCGCTTGTGGGCCTTGATCATCTCTTTGTGCAGTCTCAACCGCTTGTGGGCCTTGATCATCCCTTTGTGCAGTCTCAACCGCAACCGGGTCTTGGACATTTTTCCCTTCAGCAGACTGAGCTGCTTTAGGGTCTTCACTGGCATCCGTCGGAGTCTCAACTCCTAGGATTGCACTTTTAGGGCCAAGAGTCTCAACTCCCATAGCTCACTTACATCATGTTCCTTAGCTGCTTTAGTAACGTTATCGGCTTGCAGTGCAGATGAAGTCTTAGCTAAGATAGTTTGAACCATCTGAGCTTCGTTAACTTCAATCTGCTGAATTGTTTGATTCTCTCATTCGTCTCCAAACTTTATTGGTTAGTCTCCCACAGCATCCTCCGACCTAGCTTTGGTGGTGAGAGTTTCCCCCTCAGCTGGTGCACCAGCTGAGTCATGAGTGGTAGGGTTACTCAGCACCTGAGACTCGACTGTGATTCCCTTTGAGTGATCAGCCGTGTGGGCAGGTGTCTCAACACTTTCTGTAGGAGTTGGCTTGGCTAAGGTGCCCACTTCTTCACCATCCTTAGCTTCATCGCCAATAGTCCTAGTGCCATTTTCATAGTGCACTGGGGATGTGGTAGCAGCAATGTTGATAGCAATGTTTCGCACCACATCCATAACATCAGGGAATGAGGAGATTTGAGAGGACTCTCATGGACCCTCTTGCATTCGCTGCTCGTGCATCTCTTTTGATTCTCTTATTGCTTGCTGGAACTCAGCTTTCTCTGCTGCCACAATAGGGTCGATTTTCTCTATGTCACTGTCGCTGTTGTCAGCTTATTCCAGGGCATGCTCAGGAGCATCAGTAAAGGCACATGAATGAGACCTTTTTTATTCTTCAATGGCTTTGGCCTTTTCCAAGGCCCTTTGTTTCTCCTCATCTTTTCTTTGATAGGAATTGTCATGCAAAAATCATGATCAAGGGCAAAGCAAATGGCTATGTTACCCAAGAAACTCATAAGCTCCTCTTCTTCTTCACTAAATTATGGGCTCTCAAATTGATCCATTGAGTAACTTAGCTTCCAGCTCCTCCATAGCCTCAATCTCTCCTGGATATCAGGATAGATAGGAGATAACATCACCACATCATCATCATCTCCTTCTTCCTGAATGGCAGCAAGCGGAGCATGTTCCTCCTCAGGTTCTCTTGCATCTGTCTGAGAGGACTGGACAACTCTTTTTTCAGTGTGTTCAGCTGTCTTGGCTCCATGTCCCTCCACAACTGTCTCTCGAACAGTCGGGTCTTTAGTAGTTTGCTTATTTACATTAGCAGTCTTCTCCACCTCCTTGGTGACCACATCACCACTAGCAATTTCCTTCGACTGCTCCTCTTGGACTTCAGCAGTCTCTTGTGCAGGCTGAGTGCCGGACTCATCTTTCTCCAATTCTGACTTCTTAAAAAGTCTTCTTCTTTTGGTCTTAACAAGAGGAATTTCTTCCTCTTTAGCTTCTTCGGTGGCTTCTGGCTCCACCATATTTATCTTCTTTGCTGCAGCTGGTTTGCGAGGCACAACTAAGCATTTCTTCTTCACGACCAGAGAAGGTGCATATGTAACATTCTCGGTCTCGACTGCATGGGCAGGTGCGTCTTCTGGCTCGGCTGCAGGGGCAGGAGCTTTAGTGGACTTGGCTGCTGGGGCATGTGCTTTCTTAGCTGCAGGGGCAGGTGCTAGCTTAGTTGCATCAGCTCTCTTCTTTTGAGTTTGCTTAGGAGAGAGAGTCAGGCGATTCTCGTGTCTGTCTTCGAGTCTTCGATCAACTGATTCACCCTCGCTGGTGTTAGCTATTCGTGCATGTGCTTGCCTCTGAGCGCCAGAATGATTGGCCTTGAACATTTTCTTGTTGACATGGAAATGCTTTCCATGCCTCAAGGCAATTCCCTTCACCTCCATGAGATGGCCAATCACCAGGACATATCCCAATGAGCCTCCAAATAGACCACCGTCCGTAATGGTCTTGTTGAGTACAAATGGCAAATGCGGCTGAAAACAAGCTCATCCCAGTTAACTTTCTTCTCCTCCAATATCACAGCCATCAAGATCAGCTTGATTCGAGATAGCTGATTAAAGCTGCCGAACTTCATATCAATGCATTTGGACATGATGTCCATCAACTTGTGGCAATCTTCTTTGATCATAGCCTTCTTAGCTGTGTAAACAGCCTTCGTAGCTGACTCAGGCTTGGCAATTTCCTTCCAAGTAGCAATTAACTTAATGTCTTTCTCAGTTATTTCCTTCAATCCCGCTGAAGGCAGTTTGCAGTGCTCAGCAAGATCCGCAGTAGTGATTTTAATGTCCTTGTTGTGGACAGATGATCGCATCTCCCCATTGTGAACCTCCGCGTTCACATAAAATATGGCAACTTCCTCAGAGTAGGTATGAGAGTACTCCATCGTAAGAAAGTCCTTCACACCGGACTTCTCTATATTCTCAGTAATCTTCTTAACCAGGGCCTTATCCGCTCCCTGTTTCAGCACACCTTCGAAGTCTACTGTCGATCTAGAGTGGATCTTCTCAGACATCTTAAAAATAACTGGTAGATTGAGCGAAAGATCTTGCTTGAAGAACTAGGGTTTTAGAACTTTGTAGAGAGAAAGTTTGCTTTGCTTGCTGAAGACGAGAGTGTATGTGAGGAGAGAGAAAATGGATTTTTGGTTTTCAAGGGACGTGAGAGGACGGTTTTTAGAATTTGATAAGTTTGATCAAGATGAACAGTTAAGATTTATCCTTTGAAACTGCATTAATTTCCCCGCATTAAATGCATCAACATTTATATCCAATCATAGGCTAAACATGTGCAACTTTTGTTCTGACATCATTATTACGCTGATGTAATCCCCAAAAACATTGCCGCTCGTAGAAAACGACTGCGTTTTATCACTTAGCTCATAATAATTCAGCTATCATCCCAAAAGTGACTTGACTCTGCTTCTCTCTTCACATAAGATCACTCGTACGATTAACTCGTCTGGTGATTTTTCCTCTTTCTTTGTTTCACTTTTGGAAAATGAAACTTGCTAATTTTCATTTCTCTACGTAGTCTCTGCTGATTGAGTCTTTTGAGTCTCCTAACTAAGCTCAATTAGTCCTAGCTTATTCTTAAGCTCTTCAAATCTTGATTCACACAAAGGTTTAGTAAATATATCAGCTAACTGCTTATCAGTTGAGATGTATTCCTAAGTGATGTCTTTCTTTTCAACATGATCCCTTATAAAATGATATCTAACATCAATGTGTTTTGTTCTTGAGTGCAACACTAGATTTTGAGTAATTGCAATAGCACTTGTATTATCACACATAATTGGAATTTCTTTTTCTTCAATATCATAGTCTCTTAGCTGTTGTCTCATCCATAGGACTTGGGCACAGCAGCCGCCCGCAGCTATGTACTCTGCTTCAGTAGCTATTGTATTTTGTTTCTTGCTAAACCAAGAAACCAATTTATTTCCAAACATTTTACAAGTACCTGAAGCACTCTTCCGATCCACTCTAGATCTAGCATAGTATGAGTCTGAGTAGCCTACCAGCTTGAATCCTCCATCATTTGGATACCATAAGCCAACTTCTTGGCATCCCTTCAAATACCTTAGGATTCTCTTAGCTGCAGTCATGTGACTCTCTTTTGGTGCAAATTGAAATCTAGCACATACACCTACAATAAAGATGATGTCTGGTCTGCTTGCTGTTAAATAGAGCAATGATCCAATGAGGGCTCTATACCTAGTTTGATCAACAACTTTACCATCTGCATCCACATCCATCTTAATTGAAGTGTTCATTGGAATCTTCACTAATGACTTTTTTTCCATACCAAATTTCTTCATTAAATCTCTGGTATACTTGGTTTGACTTATGAAGGTTCCATCCTTCAGTTGCTTGACTTAAAGTCCTAAGAAGAAAGTCAGCTCTCCCATCTTGCTCATTTGAAACTTCCCTAGCATGAGGTTTGAGAACTTATCACACAACTCTTTGTTTATGGATCCAAAATTGATATCATCCACATATTATTTGAACAAGCAGTGTACTCTCTCCATCTTGAATTCTAAAATGTGTTCTATCAACTTTTCCTTTGGCAAATCCATTGTCAATTAGAAATTGTGACAATGTGTCACCATGTTCTTGGTGCTTGTTTCAATCCATATAATGCTTTCTTGAGCTTGTATATTTGTCTCCAATAGTTTTCTGCTCAAAACCTGGAGGTTGTTCAACATAGACTTCTTCTTCTAAAAGTCCATTTAGGAATGCAATCTTCATATCCATTTGAGATACAGTGAAGTTCTTGTGTAGAGCATAAGCAAGAAACATCCTTATTGTTTCCAATCTAGCAACATGAGCAAATGTTTCATCAAAATCTATACTTTCCTCTTAGCAATACCTTTTGGCTACCAATCTTGCTTTATTTCTAACTGCAGACCATTCCTCATTCATCTTGTTTCTAAATACCCACTTAGTACCAATGACATTTTGGTGAGTAGGCCTTTGAACTAATTCCCATACTTTGTTTTTTTCAAACTGATTTAGCTCTTCTTGCATAGCCTGAATCAAATGTGTATCATCCAATGCTTGAGATACATCATTAGGCTCCATTTGGGAAATAAAACAAGTGAACATAACTTCATGTTGAGATTTGTCTTTGGTTCTTATGCCATCTCTAACATCTCCAATGATTAACTCGGGTGGATGGTCTCTCAGCCATCTCACATCTGGTTGGAGTAAGTCTGCTGGATTTAACCGTCTTGCAGCTAAGTTGTCTTGAACCGCTTCTTTATCTTCATTCAGCTGCAGACCTTCCAACTATCTTTGAGATTCAGCTATCTCATTTGCTTCAGGGTTGAGTGCTCTCACATCTGCATCAACATAGGGACTCTTCTGCATAGTTGGCTGATTTTGCTTCTCAGCTAACTTATCTATGTCTTCTCCATTTACATTTGACTCATCAAATACCACATGGATAGACTCTTTTATGACCATAATCCTCTTGTTTAGCACTCTATAGGCTTTACTTTCAGCTGAGTATCCCAAAAGGATACCTTCATCAGCTTTAGCATCAAAAGCTTTCAAGTTGTCCTTGCCATTGTTGTGGATGAAGCACTTACATCCAAATATCTTGAAATATCCAATATTAGGCTTTATCCTTGTCCAGATCTCATAGGGAGTCTTGGTTAACTTCCTGTTGATCATGCATCTATTCTGAGTATAGCATGCAGTATTTATAGCTTCAGCCCAAAATCTCTTAGGCATTCCAGCTTCGGCTAACATTGTCCTAGCAGCTTCCTTGAGAGTTTTGTTCCTTCTTTCAGCTACTCCATTCTGCTGTGAAGTCCTAGCAGCTGACAATTCATGAGCAGTACCATTTTCAACACAACACTGAGTTATAATCCCATTGACAAATCCAGTCCTTGTCAGATCTTATCTTTATAATGGTTTGACTCTTCTCATTTTGATCTCTTTTCATCAGCTGAGGCAATTTCTGTAGTGTTTTCTTCTTTTTGCACATAAAAATTGACCATGTATATCTTGAGTAATTATCCACCACCACTAAGGTGTATTTCTTTTCACTGATGCTAGCTGGCTCAACAGGACCAAATAAATGCCTATGCAATAGATGTAGTATCCTTGTTGAAGAGGGATTTGGCTTGTCCTTGATGGATGACTTGATTTTATTTCCCATCTGGCATGCATCACATATGCTTTCTTTCTTGTATACTGAGTCAGGCAATCCTTCTACAAGATTACTCCTTGCAAGCTTGTTGATATTCATGAAGTTCAGGTGACTCAGCTTCTTGTGCCACAACCAACTTGATTCGGCAATACTCTTTGCTAGCAGACATGTGCTTGGTGTAGCAGTTGACCAATCCACTACATACATGTTTTTCTGCCTTGTTCCTTGTAGCACAATTTTCATTTGATTCAGCATCTTTGATTTGACAAACTCCCATATTAAATCCCACATTATAGCCTTTGTCACAGATTTGGCTGATGCTTAGTAGATTGAAATTGAGACCTTCAACATATGCAACATCTGTGATCTCCAGTCCATTTTTCCTTATGGACCCTGTGCCTTTAATCTCCCCTGGAGCTTCATTTCCTCCAAATATGACTTTTGCACCTTTGATTTCCTTGAATTTTGACAGATTTTTCTTGTTTCCTGTTATATGTCTGGAACAACCACTATCCATGTACTAGGTTCCTTGGCACTGAGCTGTTCCTTGAGCCTACAATCAAGAAAATTAATTTTTAGGTACCCATACTTGCCTGGGTCCTAGGGGGTTAGTGCTATAAGATGTTCCAACCAACCTATAGCCAGATGATCTGACTCTAAGAGGTTGTCATCTATCAGTTCCATAATATAGTGCACATTAGCAAATTGCTTGGGGATTTTAGGATCATACAACTGTCTCTTTTGTCTATATGCTTGTGTATTTGTTTGAGCATTTGCTTTCTTGGGGTAGTAGTAGAATTTTTGTGCTTGATGGGTGTTGTGCCTGGGTGGATAAGTGTGCTGATAAACCTTGGGAATGACCTTTGTTGAGGTTGAGGTCTTTGCCATTTTGGCTTGTATCCCATAGGTCTTTGCTGATATTTCACTTGGTTGTTCCAATCAGCTTGGTTTGGATAGTTTCTACCATTCCCATCATATGAATTTCTTTGCTGAAATCTCTGGGGGTTTTCGTAGCTCTGTTTATCTTTCACAGAGTATTTTTTGTTGGGAGTTTGCTGATGGACTTTTCTAAATTTCTTTTCAGTTGTCCTTTCAGCATACTCTACTGGCTTCTTTCCTTTTCCCTTATATCCAAGGCCAGTATGATTGTGATTATGTTTTAGTGTGGGTGTTGGTGCAACATATGGTGTTTTGGGTTTTTGGATTTCATCATTACTTTAGGATCCTTTCTCCAAAATCACTCTAGGAGTTTGACTATGCACAAAGGAATTGAATCATATGTCTGTCTTGTCTCCACACTCTTTTTGACTCATTATTGATTCATCCAATGATTTGTATGCCTTTGTAAATTAGGCAATCACATTTTTGAGATCTTTTTCTCTCTTTTCAATAGCAGCTAACTCTGCTTGGATCTTGGTATTTTCAGCCTTCAGCTTTGTATTCTCATCAGTTATTTGACTTAGAGTACTCAGCTCCTTAGTCAGCTGTGAGTTTTGGCATTTTAGCTGGTTGTTTTCCTCAAATAAAAGTGTGTGAGAGGTTTTAATGTGCTCAAAGTCTTTCATCATTTTGCCTAATGAATCACAAATATATGTGGGTGGGGAAGTGTTTTTGTCACTATCACTATCACTTGAATCAAAATAAGATGAGTTAGAGTGTACCTTATCTTCTTGATCTTGTTCTTTGGACATGAGGTAAATCAAAGCCTCTTCCTCAGTATCACTTGAGTAGTCACCATCGCTTCCAAGTCCAAGTTTGGTTCATTGCACTTTAGCTTGGTTCGGCTTCTCTCGTGAGCCAACATGGTTTTCTTATTTTCTTGTCTTCTTTCTTTGAAGACTCTTCTTTCCTCTTCATTTGTGTACTTGTTGATTGGTGGATAGGAACAGTCAACAAAGCAAAGTGTCCTGGTTGTCTGCAGCTCCAACACATGTTTTCAGCTCTCTGCATATCAGCACTCTCAGCTCTCAGATAGTTAGTTGTTTGATGTTCAGCTCTCTTGGGTGGCCTGTCCTCTCTTGCTTTGGAAGGTGCTGAATGTCTTCTAGAGGTCTCATCCTTGTTACTTTTATAGTTCTTATTAAAGAACTTGTTGAACCTCTTTACCATGAGAGCAATCTCCTCTTGGTCAATTGTTTCTTTTGGCTCAGCTTTCTTCCCTTCACTGGCCAACAGTGCAGCTGTCTTGGGCACAAATGTCTCCTCCTGCTCTTTTCTTCTCAGCTCAAACTCATAAGCTTTGAGATCTGAGAACACCTCATAATTTGATGTTTTGGAGAGGTCCATGGAATGTCTCAGGGCCATGACATTCATTTCCCACTCAGATGGGAGGGCTCTTAGAATCTTCATGCATATCTCCTTTTGAGTGTACTCCTTCCTAAGAGCTGAAAGCTCATTTGTGATTTCAGTGAATTTGACATCCAACTAATCCAAACTTTCACCTGCAAGCATTTTAAAGTTTTCAAATTTTTGAATAGCAACTGTTAGTTTATTCTCTTTGATCTATTCAGATCCAAATCAGGGTTAGCTTATCCTAGATTTCTTTGGCTGATTTGCATGATTTGACTTTATTGAACATAGCCTTGTCCAACGTTCTGTAGAGGATGTCCTTGGCAACATTGTCAATATTGTATCTCTTCCTATCCTCTTTTGTCCATTCACAGTGTGGTTTCTCAACCACGTTTCATCGTGTAAGGGTGATAGGTAAGCCTGCATGCGAATTTCTAATCATCAAACTCTTCCACAATGAACATGGGAATACGAGTTAGAGTAGCCTCCATGATAATAACTTTGCTTTTGAAATAAAAGCTTTAAAAACACGAGTGTTGTATCTTTTGAAAAAGATTGAGATTTAGTTCAGTAACCAGTGCGGAAGGCTCAGTGAACCAACCGCTTTGATACCACTTATAGGTCCATGGGGTGTGTTGTAAGGTTCAGAAGGTGGGGTTGAATAAACCTTACCAAATTTTCGAATTTAGTCCTTTTAAAATATTTTAACAGAGTTGACTCAAATCGGCTAAGTCCTTGGGGACAACAAGGTTGGCTTACTCAACAAAGTTACCCACTCAAATGGACTCAATGATTTGTTGATAGTATAACTTAGCTAGTTTAGCTAACACTTAACTTTTTAGTTGAATTGGTTTTGTTCGGCGTAAGTGTAGGTCCCAAAGGGTGTGGAGTAAGGTTTAGAAGGGGGGGTTGAATAAACCTTACTAAATTTTCGATTTTAGTCCTTTTAAATAGTTCAACAGAGTTGACTCAAATCAGTTATGTCCTTGGGGGACAGCTAAGTTGGCTATTCAGCTAAGTTACCCACTCAACAGACTCAATAGAGTTGTTGATAGTATAACTCGGTTGCTTAAGCCAAATACTTAACTTGGTTGATTTGGTTTTAAACAGCGGAAGACTTAACACCCTTTGACTTGTTTTAAGCTTGTTTTAAACACTTGATTTTTAGTACTTAGTTAATTATCAGTTGGATATCAAATATAAACTAACAACAGATATAAATAAATATGCAGGAATTTAAATGCTGAAAGTAAATTGACACAAGTAGTTTTATAGAGGTTCGAAGATGGGGTAATTCTTCTAATCCTCTCTTCTCCAACTCCTGGAAGAACCCACTAAGTAATAGATCAGTTTACAAAGCGGTTATCTGTTTGGAGACAGCCTTGATCACACAGCTAGCTTCTCTTGCGACTCAACTTCTTCACATGGCAGCTGCCTTGCTACTTCAGCTCACTTCTCAAGTTCTTGTATTTGATCACGAAGCCCTCCAACAAACTTGATACTTGGTTCGACCTTGAACCTTTCTACAATCCTTCAACTTGGAAAGTAGACCCCTTTTGTTTCTTCAAAAGTTTTCCTCTTCAACAGATTGAAGTTATCTCTCCTTCACAACGTGCGTTGGATCGAGTTTCTTCGAGTTTCAGGCTTGAGGAATATCTTGATAAGCTTTAACAATTTTGCAGATTACTTGCTTGAATATTGTTTGTTCGTTCGTGGTTCAGGTAACCTTTTCTCGTAAGCTTCCGACCTTTTATAGTGCACATTTAAAATTTATCCGTTGAAGAGATAGGCTAGTTTCAAATGTCACTTTGTGTTCGTTGACTTGTCTTGTCTTGGTTTGCAGCCTTTGTGATGTTGAATTTTTCTAGTATTAAATGGAATTTTAGGTTTGCAGGTTCTGACATAGGGTGCAGTGTTTCCCATTGGTTCCTTTCTTTTGCACAATTCTTGGCCAAACACTTTAAGACCTGGCAGCTTGACATATTACTATATCGAGTAATATTCTTGACTTTATTTGTGAAGCCCCGATTTTTTCGAACATATAATTGACTCTTATTGTCGTCTATGTATTTGATCGACTATTTTACCGCGTCACCTTGATGGGTAATTATTAATAATATATATTTTGTATTTTATTTCATTTCATTTATTACTTGTGATCATGATCTTTATTAATTCTATTTTTCATTTATGATCACTTAATTGATCATTATTACTATTTTTGTATTTATTAGTCACCTTAGAATTTTAAGAGTCTATTTATTTTAGAGACTTTTACCTTATAGAATTAATATTTTGATTTAGATTAAGTGATCATGAGACTTATAAGTGATCAAGGAAATCACTAATTATTTTGGATATTGATATTTTTCATCTATTATCATCAAATTTGGGACAAAAAAAATATGGAATTACCACAATGCCCTTATAATGGACGGCCATGGTGATGATTTTGGAGTAAAAATATCATCCAACTCTTGTACACTTACACCTTATATTAATTCAAATATTATACACATCATCTCATACATTAATTCTTTAATACTATTTTTCCCAACATGTTGGAGCCTTCCCAACATTCCTTCTCTTCCCATACCTTGCCCATACTTTGACTAGTCTAATTGTCTCCATGCAAGAGACAATTTGCAAGACACAAATTTAATCAAAAATTCCTCCCCCTCTCTACCATGGTGGATGGCCATTTTGGCAAGAAATGAACAAATTTTGTTCATTTCATCCAACACATTCTAACTCTCAAGCCTTTTCTCATCCTTCTCTCTAACCTCTCTCTAAAATTCATTCACATCTTCAAATCTTCAAACAAAATTCATTCATATCTTCAAACCTTCAAACACCAACTCTTCACATCTTCAAATCTTCAACATAAGTTCTACATATCTTCAAGTACCCCTTCTTCACATCTTCAAATATTCAAACCCAAGTCCTTCACATCTTCAAACCCTTCTTCATAACTCCAAGAACATCTTCTTCCTAACATCAAACATACTTTCTTTCTTCAAACATCTAAACCAAAACAAACAATCTTACCACTAAAACTCAAAAATTCGAACACCCCCTTTTCTCAAGGTAAGAAATTTCACTCCTCAATTCAACTTAAATTCTTTCTACTCATCACCTTCTTCTTTTAACTTAAGTTTATATTTTGGATTTTGAGGTACTTAGAAGACCACTTGGAGACATGCATGCATGGTGGTGAAACTTGAAGACTTGAAGAAGAACTAGTAGAGAAATTTGGACTACAAGGTAAGAATTGGACACTAGAACCCTTCTTTCCTCTTCTTTCTATTTTTTTCAAAATTTAACACCCCTTTTTCATTTTTGAGAAATAGGGGCTGACCTTAGGTGATTTTGGAGTTGAACCAAAAATTCCAAATTTAAAGCTTCAACTAGTCTCCAATCACTTACTACACAAGGTAAAGTGTAGTCTTTCTCATTTTCTTATCTCCTTCTTTTTCTCCTTAATTTTTCTCTCATTTTTCTAACTCCAAATTTTTGATATTTCTTGACTTAGGGGCTGACCTAAGTGACCTCATCCAAAGTTGTAAAATTTATCCTTTTATTTCACAATTTTCCAATTTTAAGGTGGGTGGAAAAATACTTTCCAACTTCTAGGTGTTTTTATTAAAATTCATGTAGAATTTTAAACATGAGCCCTTGAGATATATAATCTATGTATTGCATGTCAATTTTATGTATCAAATCATGAGAATTCTCAAGAGTTGCTCAAAATTGCTATTTATTGAATTTTAGGTGCATGCATGTACAATTTAATGTTCTATTTGATGAATTCTTGTATGATTTGGACATGCATGTGTATGATCTTTGAAATCCATGTTTTTGGATGACTTATAACCTGGACAAGTCGAGCATAATTGATTAAATTTCAATTTTGGACTTAAAAATGCAAAAATGGAAAGTTGGTGGACTAAATTGCAAGAAAATAAAATTTAAAGGACCCCTCTGCAAATTTCGAATTTTGGGACTGCACTCAGGTTCAAAAATGACTTTTGGACATTTTAATAAAGTTTTAAGAGTTTTAAGATAAATAAAATCAACCTTTAAGAGCCCAAGGACTAGATTGTAAAATTTTGAAAGTTTAAGGGCTACCTTGCAAATTTTAAAACTGTACCAGACCTTAACTTTAAAATTTGAAAATTTTATTCTTAAGGTACTGGAAATGACATATTTTAAATGTATTCCAAGAATCCAAGTGTTTATGGCTTGTAAAGTAAATTTTCTAAAATTGAGGGACTAATGTGTAAAATACTAAACTTGAGGACCCAAATGAAATTTCCAGGACTTATGCAGCCCATGCACCTGGAAATACTAACTTAACTATAACTTAATTATATTTTGGACCCAAGGTTCAAATTTCATAACAATTGGGCCCCTAAAAGCCTTAAAGGCAATTATTTCAAAATGAGACAAAAATGATATTTTCAAAAGTTAAAGGACCTACACTTATTGTTTTTAAAAACTGCTTTTGTCCCAATATCCTACTAACCTTAGTGACATTTTCCAATTAGAATCACATTAAAAGCCCTTCCGGTTTGTGAGTTCCGATTATTTTAAACTTAAAGTCCGAATTGGCAATTTTTACAAATTTGGGGCCAATGTGAGAATTTTATAAAAACTCGACCTCAAAACTTTAAAAAACTGAATCTCTGGACAATTTTGAGAATTTAGGAACTTACCTCATAATTTTTCAAGGTCGGGATATTTATTTATTCAATTTTTAACCCCAAAAGTTTTGGTTTTTACAAAACGGGGCTAAATTGTAATTTTTCTTTTATAAAGGACCTAACTCATATTATTTTCCCTTTTACTAAAATATCCCTGGACCCTCTGACTTGGAGATTTAATTAAAGTATCTTTATTTCCTCAAAAACCCTTGACTTATCGGACCGATTCGACCGATTAATACCCAATCGCGGGGCGACTTCCTCGTCTTGCGGTTTTGAATCTATAACGGGACTTATGTTCCACCTAATCTTTCAAGATATCGAAGATTTCTTATCCTTTCGATAATCATCTTCATCGAAAAACTCCACCAACGCCATAATTGCCACTCGCGTTTCAAAATTTTCTCGAATCGCTTTCTGAATCAATAATACTCATTTTGCATGGTTGACTACCGAACTTGTATTTACTTTCTGCGCTGAGTCAACTTGGTGTGTCGAGCTCACGGTCGGAATGGATACGTCGGGGGGGGATGGAAGGCAGCTCGGCTGCTATTCCACTCTCTTCCGGCCCCATCGTCCTAATCCCGCAACTGAGGGACGGAGTTTGTCCAAGGAAAGCGGGTTGTAGTACTTGAGGTATAATCATGATTATGACAATCCGGGCCTAGCTAGCTCTACTGTGGATTTGTCTTTGCCTATGGAGCGATAAGGTGACAGGTCTTGGACCATCTTGCTCGGGGAGTTACAAGGAAGAATGAAGGAATCGCTGTCTGATCCACACGATTTCGGAGTTATCGGACCCGTTTGGTTGGCGCTACAAATCCACGCAAGAATCGCTACTTGTTTTGCATTGGTTGGCGCTACAAATCCGACGCAACCATTATCGCCTTGCATGGGATTGGCGTTACATTTGCGTGCACGCAATCCTACTGTCTTTGATGAATCACATAGTGTTTGTGTGACCATGAATCTGTGTTTTTCTTGAATCGTATAAGTATATTACTTAAATATATTTATCACGACGCTTGTGGGTGTGTGTGAATTCATGCATCATACTCACGCGTTTTCATATAAATGTTTTTCGCATTAAGCGTATATTGCCACACTTGCACACGATCACCCCATCCACCGAGATTTTGTCTCATCCCCACTGTTTTGTAACCTTTAGATGAGGACTTCGTTGAAGATCTTGAACCGCCTTGGATTGAGCCCTTGTACTCCGCTTGTTGGATTTACTACTTCTTGTTGTTATTGATGGACTCATTTCTTTTGATTGTTGTTGGACTATTTTATTTTCTTTTCATTAGGTTTGTAAGAAGGCGTAGGACCCTTTGACTTTTTAGTTCTTATCGTTGGTTGATTTTCGAGGATGTAATTTGGATTATGGATTGTGGATGTAAGTTGTGCTTGTTATTTTATTTCATTTGCTATTTTGACTCTGTCTCATTGGGTTCTCGATGATATTCGTCTGATTTGTTTGGTTATTTGTATTTAAGTTGTGGATCGTCATCGCGTCCCATTTGGGGCGTGACAGTTAGAGTGGTATCAGAGCTCAGCTAGTAAGATGGAAACTTACACCGAGCTGACCCAGGATAGGACCATCGGTCTGTGTTTTGGGTAGTACTGCGACTTGACCAATTAAGTGTGAAATCGATTTCAAATTGGCATAGAATCGCCTTATTGATGTTTGAACTAAGTTAGAACGCATATTTTGAGATTCCATAGTCATACTTGTCTTGACTTAGTTGACTCTTGACTGACTTCCTTTATTCATTCTTTCCTTATTCCCTCCTTATCTTTGCTTTGCCTTTGATTGATCCGCCTTAGTTTTGTTTGATCAGAATGGCTGAACATCGTGGACGTGGGAGACCTCGCCGCGTTCCCCAAGTGAATGAAGACGTACCCCAGGGACCGGGTACCCTCCCCTGAATTACCACCGCCTCCCCCACCTGCTGCAGGAGACAACTTGACCGCATAGACCCTACAACAAATACTGGTTTTCATGAGACAACAGGCAGAGCCTCCACCCCATGCTCCCGAACCCGCCAGAGAGGCGAACGATCGCACGTTGGAGTGATTTCTACGGTTCGACCCACCAGCCTTCTTAGGAGAGCCGGATGATTTGAAGGCAGAAGAATGGGTAGAGAAATTGGAGAATATCTTCAATGCTCTCCAATACTCAGATGAGCAGAAAGTCACATTCGCCGTATTTCGTCTGGAATCGGATGCTAGAGACTGGTGGAGGGCAGTTGAAAGAAGATGGGAACAGGACCGGGTAGCCAGAACATGGGGAAATTTCTTGGCCGAGTTCAATGAACAGTACATTCCACAGGTTGTGAAAGAGGCGCGCCGAGATGAATTCCACAGATTGAGGCAGGGGAACATGATTGTAGCTCAGTACGAGTCTGAATTTCACCGATTGTCCAAGTATGCTCTGGGGACAATCGATCAAGAGGACAAGCTTTACAAGTTCACTCGAGGATTGAAAGCTGGAACTTGAAACAATCTGTTGATGTTGAACTGACAACCTACTCTCGGTAAAGCGGCTCTCCGCGTTAGTCGGGGACGGGATCAACCGTATTGGACAAATTCAACGAGTAGGCCATCGAACATCTTAAAGAAACAGCTGGGGATGACCATCTAAACGACTGCTAAGTTTGAAGAGACAGTTAATAAGACAGAGATAAGGAAAGGGACCATTACAATGAAAGTCGGGTCAATTGTGTGCATATTGCGAAATCGGGACATCGCCAATGATGTTGGCGTAAACAAGGAAGGTGTTTGCTTATTTGTGGTAGTAATAAGCACCGGTGAAAGATTGCCGAAAGTACGAGGCCGAAGAAAAGCGACGCAGGCCGCGGCGGGAAATGGCCAGGGTAATCGGGCAAGGATGCCCGCTCGGCGTTTGCACTAGGCCGGACGGGGAGGCTCCGGGAGGCAACGGGCGTGGTGGAAGGTACGCTTCTAGTATCTAACCACTACGCTAAAATATTGTTCGACCCTGGATCAACGCATTCATTCGTTGCACCGCATTTTGTACACAAACTGCATGCATGCATGGAACATATGCCTATATGTCTAGAAGTGTCAACTCCTATGGGTGCAAGTCAGATAACAGATATTATCTATAATGCATGCGAAGTTAAGATTGCTGAGATAAACTTTCCTGTCGATTTAATCCTATTACCTATATCCAAATACGACGTGATATTGAGGATGAACTGGTTATCTGCACACCATGCACAAATGGACTGCCATAACAAGTCCATTAAGCTATGTGAACCCGGAAAACCCGAAGTGGAAATTTCGGGAAGGGCACGAGTTAAGATTGCCCTAATCATTTCAGCAATGAAAGCGAGGAAGGCGATCACTAGAGGGGCTCAAGGGTACTTAGCGTTTGTCATTAACAAACCCACGGTTGATACACACATTAACCAAGTACCTATAGTATCAGAATACACGGATGTATTTCCACAAGAACTCACCACTGTCCTTCCAGATAGGGAAGTCGAGTTCACCATCGAGGTGTTACCGGGGACTGCCCCGATCGCTAGAACCCCATATAGAATGGCTCCTCTTGAGTTACAAGAGTTGAAGACGCAATTACATAAACTGATGGATGTGGGATTTATCCGACCGAGTACGTCTCCATGGGGAGCACCTGTGTTGTTCGTCAAAAAGAAAGATGGCACATTAAGGTTGTGTATAGATTATCGTGGTCTTAATAGTGTGACCATCAAGAACAAATATCCCCTCCCGAGGATAGACAAACTATTTGATCAACTTCAAGGAGCGACGGTGTACTCGAAGTTTGATTTACAACAAGGATATTACCAACTGAAGATCCGGGAAGAAGACATTTCCAAAACTACATTTCAAACCCGATATGGACACTACGAGTTTGTAGTGATGACCTTCGGTCTGACGAACGCACCAACATCATTTATGGACCTGATGCATCGAGTCCTCCAACCTTATTTGGATCAATTCGTAGTGATATTCATTGATGACATACTCGTATACTCTAAGTCTAGAGAAGAGCATGAATGTCATCTGAAAGTCGTTTTGGGGACACTACGAGAGCATAAGCTGTATGCCAAATTCAGCAAGTGCGAATTTTGGCTTAGTGAAGTCGCGTTCTTGGGACACATAGTATCCGACACTGGGATTGTAGTAGATCCTTCGAAGGTACAGGCAGGTGGTTGAATGGAAAAACAACTCGAGTGCGTAACGGAAATCGAAGTTTCTAGGACTAGCTGGATATTATCGAAGATTTATCCAGGATTTTTCCAAGATAGCCAGACCACTCACTCGACTAACCCAGAAGCAAGTCAAGTTTGAGTGGAATGAAAAATGCGAGGCGAGTTTCCAAGAGCTGAAGAAACGACTTACTATAGCTCCAGTCTTAGCCCTTCCAAAGGGGACCGAAAACTTTGTCGTCTATAGTGATGCATCAAAAGAAGAACTAGGAGCAGTGCTCATGCAGGAAGGAAATGTTATCGCTTACGCATCACGAAAGCTCAAGCCGTATGAAGCCAATTATCCAACGCATGACTTGGAATTGGCAGCGATAATTTTCGCGTTAAAGAAATGGAGACACTATCTCTACGGAGCAACATTCACGGTTTTCACAGATCATAAGAGCTTGAAGTATCTATTCTCCCAGAAAGACCTCAATCTGAGGCAACGGAGATGGATGGAGTTGATTGAGGACTATCACTTTGATATTCAATACCATCCGGGGATAGCTAACATCGTAGCAGACGCTCTAAGCAGAAAGGCGAGCTTAGCCAGACTTATGATTCAAGAGTGGGAATCATTAGAAGAGCTGAGCAATTGGAATCTGACGAGAACCAATACTCAGATTTCATGTGCTAACATTTCGGTTAAACCCGATCTGCTGAATGAGATCAAAGAAGCACAAGAGAAAGATGCACATCTTCAAAACTGAAGGAAAAGATACTTAAAGGACAAAGATCAGAATTCTCGGTACCTGAAGATGGAGTTATCAGATTTCGGAATTGAGTTTGTGTACCGAGTGATGAGCAGATTAGGAATAGAATTCTAGCAGAGGCACACCGTTCGAAATACACTATACATCCTGGAGGAAACAAGATGTATAAGGATTTGAAACGGAGTTATTGGTGAGTAAACATGAAGAACTAGGTAGCGGAATTCGTTGCGAGATGTTTGACTTGTCAACGAGTAAAAGCAGAACACCAACGACCATCTGGTTTACTACAAACGTTGAGAATTCCCGAGTGGAAATGGGAACACATAACAATGGACTTCGTGACAGATCTACCAAGGACCAGAGGAGGCCATGATGCTATTTGGGTAGTTGTAGACCGACTCACAAAATCTGCACATTTCTTACCCATCAAGAAAACTGATAGCTTGCAGAAACTTGCACAGACTTATATCCGAGAAATTATTCGACTGCATGGAGTACCAGTCGACATAGTATCCGACAGAGACCCGAGGTTTGTCTCCAGATTTTGGAAGTGCTGGCACGAGGAATTGGGTACCTCGCTAAGTTTCAGCACAACATCACATCCACAAACCGATGGACAGTCTGAGCGAACAATTCAAACCCTTGAAGATATGCCGCGAGCCTGCACATTGGATTTTCAAGGAAGTTGGGATTCACACTTACCATTAGCCGAGTTCGCCTACAATAACAGTTATCAGGCTACGATTGGGATGGCACCCTACGAGGCATTATATGGGCGAAAATGTAGATCCCCACTACACTGGGAGATTGATGACCAATGGACTCCGAAAGAGAAACGAAAGTTGCCCTCGATCCCAAAGGTCGACTTAGTTCAGGAGGCCATGGAGAAGGTCAAGCTGATCAAGGAGCGGATTCGCACAGCTCAGAGCCGCCAAAAGAGTTACGCGTACAAGAGAAGAAAGGATTTGGAATTTGAAGTCGGAGATGAAGTATTTCTCAGACTCTCACCACGGAATGGATTGATCAATCTGAAGAAAGGAGGCAAGTTGAGTCCGAGATATGTTGGACCTTACAAGATTTTACAGAGGATCGGAAAGTTAGCCTATCGACTCGAGTTACCAGCACCATATGCGGGAATGCACGATGTGTTCCACGTATCGAGATTGAAGAAGTATCAACCCGATCCCAAACATATCATCACTCGAGATACTCCGCCTCTAATGGAAAATCTATCCTACACCGAGAGGCCAATCCGGATCGTTGATCAGCAGATACGACAGTTGCGTAAGAGAGAAATTTCGATGGTTAAAGTGGTGTGGCAGAACCACAACCGAGACGAAGACGCAACATGGGAGATGGAAGAAGACATGAGGAATCAATATCCAGAACTATTCTGAAGAGAATTTGGGGACCAAATTCTTTTAAGGAGGGGAGGATGTGAAGCCCCGATTTTTCTGAACATATAATTGACTCTTATTGTCGTCTATGTATTTGATCGACTGTTTTACCGCGTCACCTTGACGGGTAATTAATAATAATATATATTTTGTATTTTATTTCATTCATTTATTACTTGTGATCATGATCTTTATTAATTCTATTTTTCATTTATGATCACTTAATTGATCATTATTACTATTTTTGTATTTATTAGTCACCTTAGAATTTTAAGAGACTATTTATTTTAGAAACTTTTACCCTATAGAATTAAGATTTTGATTTAGATTAAGTGATCAAGGAAATCACTAATTATTTTGGAGATTGATATATTTCATCTATTATCATCTAATTTGGGATAGAAAAAAATATATGAAATTACCACAATGCCCTTATAATGGACGGCCATGGTGATGATTTTGGAGTAAAAATATCATCCAACTCTTGTACACTTACACCTTATATTAGTCATCTTGTGTATAATTATACCATTAATTCAAACATTATACACATCATCTCATACATTAATTCTTTAATACTATTTTTCCCAACATGTTGGAGCCTTCCCAACATTCCTTCTCTTTCCATACCTTGCTCATACTTTGACTAGTCTAATTGTCTCCATGAAAGAGACAATTTGCAAGACACAAATTTAATCAAAAATTCCTCCCCCTCTCTACCATGGTGGACGGCCATTTTGGCAAGAAATGAACAAATTTTGTTCATTTCATCCAACACATTCTAACTCTCAAGCCTTTTCTCCTCCTTCTCTCTAACCTCTCTCTAAAATTCATTCACGTCTTCAAATCTTCAAACAAAATTCATTCATATCTTCAAACCTTCAAACACCAACTCTTCACATCTTCAAATCTTCAACATAAGTTCTTCATATCTTCAAGTACCCCTTCTTCACATCTTCAAACCCATCTTCATAACTCCAAGAACAACTTCTTCCTAACATCAAACATACTTTCTTTCTTCAAACATCTAAACCAAAACAAACAATCTTACCACTAAAACTCAAAAATTCGAACACCCCCTTTTCTCAAGGTAAGAAATTTCACTCCTCAATTCAACTTAAATTTTTTCTACTCATCACCTTCTTCTTTTAACTTAAGTTTATATTTTAGATTTTGAGGTACTTAGAAGACCACTTGGAGACATGCATGCATGGTGGTGAAACTTGAAGACTTGAAGAAGAATTAGTAGAGAAATTTGGACTACAAGGTAAGAATTGGACACTCGAACCCTTCTTTCCTCTTCTTTCTATTTTTTTCAAATTTTAACACCCCTTTTTCATTTTTGAGAAATAGGGGCTGACCTTAGGTGATTTTGGAGTTTAACCAAAAATTCCAAATTTAAAGCTTCAACTAGTCTCCAATCACCTACTACACAAGGTAAAGTGTAGTCTTTCTCATTTTCTTATCTCCTTCTTTTTCTCCTTAATTTTTCTCTCATTTTTCTAACTCCAAATGTTTGATATTTCTTGACTTAGGGGCTGACCTAAGTGACCTCATCCAAAGTTGTAAAATTTATCCTTTTATTTCACAATTTTCCAATTTTAAGGTGGGTGGAAAAATACTTTCCAACTTCTAGGTGTTTTTATTAAAATGCATGTAGAATTTTGAACATGAGCCCTTGAGATATATGATCTATGTATTGCATGTCAATTTTATGTATCAAATCATGAGAATTCTCAAGAGTTACTCAAAATTGCTATTTATTGAATTTTAGGTGCATGCATGTATAATTTAATGTTCTATTTGATGAATTCTTGTATGATTTGGACATGCATGTGTATGATCTTTGAAATCCATATTTTGGATGACTTATAACCTGGACAAGTCGAGCATAATTGATTAAATTTCAATTTTGGACTTAAAAATGCAAAAATGAAAAGTTGGTGGACTAAATTGCAAGAAAATAAAATTTAAAGGACCCCTCTGCAAATTTCGAATTTTGGGACTGCACTCAGGTTCAAAAATGACGTTTGGACATTTTAATAAAGTTTTAAGAGTTTTAATATAAATAAAATCAACCTTTAAAAGCCCAAGGACTAGATTGTAAAATTTCGAAAGTTTAAGGGCTACCTTGCAAATTTTAAAATTGTACCAGACCTTAACTTTAAAATTTTAAAATTTTATTCTTAAGGTACTGGAAATGATATATTTTAAATGTATTCCAAGAATCCAAGTGTTTAGGGCTTGGAAAGTAAATTTTCTAAAATTGAGGGACTAATGTGTAAAATACTAAACTTGAGGACCCAAATGAAATTTACAGGACTTATGCAGCCCATGCACCTGTAAATACTAACTTAACTATAACTTAATTATATTTTGGACCCAAGGTTCAAATTTCATAACAATTGGACCCTAAAAGCCTTAAAGGCAATTATTTCAAAATGGGACAAAAATGATATTTTCAAACGTTAAAGGACCTACACTTATTTTTTTTAAAAACTGCTTTTGTCCCAATATCCTACTAACCTTAGTGACATTTTCCAACTGGAATCACATTAAAATCCCTTCCGGTTTGTGAGTTCCGATTATTTTAAACTTAAGGTCCGAATTGGCAATTTTTACAAATTTGTGGCCAATGTGAGAATTTTATAAAAACTCGACCTCAAAACTTTAAAAACATGAATCTCTGGAAAATTTGGATAATTTAGGAACTGACATCATAATTGTTCATGATCGGGATATTTATTTATTCAATTTTTACCCCAAAAGTTTTGGTTTTTACAAAACGGAGCTAAATTGTAATTTTTCTTTTATAAAGGACCTAACTCAAATTATTTTCCCTTTTACTAAAATAGCCCTGGACCCTCTGACTTGGAGATTTAATTAAAGTATCTTTATTTCCTCAAAAACCCTTGACTTATCGGACCGATTCGATCGATTAATACCCAATCGCGGGGCGACTTCCTCGTCTTGCGGTATTGAATCTATAACGGGACTTATGTTCCACCTAATATTTCAAGATATCGAAGATTTCTTATCCTTCCGATAATCATCTTCATCCAAAAACTCCACCAACGCCATAACTGCCACTCGCGTTTCAAAATTTTCCTGAACTGCTTCCCTGAATCAATAATACTCATTGCTGGTTGACTACGAACTTGTATTTACTTTCTCGCTGAGTCAACTTGGTGTGTCGAGCTCACGATCGGAATGGATACGTCGGGGATGGAACCGGCAGCTCGGCCGCTATTCCACTCTTCCGGCCCCATCGCCCTAATCCCGCAATCGAGGACGGAGTTTGTCCAAGGGAAGCGGGTCGTAGTACTTGAGGTATAATCATGATTATGACAATCCGGCCCTCTAGCTAGCTCTCTCGTGGATTTGTCTTTGCCTATAGAGCGATAAGGTGACAGTCTTGGACCATCTTGCTCGGGAGTTACAAGGAAGAACGAAGGAATCGCTATCGATCCACACGATTCCGGAGTTATCGAACCCATTTGGTTGGCGCTACAAATCCGCACGCAACCGCTACTTGTTTTGCATTGGTTGGCGCTACAAACCGACGCAACCATTATCTCGCCTTGCATGGGATTGGCGTTACATTTCCGCACGCAATCCTACCTGTCTTAATCGAATCACATAGTGCATGTGTGACCATGAACTGTTTTCTTGAATCGTATAAGTATATTACTTAAATATATTTATCATGACGCTTGTGGATTTGTGTGTGAATTCATGCATCATACTCACGCATTTTCATATAATTGTTTTTTCGCATTAACTTTATATCGCCACACTTGCACACGATCACCCCATCCACCGAGATTTTGTCTCATCCCCTTTGTTTTGTAACCTTTAGATGAGGACTTCGTTGAAGATGCTGAACCGGCCTTGGATTGAGCCCTTGTACTCCGCTTGTTGGATTTACTACTTCTTGTTGTTATTGATGGACTCATTTCTTTTGATTGTTGTTGGACTATTTTATTTTCTTTTCATTCCGGTTTTTTGTAAATCAAGGGCGTAGGACCCTTTGACTTTTAAGTTGTTATCGTTGGTTGATTTTCGAGGATGTAATTTGGATTATGGATTGTGGACTGTAAGTTGTGCTTGTTATTTTATTTCCGCTGCTATTATGACTCTGTCTCATTGGGTTCTCGATGATATTCGTCTAGACTGTTTGGTTATTTGTATTTAAGTTGTGGATCGTCGTCGCATCCTGTTTGGTGCTTGACATTATTCCAACGGATCTAAGTCAGTTGTCTTCACTTGACTGCTACATTTAACCCAGGTGACTTGTGTCTGCTCCAATTATGGGATTGACTTAACTATCACTTCAACTGATAGACTTGGCTTCTTGAGTTGACTTGACTGACACTTCTCAAAGTTGTTCCTCAGCTGACTCTCCTTCAGCCGAGTCCTTGACTTCCTTCTAGGCCATACTCAGCCGATACACAACAAAGTCTTTATTCCAGTCCGTAGTTGACTTCTTGTAATCTTTGACATAGCTGACTTAATTCAGCTCTTCCAGTCCAATCTATTACAATGCATAATTACAAGGAAAATGGGGTCCCAACTTCCTAGTTTAAGTTTTACATTGTATCATCAAAATCTAACAAATAAATTTCCTAACAGTAAGACTTAACACCCTTGATGTTTTTAAACGTATTTTTAACACTTGTTCTTAGCAATGTTATTATCAGCAGGGTTGGCAATATGAACTTAAACAGCAGATATAAAATAAGCAGGAAAATAAAATGCTGTAAGTCAAATGACACAAGCAAATTTTATAGTGGTTCGAGGATGGAGTAATTCCTCTAATCCACTCTTCTCCAACTCCTGGAGGAATCCACTAAGTAACTGGTTACAAAATAGTTCTGAGTCTGAGACAGCCTTGATCACACAACTGGTTGCTCCTGGGACTCAGCTTCTTCACAAAACGGATGCCTTGCTGCGTTAGCTCCCTTCGAACCCTTGGAATTGATCACACAGCCTTCCAACGAGCTCAAATCTTTTGGTTCGACCTTGAACCTTACTACAGCTCCTTCAACCGAGGAGAGTAGACACCTTAAGTTCTTTAAAATGTTTCCTCTTCAACTTGATGAAGTATTCTTTCTTTCATTGAGTGTGTTAGATCGAGTTCCTTCGAATTTAGGCTTGAGGAATATCTTAGAAAGCTTGAGAGAATATTTGCAGGTTTGCTTGCTTGCTTGCTTGTAAAATCTCTTAGGATTCGCTGTGCTTGGTCATACTCTCTCATTTGCATCCTCAGCCTTTTATAGTGCTTATTTGAAAATTTTCCCGTTGAAGAGATAGGCTATTTTCAAATAACACTTCTTATTCGTTGGTTTGTCTTTTATTGACTTGTAGCTTGTGATGGTGACATTTCCTCGTATTAAATGATGTCTGCAGCTTTTCAGGACCTGACACAAGCTCAGTGCTTCCCATTGGTTTATTTCTTTTGCACGCTTCTAGGATGAGCACTTTAAGACATGGCAACATGGACGCATTACTAATTTAAGTAACATCCTTGACTTCTGTGCAATGGATTAATATCAGTCGACTTGACTTAAATAGTTGCGTTTACCCCTTTGACTTGAGTCAGCTCCAACCTTTTAGGAATGACTCAACTGTCAGTTCAACTGGTAGACTTGGCTCTTAACTGACTTGATTGTCACTTCTTTAACCTTTACTCAGTTGTCCCTCAGCTGGATCTCCTTCAGTCGAGTCTGTGCCTTCCATCTTGACTACACTCAGCTGACACACAACTTAGTCTTCACTTCAGTCTTCAGTTAACTCTTGTATTCTTCAACATAGCTGACCTCATCATGCAGTACTATCTATTACAAATAAAAATACAAGGAAAATGGGTGCCAACTTTCTATTCTAAGTTTTACATGGTATCATCAAAATCTAATAATAAATTTCCTAACAGTCTTCGCCGCCTCACCTCGATAGTTCAAAGTCGCCGCGAAGTTCAGAATCTAAACCAAGATTTGCACAAGTCTTAACAGAATGAAAAGAGACAAAGAATGAAAAATGAAAATGCAAAGTAACCATGGAAGCTTACTCAGGCGACATCCCCACAAAGGTGTGTCTGGATGTCCTTGAAGGATAGAGACCTAAGACGGGATTGGTCATCCACCAACAAACCTCCTCTTGTGCTAGCATATCCCAAGCCAGAATCTGTGAAGTCCCAGTGGGACTGGATCCCCTCACGATGGTTCACTCTTCCAGAAAAGATAACTAGGGGACCAATGGTCCTGGAAGAAGCACCACCAGGCTCCGTCCTCAGCCTCTTCCCCTCTGAAGAGCCTGAAGGAGGACGGGGAGCAGGAACAATAGCAGTATGATCCCTAGAACGAGAACCAGGGAGCCGGTCACCCTTCGGCCCCCGAGGTGCGCCTCGCCGACCATCACTCTCCCGGGCGCTCGAGCTTCACAAAGAACAGATTTTTGCTCTTGGCCTTCTCATTCTCCTTCTTCTTTAAGTCCAATAACTCCACAATACTATAACTCTCCTTACCTGAAAAGCAATCAAGAAGCAATATAAGATAACGGAAACATTAACATTTACAAGTAAAAGCAAGGAACAGTGCAAGGAAGTAAAACAGTGCTAAGTACCCAAGAAATCTCTAACATTCAGAAGACTCTTGAACAATCCCTTGGATCTATAAACTTCCACAATCTCCTTGCGGGAAGTGGGAGTGCCTCAGGCCCACATGGCTTTCGAGACCCATTCGTGAGGGAGCTCCCAACCATTGTCCCTCACGTAGAAGAAGTCCTCCTTCCACAACCCACCAGGAGAGCGAAGCCCTGTAAGGAACTTGCACTGGGGGCGAGGGAAGAAGTGGAAGAAGGTGTCGCTGAAAGACTTCCTGGCATAAAACAAAGAGTGGAACCCATCCACAGTTGGACACATATCCAACTTCTGCATAGCATACTCGTATCCCGTATGCATGCGCAAGCTTGAGGAACTATCTGTCCAACGCATGCTCCAACGGATCTAAGGATTGCAATAAGGAAATTATTTGGAGAAAGAACAAAATCAACGGAGAAATTATAAGGATGAGTAAGTCTATTGCCCGAGCCCAGGGCCAACATTGCAAATGTCGAAGGAAGCTCTAGCCGCTCCTACAACCTACAAAGACAAAGAGATAAAACTCTGCTAACCAACTCTCCAGGGACAACAACCCGACACCCACAAGGAGACCTATGCTGATATTGGGTCGATGGACCTCTCTAGACTGTCCCCCTTAGACTCTTCCTCAGGAGCCTCATCACTTGAACTCGAATTTGAATCAAGCTCTATTTCTCCCTCACCATCATAACATAACTCCGGTGCTAGAGGGGGAATATCAAAATCCATGGGCAGATGTGGAAATAGAATGACAGAACCGGAGATTGAACGGTCGGTAATGCCCCGGCCCACGAGCGAAACTGGAAAAAGACCGGAATCCAAAATTCGGCCTGAAATATGTGAAAAATCCGGAGAAGATGGAGAAATGCGGAAAGAAGAATGAACCGGGGGGCTTGCCCCCTCCTCCCCCCGGGGCGCACGCTCCCCAGCCCGGGAGAGTGTGCTCGCAGCCGCTCCGGTAGGGCGCCAAAGGAGTGCCCTTGCCCACTCCGGGGAGGCGCCCCAGGGCGCCCTCTCCCCTCTCTCGGGCTCTCATCACTTGATTCACTTCACTCATCACTCCAACTCTCCATGAGCACTCTCCTCAACTTTCAAGAAATTTTTCTAAGTGTTCTACCAAGCAAAGAAGTTCAAAATTAAAGAGTAGAGAGAGAAATATTACATTTGGAAGACATGGTCAAAAGCTCTCTTCCCATGTGTCCTTCTGCAAAAGTGGTCAAAGATTCTCCAAGACCGGATATAGAACAAGACAAGCCAGACACGATACCGATTTAGCTCCCCAACTACTTTATACCTACGTAGCACCGGTGTTGGGGGGCTTGTGTTGGGGGCAAAAATAATATTTAATAATTAAATATATAATTCATTTTATATGTTGATATAATATTAGTTTCACAATGGGTTATTAATGGAATAACCTGGCCCAAAGGAGTACGGGACTGGCCCATAAGGCCCATTTCTCCTGTGCAGCCCATAAGGCCCACTACTCATGTATAAAAAGGTATATCCTCTTCATTTGTAAGTGCATTCATTCATAATTACTTTGATGCATTTAATTTACTATTCATTTACTGTCTTATTCTTCCTCGATCACTGTGCTGACTTGAGCATTAGAGGAGCCTCCCTAGGACAACTTCGGAGCCGTCTAACGTTTACGTGTGTGTAGGCAAGTTCCCATCTGAAGAACTTCCAGCTCCCAGAGAAGAAGACTTGAAGACTTCTCCCTTGGGAAGAAGAACTTTGTTAGAAACCTTAGCTTTGAAGTGGTCTGCCCTAAAAGCCAGCATCAATTACTAAGTTATATAAAGGGCAAGCTCAAAACATAAGTGGTCAAGTCTTCGTCAACCTCTACTATATTTATGTCATTGCTTCCTTAATTTCTCGATTAATTTAAGGGATAATTAAAAAAAAATACAAAAATATTTAAAGATGTTTCAAAGTTACAAAAACTAAAAAAAAACAAAAATCTCTCAACTCCTCTAGTTCAATTTGTCTTAAATTAAAGGGGTCAATTGTAATATTTCTATAAATGTCATGGGGATTTTTGGAATGTCTTGCTACCGAAGAAGGTAAATGTAAGGCCGAATCAGAACTCATGTTTTTTTTCTTTTGTATCTTTCTCTTAATTTAATTGTTTTGTCATTTCTAAGTACCTAAAATATCCTCGATTTAATTTGGCTGTGTAACACGGTAACATCCCATCCCTAGTAGGTTAATTGGGACTTGGGAGAGCCTAATTCGTAAAATGCCATAAATATCTAGTGGAAACTCATGTTATCAATATAAGGTTTCCCACGTGTTTTGGAAAATTGAGCTAGTGAATGATTTTGAAAATGCCATGAGCCAAACTCGGCCTAACAAATGATAACCCTCCATTCGATTTAGGGAGTGTTTGCGATCCCTAAAAAAGGTATTTCTGATCTTTTGTCTGAAAAACAAAAAAGGAAAAACATATTTTAGTTTTTACAAATGCCAACTTCTACCTATGATTCTGTTTCATTTAAACAGAATCTAAAAGTAGGGAGATGTGTCCTTTAGATTTTTTATTCTGCTTATGGTTTGACTTTTACAAACAAATAAGAACGTTTACAATACTTTCACCAAAAACTCCCAACTTCTAATTTTGTTTGTCAATACTACCAACTTTAGCTACAATAAATCACTTATTCTAAAAGCATAATTTTTGCAGACACTCCCCCAAAATCCATCCATTTATTTATCTTATTTTAAAATTTATGTATTTAGAAAAATTATTATTAGGGATTTGTATCGTTTGTGATTAGTGATTACTGCTTGTTCGCTCTAATTACCGTGCAGTATCAGCTAATGTTATGGTACTAGCAAATAAATTTAATAATTCTGATTGTCTAATCGAATGATACACATCCAAGTTAAGCGGTCGCGCCCGTTGGCCTGGACCGTTTGAACCGGGGAAAAAGAGGGTTAAGGCCAAATTATTTTGGCCCGTTTACATCCGGGCCTTTTTTGGCCCGGGTCATTTAGCCCGAGGCCTGTTAGGGCTAGCCCGTAGTTAACCGGGCTAGCCTGCTAGCCCGCCAATTGTGTTTTTTTTTAAAATAAATATAATTCTAATATTATAATTCTAATATATAATTTTTAAAACTATGACTTATAGTCATATGAATATTTTTTTTAAAAAATATTATTTTTTTTCGTTTTATATTTGTATATATATTATATAATGCTATCTTTTATTATTATAGTTTATTTTTAAAATTTAGATCAAGGAATATTTAAGATTTATAATTATGTTAATGCATGCAATATAATTATAAACTATGCAAGATTGTTTTATAATGAATACTTTAACTTAACACGTTAAACTTAAATATTGTATATATTCGAGTATAAATTTTTAGATTGAAATATATAATTTTTAATTATTTTTATTTATAGCCCGATAGTGGCCCGTTTAGCCCGAAGCCCGCTAGGGTTAGGATTATGTTCACAATATGTTAGTCCATTTAATAGTGGCCCGTTTAGCACGAAGCCCATTTAGCCCGAAGCCCGTTAGGGTTGACCCTATAGGACTAGTGACAGCCTGTTTAACATCTATACATCTGATACCTCAACATGTATTTCTGTCCTCTTAAAATTGAATAATCATACGAAATCTTTTAGGCCCGAAAACTTTGTCAAAATATATAATCCCAGAAAAATATTTAAGATGTAAATTCTTGAGGAAATACCACAAAATACTCTGATTTTTGAAAGAAAGACAAAAATAACACCCTATCACTAATCTACCCCATCTGGACCTAAAGTTCCCAAATATACCCACCCTTTTACTTTTCTTATCAGATTTTTACCCTCCTCCAGTTTCCTTTGTTTCCATACCTTCCCCCACGCGAAATTCGAGAATAGGCCGTTTATCAGGAAACGGCGAAGAGGTTCCAGAAGTAGAAATTGCTGAGCCTGGCGATTTCAGATTGGTCCACCTATTTCTCCGATTTTGAGCTAGCGACGACGTAAAAAGCTGAGCGAAAGACACTTCTGGCAAAGACGCTTCACAGAACCCACAAAAAATCCAATATGTTATTGCTATGGAATTCTAGTTCCATTACAGTGAAATTGAGTTGCAGTTGCGTTACCGCTAGTGATGACAGTAATAGTAAAAATGGCAGTAATGATATGAGGGAAGAATGTGATAAGTGCGTGGAAGTGATAGTAGTAGGCGGCAGGAAAGATGTTATCCGAGTTCGCTCCTGGTTCGCCTTTCCTTTCCCCTGTTTTGAGATTATGGTATATGTATGTGCCGCTTTATCCTTTTCATTACTTTGCTGCATTAAATTTCTATGTTTTATGTGTAAAAGTGTTGATATACGTGGGTTCTGGGCTTATGTGCTTGTGCTATGCAAAATGAAAATTTAAACTACGCATAGATTTGGTGAGGCGGAAGGTAGTGTTACAATGTCGGGTGATTTGATTTTGGTCAAGGAAGTCGAATTAATTTTGTTCTATTACAGTTACGGTGGGAGGCGCGTGATATGAAGGTTGTGGCGTAGGAAGATTTAAGGCTCCAAATGTGTGACGTCTAGTGTAGATGGATTGAAGATGTATGAGAATCATTGAACTTATTATGATATTATTCATACTACCAAAGTGTAATTGATGCATCCTTGATTTTTTTGTGTTTTTTTATTATTTTGTGATTTGAAGTTTTTCGTTTATTTCGATGTTGTTTCGAAGTTGTTTCTTTTATGTTTCTTTTGTTCTTTTATGTATTTTCCATTTATTTTGTTCTTTTTTATTATTTTTGATTTGTTGTGTTATCTATCTGACTGTGTATCTTCTTTTTATTTCTTTTGTAGTGAATGTGGAATTTTTTGTTGCTTGTTATGCCAAACACTTTATTGTTGGGAAGGCTATGGACATCGAAGCGTTCAAGATAGAGAATGAACAAGCAAGACTCAGTCATCTGCTTCACAATCATGCTAAGTTGAAGCTGCAAAATGATGATGACGATGACAACGACATTGAGATTCTACCACCACTTCCTAATGATTTTAGAGAATTGTTGTTACGTAAATCTTTAATGATGGTGTAATCAGTTGAAACATGTAAGAAATATAAATGAAACATGTAAGAAACAATTGTGAAACAGGGGATCATGTGATAAAAGTTTGTAGTAAATTAGCACAGTCTAATGAGTCGTGTGTTTTGGAGTGAGCTTGTATGCATTCGAAACTCGGTAATATTGAAACTCGGAATTTTTTGTTGGCGCAATTGTGTTCCTACGCCGATGGCCGGCAGTGGCTGTTGGAGCACGCCGACAGCATCGCGGTGGTGGCGAAGAGGCTACTGAGAGTATCTCCGACGACGGATGATAGGATTTTGTGCTTATTGGAATCGATCGCGCGATTCTCCACCACGACGGTGGTGGTTATGGAGATGCTGAGGGTGGGTAGGGTTTCGAAGATGTGTATGGTTTTACAGGCGGATTGCACGATTTATTTCGAAGATGTGTTGCTGATGCATGATTTTTCTGTGTTCTTTTATTATTTTATGATTTGAAGTTTTTCGTTTGTTTCGATGTTGTTTCGAAGTTGTTTCTTTTATGTTTCTTTTGTTCTTTTATGTATTTTCTATTTATTTATTCTTTTTTATTGTTTTTGATTTGTTTTGTTATCTACATGACTGTGTATCTTTTTTTATTTCTTTTGTAGTGAATGTGGAATGTTTTGTTGCTTGTTATGCCGAGCACTTTATTGTGAAACAGGGGATCATGTGATAAAAGTTTGTAGTAAATTGCTTTTAAATTTAGAGAAATAGTGTAGTTTTTCCCATATACTCTTCAACTTTTTTTTGTCATCCTTGTAAATGTTGATCTTTGCTTCATTTGGATGTCTGCATGTCTAATCTTGAACTAAAGATCTCACGTACTCTAGCAAAGTTGGCGCTAGTAAGTCTTTCCCCGCTACAGTTGATGCATTCAATAATTCGACGATGTTGGAAGTCAATACAAAGTATTTTTTGGTCTGACAGTGGAGTCGTGTCCATTTCTCGTAGCCGATGATGGACAAGTGTGAGGTCCCACTTTAGGATAATTGCATAATATTACTATGAAGAATGTTTTAATATAAAATTCTTATTTTGTATTATTTTGCGTAATATTTTAATTTCGAGTTTATCGACATAAAGATGTCGGCTTTGTCGTTATTTGATTTAGTAGAAATTCTTGGATTAGAATAACGATCTTATTGATTAATTAATAGGTACTTGATTTTCTGGATTTAAGGAAATCGGACGATTATTTATTAGAACCCCATATTTTTCCCCTAGCCGAGTATTGTAATTATATTGAATATCAAAATTTTCTTATCTAACTAAGTGAATATATCCTATAATATTTAATGAACTTCAATTTATATTACCCTAAAATTTAGACTAACCTGGTAGCACATACATATATATATATATATAAGAAAGGAATATTATATATAGGAGATAAAACTACATATGTATTATATACTCATATTACTGACTTAGTTTCTAAGTCATTATTAGTATAAATACACGCAGCACATATATATACATATATATATATAAAGATTCACACACACACCCCATATTAGTTAGTCTACACGTGTAACTCTTTAATTACAAGCTATGTTTTAAAAGATATACATCTATGTTTCTTTAAATTGAGAAGACATCAACACACGTGCAAAAACAGAAAAGAGGAATCGAGAACACAGAGCAGGGGAAAGACTGCAACATATATATACACACACAATATATATAAGCGAAAGAAGAAAAGGGAAATACAGAGCAGACCTTATCAGAAATTAGTACAAGTTCGATGAATATTTTCACTACTTGTAAGTGATTTATTTGTTCATTATGATTGTGATTAGGAGAGTAGAGTAGATGTAATAGTTTTAACTATACATGTTATTTATATTTGAAATTATAGCAAGATACTAGAACTAAGATATTTCTTTTAGTGTGCTTGAATTATACGTAGATTTGAATTGAAAATTATCCGAATTGAAAATTATCCGATTTGATATTTGGGAACTTAATTCAGTTGCTCAAGTACACTAAATTGAGTAATTCTAGCATATATCCAAATGAAATTGAGGTGTTTCGAGAGTTTTGTGCAGATCAAACAAATTAGATGCACTAATATTTTTTATTTTAGGCTACTAAGATGTATTTTCCTATTTCGTATAGGAGACAAAATCGAGCCCGACAACTAAGTATTGCATTATGCACCAGCGTAATGCACCAGCTATCTTTGAGTCAAAGGTGGGCAAAATATTATTTTTCTAAATAAAATTAGGTTTGCTTGCATTTTATAAATTTCATGACATTAACTATTCCTAAATTTCACGACATTAAGCAATTGCATAATTTCACGATATACATTGTTTTCATGAAGTTCACAATATAATATTGTTCTATGATTATGTTTTGTATTTCTTCCAAAATAATTTGGTTTATTAAAGGAAACATAAAGTATATCATTCATGGCGTCAAATTGCATATTCATTTGCATTTTAATTATTGCAACTGCTTGACTCGGCCTTTGGCCTGAAAAATGTCACTTTGACAAAAATATTGACTGACTGAGTCCACTGCGGTGTGGGTAGGTTAGACAACGGATCGAACAGGTTGCTTGTGATCCCTGTTTGACTACTCATTTACCTACTCCCACTTTCGGGTCGGGCCGGAGATGGCGACAGAACTTGGGTCGTAGAACGGTATATTCATGAATATGACGATCTCTGTGCAAAAGCCCATAGCTAAAGAGACGTCGAGCCTAGTGGGAGGGATAAGGTGATTGGGCTTCGGCCAAATATTATTGGGAGCAATAAGGAGAACGGACAGGGTCAGTGTCCAATCAACATTGATCCTACGTTTCTTGTTTCGGGCTGACGGATTGACTGACTGACTGTTTGTATTAAAGAAACTTTATTTTAAATCCAAATATCTATTATTTGTTTTCAAAAACTGAGATATCTATGATTCTTGTGAAAAACAAAACCTTTCCTGTACTAGATTAATTATTGCATAACGTGCTTTGCATCATTGCTAGCATTAAAATTTGATTGAGAATTATTGAATTGAGCTATGTTCTCTATCATTGCATTTAATGAATCTTTTGTGCACCATTGTCATGCATACATGAATAACTTTTTGGAACACTAAGTACTCTCAAATTTAAAAGGAAAATATTTTAGCTTTTTAATACTGCATTCCCCTACCCCAACCTACTGAGCTCGTTTGGCTCACCCCACGATTTTATAAAATTTTTCAGTGACCAAACATTTTGAGATCGACGAGACCAGCATGAGACGTCCAGACCAGGATTGACCCGACCTAGCAGGTTCCTTCTGATAGACTTGTCCGTCAACACTTGAACTTTGTAACTATTTTATTTTGCACGGGTTCGGTGACTTGTAACTCTACATGTTAAAGATTTATAGAGTTCCATTGTATTTATGGGTTCTAGTTGTTTGTGGTTAGAGAATAGCTCTTGATAAGCCTAAGTTTTGAATATTTGGGTTGTACCATATTGGAGGATATTCTATTGTAATTGGGTGTTATTTTGATTATGAAATTTGGGCGTGACAGTTATGGTATCAGAGCTTAGGTTTAATGCAACTACACCTGAGCTAATCCAGGATATGATTCTCCGCCTGTGAACTAGATTACCACTATGATATAATCTCTAAACCCGAGATTTAAGTTTAATTTAGAGTGTTTATGTTGTTTTGGATTATAATTGAATAGATTTGAAGGTCAACTAGGGATGAATTGAGACTTTGGATGTATCTTAAGAAGATGTCTAGGATTGATTTGTTCGGATCTCTTTTTAAGGTAAAGGACAATACCAACCAATAATTGTGATCTTTCGGGATCCAATGAAAATTGGATTTATTGAAAAACCTAAACCAGATACTAAAGAGTTAAGTATTCGAAAATGTCTTTGGTTAGGTACTTGTGATCATGGTTAAGTTTTGGCCTGCACCTGATGTTTTTGTCGGCTTTCGTGGGTAAATATATTTGATGAAAAGTATTATTACATATTTTGACTTGGATCATTTCCCTTCTTACTCTAATGCAAATGAGTTTTGGCTTCAGGATTCCTGTTTGATCACAGCTGGCGTTGGAAACAAAATTATGTGGTCTATTGGGTATTATGCATAAATCAATTATTATATATTAATAATTAGTATATACATTTATCAAGAACTTTGAGGTTTAGGTTTGATGTTGTATATATTATTTGATTACTAGCTCTAAGCTTGTAATATAGGTAAAATTTGTATATAATACTAAATGTGTCGACCACTTTTTATAAAAAGCTCGGTACCTGTGAGAACTTTTCTTATTCTTTCGATAAAATTGTTTAAGATACTTTACGAGACATTGTTTTTTGGAATACATATTATGTAACTGACTCGGTATAGAACAAATGTGATGGGTCATCACCATTAAGAGAGTTTTTAAGTTATGATCCTCCAATAAATGGGGTTAGAAGAAATTATTTTCGGATAGTAGCACAATAACTTAACATTCTATTGAAGAGCTTTAGTTTAATTGTCAAGGTGAGATGAGATATTATGATTAAGTTTTGACAAATAGGGGTTAACTTTGGTCAATTATGAGGTATTATAATATTTTCCTTAAGCAAGATGATGTATCAAGTTTGATTTGTGGGGTTAATTATTATAAGCGGAATCTCATAGGAAGAATATGATTATTTGAGATACACATAGGTGGATGAGTCACTTAATTTTTTTTATTGGTTATTTACTATGGGAATGTTGTTTATACTTTAGGTTTGAATCCTGATCATTTCAAATGAAATACTGATTTGAAAATAGTATTCATATACCAACTGAGATATCTTTCATGCGGGAATAGCCTCAGAATGGAATGATGTACTAGGAATTCTCGACTTATCAGTTTCAAAAACAAAATGGCAAGGAATACAATAAATTATTGAGTTCGTGATGGAATAGGATTTAGAAAATCTATGGGTGCAATTAAATAGATAATAAATATTTTGGGAATAGTACAAATACTTGAATATCATTTTTTGGGTATATGTTACCGACTTTGAAAATGATTCATATGTATCAATTAAGGCATTGTATGCATTTTTTTTTCATAGTTATTATTTGGGTTCTAGCATGTTTGATTGTCGAGCTTACTTAAGGAATTTAGTTTATTGTCAATACCTGAGTTTAATATTATACAGAAGATGAATGGGTGATCTTGATGCCTGGATTGATACATGATAATAGTGAAATCATGCGCACTTGGGTACTAGTAGAAGAAGCCATTATAAGATATTCCATATTTTTTTGGAGACTAAGTTTTGAGTTTTAAATTTTGTTATAATTAAGGCTTATGAAAGTGTACTCACCCGAACTTAAGGAGAAACTGATAAGAAACTTATTCTTAAGGAGGTAAAAAAAAAAAAGAATATTGATAGAATTAAGTGTTTGTCAATTAGATTTTAATCAATTGATGATTTTTTTTAATTTTCAATAAATGAATAGTTTATTGATTTTTGGTATCTCTAAAGATATACTCGAGGGTTTACCTTATGATGTGTATTGTTATTTATACAATAGTTATTTTTTGAAGTCTACCTGAGACTATAAAGGTAAATCAATTATAATGGAACTCAAACATAGTGAAACCTATTTATCTCGTACGCGTCGAATAACACTTTTTATGTAGATCCAAGGAGGACTCAATAAGACTTTTGTGACAAGATATATTTTTAAAGTCACTAATGCTTCATGTTTAACGATTTGGTTTATTTAATATTTGTGGGCATTTAATTTTGGTTATTAATTGGTTAGTTAACAAGGGGAGTTGACATGAGTTTCAACTTTAGTATCGAAAGATTGAGATTTGAGAAGGATTAATTCAATACATGGATGATGTTGTCTTGGAAAATAATTAAATAATTGTCTCGAGATTTTGGAAAAGATCGCAAGAAATATTGGAGAAGTCTCTTTTATATGGTTATTAGCTTGAGCGGATTTATAAATTATTGGTGCAAGCATTTCTCCTTAGTTTCATTATAAAAAGTTTAAGATGCAGGCATCATTTGAATTTATTCAATTAGGTTCCAGTAATTAGGTAACATATTTTGTGAGGATTAGGTAACCTGGAATAAAAAATTGTGGACTTTACTTGAGGGAATACTTGGGCTTATATGTGTTTGGATAATACAAAGAGATGATGTGTTTAGGATATTTATTTCTGACTACTTGTGGATTTTAGGCTTGAAAGATTGTATAATTGGTTATTATGACTTAGTGCTAGATTTTCTTTGTTACCTTGAGACAACATGTAATGAATCAAGGGTTCTAACTGATCATTGGTTGCGTAGAACTAATAAAATAATTGAATTATCTGTATCATGAGATAATTAGAAGGAGATATATATGTAAATTATATGAAGTAAGCATTGATTATAGAAATAGGATAACGACTTTATTGCTAAAAGATCATTTGTGGATATAATTCGAGTAATTGATTCTCTAGATAACACTTGGGATTACATCGCCACAATTATTTCCAAAATTACAATTAACTAATATTACGTGTTCTATAAGTTGGATGACAATATATAAGGAAAACTAGTATTATATCTAGCATTTGTAAGAGGGGAATAAGCGCGATTTTTTTCTATATCTAGAACAATTTTAAAAAGGAATTTGGGGACCAAATTCTTTAAAGGAGGGGAGAATGTGAGGTCCCACTTTCGGATAATTGCATAATATTACTATGAAGAATGTTTTAATATAAAATTCTTATTTTGTATTATTTTGCGTAATATTTTAATTTCGAGTTTATCGTCATAAAGATGTTGGCTTTGTCGTTATTTGATTTAGTAGAAATTCTTGGATTAGAATAACGATCTTATTGATTAATTAATAGGTACTTGATTTTCTGGATTTAAGAAAATCGGACGATTATTTATTAGAACCCCATATTTTTCCCTAGCCGAGTATTGTAATTATATTGAATATCAAAATTTTCTTATCTAACTAAGTGAATATATCCTATAATATTTAATGAACTTCAATTTATATTACCCTAAAATTTAGACTAACCTGGTAGCACATACATACATATATATATAAGAAAGGAATATTATATATAGGAGATAAAACTACATATGTATTATATACTCATATTACTGACTTAGTTTCTAAGTCATTATTAGTATAAATACACGCAGCACATATATATACATATATATATATATATATATATATATATAAAGATTCACACACACACCCCATATTAGTTAGTCTACACGTGTAATTCTTTAATTACAAGCTATGTTTTAAAAGATATACATCTATGTTTCTTTAAATTGAGAAGACATCAACACACGTGCAAAAACAGAAAAGAGGAATCGAGAACACAGAACAGGGGAAAGACTGCAACATATATATACACACAATATATATATAAGCGAAAGAAGAAAAGGGAAATACAGAGCAGACCTTATCAGAAATTAGTACAAGTTCGATGAATATTTTCACTACTTGTAAGTGATTTATTTGTTCATTATGATTGTGATTAGGAGAGTAGAGTAGATGTAATAGTTTTAACTATACATGTTATTTATATTTGAAATTATAGCAAGATACTAGAACTAAGATATTTCTTTTTGTGTGCTTGAATTATACGTAGATTTGAATTGAAAATTATCCGAATGATAATTGATATTTGATATTTGGGAACTTAATTCAGTTGCTCAAGTACACTAAATTGAGTAATTCCAGCATATATCCAAATCAAATTGAGGTGTTTCGAGAGTTTTGTGCAGATCAAACAAATTAGATGCACTAATATTTTTTATTTTAGGCTACTAAGATGTATTTTCCTATTTCGTATAGGAGACAAAATCGAGCCCGACAACTAAGCATTGCATTATGCACCAGCGTAATGCACCAGCGTAATGCACCTGCTATCTTTGAGTCAAAGGTGGGCAAAATATTATTTTTCTAAATAAAATTAGGTTTGCTTGCATTTTATAAATTTCATGACATTAACTATTCCTGAATTTCACGACATTAAGCAATTGCATAATTTCACGATATACATTGTTTTCATGAAGTTCACAATATAATATTGTTCTATGATTATGTTTTGTATTTCTTCCAAAATAATTTGGTTTATTAAAGGAAACATAAAGTATATCATTCATGGCGTCAAATTGCATATTCATTTGCATTTTAATTATTGCAACTGCTTGACTCGGCCTTTGGCCTAAAATGTCACTTTGACAAAAATATTGACTGACTGAGTCCACTGCGGTGTGGGTAGGTTAGACAACGGATCGAACAGGTTGACTGTGATCCCTGTTTGACTACTCATTTATCTACTCCCACTTTCGGTCGGTAGCCGAGAGGGCGAAAGAACTTGGGTCGTAGAACGGTATATTCATGAATATGACGATCTCTGGGCAAAAGCCCATAGCTAAAGAGACGTCGAGCCTAGTGGGAGGGATAAGGTGACTAGGCTTGAGCCAAATATTATTGGGAGCAATAAGGAGAACGGACAGGGTCAGTGTCCGATCAACACTGATCCTACGTTTCTTGTTCCGGGCTGACGGATTGACTGACTGACTGCTTGTATTAAAGAAACTTTATTTTAAATCCAAATATCTATTATTTGTTTTCAAAAACTGAGATATCTATGATTCTTGTGAAAAACAAAACCTTTCCTGTACTAGATTAATTATTGCATAACGTGCTTTGCATCATTGCTAGCATTAAAAATTGATTGAGAATTATTGAATCGAGCTATGTTCTCTATCATTGCATTTAATGAATCTTTTGTGCACCATTGTCATGCATACATGAATAACTTTTTGGAACACTAAGTACTCTCGGTAAAAAGGAAAATATTTTAGCTTTTCAATCGCATTCCCCTACCCCAACCTACTGAGCTCGTTTGGCTCACCCCACGATTTTATAAAACTTTTCAGTGACCAAATATTTTGAGATCGACGAGACCAACATGAGACGTCCAGACCAGGATTGACCCGACCTAGCAGGTTCCTTCTGATAGACTTGTCCGTCAACACTTGAACTTTGTAACTATTTTATTTTGCACGGGTTCGGTGACTTGTAACTCTACATGTTAAAGATTTGTAGAGTTCCATTGTATTTATGGGTTCTAGTTGTTTGTGGTTAGAGAATAGCTCTTGATAAGCCTAAATTTTGAATATTTGGGTTGTACCATATTGGATGATATTCTATTATAATTGGGTGTTATTTTGATTATGAAATTTGGGCGTGACAACAAGTAAGCTCAAATTTTCTGAATTGAATTTATTGTTCCAAGATTTCGTTTAGGGTGTTGAATGTGCAGTCCATTGGAATCAGTATTCTTGTTATTTCAAAGTTGGTATACTCTCTATTTTCTTCCCATTGTCCATTGTGGCATACCACAACTGAGATTTTTCTCCATGCAACTGTGGAATTAAATGAAAAGTTGGCTAAGTGAAACATATAAGAAACATAAATGAAACATGTATGAAACAAAAAGAAACAACAAACATGTTTGAAACAACAAAGAAACAAAAAAGAAACCAACGCAAAAAAATCAGCGAAAAATTGGTATTTTTGTCAAAATCAGCAGAAAATGGGTATTTTTGTCCAAAATCAGCGAAAATGGGTATTTTTGTCCAAAATCAGCGGAAAATGGACATTGTGCAGGGATTGGGTATGGAAAATGGGGTATTCATGTCCTTTTCCCTAAATTCTTCAAAACAAATTTTACCAGCTGGTGATGAAGCTAGGTGTGTGTAAATTATTCATATATATATTTTACTAAATTTTTCTCTAGTAAATTAATAATATAATAAATACTCATATTATTATTAATTAATATTATTCTATTCTTAAATAACGTAATTAGTCAACTACATTATTGCAAATCAGAAAATATATAATTAAACAATTTTAAAAGTAGAAATAATTAAATAAAAATGAAGAATGGAGAGAACGAGGGGGTGGGGTACAGGGAATTGGGGAAAGATGAAGTCCCCCCCCGGCGTATTTCTTTAATTTTGGTTTCTTAAGAATATTAAAAAAAAAGAATATTGAGAATCATTTAAAAAAAAAAAGGTATTGAGAATTTAAAAATCTGTCTAGATTATGTTTTGGTTTATTCAAATTTTGAATTTAAATTTATATATAGAACTTTTTTTTTAATTTTTTGTATGTTATTATTTAATTTTATTGAGATACTTATATTTGATCATTATTAATTTCAAATATAAATTGTTTTTTTAAATTTGAAATTCTTAAAAACCATCTTTGTAATTTTATATATAATTATTATTTTTAATGACCAAGTTTAAATTTTAATATATTTTATCTTTTAAATATAAAATTCCTACATTTTTTATTAATTTTGAAATTTTAAGAAATTATTTAAAATTTTGAATATATTTTCTCTTTTTAAATATGAAATTCCTAACATTTTTATTGTATTTATATATTGTTAGGGACAAAAATACATTTAATTATTTAATATATAATTCGATTTATATATTAATTAAATATTAATTGCTCATGGGCTCTTAATAAAATAACCCGGCCCAGAGGAGTCCGGGACTGGCTCATAGGCCGATTTCGCCTACGCAGCCCACGGGGCCCTTCTCTCAGGTATAAAAAGGTTCCTCCTATTCATTTGTAAGTTAATTAACTCATAATTCTCATGCGCATTTAATTCATCATTCAATTATGTTCGCAAAAAATATTTGAATCATACAATTGCAAGTGTCCAGTGTAGTTTATAGAATAATGGCAAGTAAGGTCGTATTCCTCAAGAATTGATATTCGAAACACTTAGGCTATAATAACATTGCATTCCAATTTGATTGAAGCGACCGAATATTGAGTATTAATGAAAATCGAAAATTAAAGGAAAAATAAATAAATTTGCGAACCCCACAAGTATTTTCAACAACTACACGAGCAACCTTAGGTACATAATCTCAACATGTTTCTTCAATATTAAATGCAATTAAAGTTTTTAAAACTAATTCATGCAATTCTATGGGTTCAACTCAGAAAATAGTTTATTCCCCTCATAGGGTGGCGCATAAATAGTAGATTAATAATAATTGTAGGTCTCCTAACTCGATACAATTATTATTAACTCCCAAAAGATCTATGAATTGAATGCTCCTCACAAACAGTTGTAAGTCTCCCAACTCGATACACTCATTTATGTCTGAATTCGATTTCCGTCTTTGTTAGAACTTTCTTCCGAATTCTCCTTCCAAGCCTTCGAAGCTCTTGTGCTCCCGTAGATGCGAAAGCCTTGTGGTGTTCTTCGCGACCTAGCCTTCTTCTCTCAGAAGATCTTTGATTCTTGTGTTCCTGTGTTATTTGATGTGTTTTTTCTGTATGAAGTGATATCTTTTCGTGCAAGCCTTGGGTCCCTTTTATAGAGGCTTGGAGAGATCACTTGTAGAGTTGGAACGGGAAGAGAACTCCGAAAAATACGTCTTGGTAGAGTCCCACATGGCCCGGCCGTGTGGTGTGTTGCTTAAACTTTTCCCACACGGTTGTGTGAGCTCACATGGGCTGGTGGTGCGGTGTGATGCCCTTTCTCATACGCCCGTGTGGGTTCACACGGTCCGGCCGTGTGGCCCTGGTTCCGTCCCCTGTTTTGCCCAACTTCACACGGTTATGTGGTTTCACACCGGTATTTTCACACGGCCGTGTGACACCACACGGTCCGACCATGTGAAGTATTTTAATTCCATTTTCTTTGTCGTTTTGATCTACTCTTCGCATTCGTCAATCTTAGTCGGGCATTCCAACTGATATTTCTTCGTTTTAAGCTCTGTTTCCTGTAAAAATTATAAGAATACGCAGTATCATATCCTTTTAAGGAAACCAAGTAAAAACATACTAAATATGTGTGTAAATGCATCAAATATATATCATTTTACGCTCCAAAATGCACATATATTTTGCACACATCAAAATCCTCCAAACTTAAAGCATTGCTCGTCCTCGAGAAAATTAAGAAAAATAATATAAGGGGTAAAAACGAACACCTAAGAACAGTATGAACATTAAATAGCATTTGACTCCATACTCAAGGAAACCATGTAATTCATCATCAAGAAGTCGTCATTCATAAACTCGGCATAATTAATACTCTCTTAGGTACTTGACATCGCGACTCACAGGGAGATAGTGTATCACTCGACTCTCAAAGTGTATTGTTAGTAATTATCTAACCGCAAGTGTATGGTGTCAAGTTTTAATATAGTGAAAATAAGATTATCGTATCCACAGAGAATAATTATCGAATTATTGCTAAGTATTATAATATAATAGTCCAACTTTATTTAGAAATTCAAAATTGGATGTAGTTGATTATACTAGAATAAAAATAGCAATTTAGACAATAATACACAATTAAAAATGGTACTATCTAAATGATCAAATGAATTCTAGACGTGTGATGAATCTAGTTTTCCCTTATGTTATCAATATGATTAATCAATCACAAATCACCAATTTATAAGTCAAGATTTCTATAATAATCATTTCCTCTCTTGAGTGCCAAATGAATTTACATCACAACTGGGAAATCAATATCTCTATAAAAATCACCAATTGAAATCTCAATAAACACTATGGATCTTAATAAAATGACTTCAAAAGATTCACAAATCTCTCAATTCTATAAAATCCTAAGTTATGCTATTTCAAGGTCATGTATTCAATTACCTTTCTCAAGAGTCAAATCAAATACACCAAACAATCTAAATTATTGATCAAGTAATTTAGAAGCAATAGATCCAAATAGCACAAATAAATTGAGAAATCTAGATTGACAAACCACAATCTCAAAACATAAGTTCAAACATAGATTACATTAACCTCTAGAATCTAAAAGTTTAGCTCATGATAGAAAAAAATGAATCCATAGCAATACAACAATACATCTTACAAGATACAAGGGAAGCAACAAAATAAAGATCAAGAGTTAGGAATCTTCTCTATTTCTAGATGATAGAAGCCTTCAATCTTCTTCTCCAAGCCTTTCCCAAGATATTCCAAGCCTTCTTCCTTGTCTTCTAGCTGAATTGTTGGCTTCCAAAGGGTCCAAGATCCTTAATTTCACGCCCCAATGCTTCTATTTATAGCCCCACAAAAGTCCAAGAAAGATGACAAGTCACATAGGAAAGTCGCCGGGCGCAAGGGGCGGCAAGGGCTTGGCAATGCGCGCGCCCATCGCATATTCCGCCCCAGCGCTGCAGCAAGTTGAGCTTTTTTAGCTGCAGCGCCAAACGTAAAAAATGTTTGCCAGTTTTGCGCCCTTGTGCTCTGCGCCCCAATTTTGGCGCTGTAGCGCCCAACAAATGTCCGAATTTGCTTTTGCGCCCTCATAAAAGTTGTAGCCCTATCTCTTAGATTTCCATAGCCACTTGAATCAGCTCAATATCAATTTTGTAGAGATAGTTATGGGCCAAATACAAAACCCCGCTAGTGATAGAAATTTCGGGACGTGTTTGGACGTTTCTTGAGATCAATCTCTCGTTGTTTGATCGTTCATACTTCTTTTGATACACGATTCATTAATATGACTATAAACTAAATATAATTGGCCCTCAACATGGATTGGCCACTCAAATGACTCGAAACAATGAAAATTAATGCCTAACCTATGAGATATAACAAAAATGACTCAAAATACTCAAAACAACACAAAACTCAAGTCTAGGAAGCCCAAATCAATGGTATAAAACCAAGTGAACATGTATGGGTAGTGTTTACGCTCAAATTCAATATAGTGAAAGTAGAACTACCATAGGCTTGCAAATCGTCTAACGTCTCTACCACTTTTGTGTGCACAACTTAAGAATCAAAAAGGGCTTTCATTTGGTTGTAATGTAGGCTCTTTGGTAAGGGTAGGGAAAATTTGGATTAAGTGACTTGACTTGAGCAAATAGAATTTGCGCGCACAGACTTTCAATTCACCAACCCAATTTCAGCATAATACTCATTTTTTTTGCAACTAGATTCCACCCTTATTTCTCCTTTTTCATTCTTGGGCCTTTTGCCTTCTTTTCTTTTTTTCTAGCCTTTAAGCTTTCAGAAATTTTTTTTCTTTTGCTTTGCTCGATTTTCTCTATGTAATTTTTCAGAGATTTTCTTTCTTTTTTCGAGCTTCGTGTATATATATATATATATATATATTCTCGTTTACCCAGATACTGCTCCTCCCTCTTTCTTTTGCCAACTTCCTCTCTTTTTTCATAAATTTTCGCCACTTCTCCCCCAAACTTGTTCATTTTCTATAAGGTCAAAGAAATTTCAGGGATATAAACAGGTTTAAATTTTAAAGATCAATGTGGCTCAGAATAAAAGTTTTGGCTCAAAATTGGCTAACTAGGGAATCATGAGTTCATAGGTAGGGTTTTTAGGCTAAGTAGGTTAAAACAAAGATAGCCTTAAATCATTTTCAAAAATTGCACACACACATGGCTTCAATGAAAATACCAGAGCAAGTTCTAGAGTTCTATCACACATGAATGACTCAAGAAAAAATAAGTCTGCATAACATAAAGTAATTATAGGCACAAAAGCTCACATGCTTATTTTTCGCAACATGCTCAAATACGATTTTCTCAATTAATGCTAAGAAAATAAATGACATCTTCCCAATAATTTATCACGTTATTCCCACAAGTATGTTATCTCATTCCATAAAATACTCATAGTAGAATCATACGGGAGCTAAGCATTTAAAAACTTAACTAAAATCACACACAAAAGCAATTAAACGTGCGAAAGTAGTAAGCGTGCTAAAATAAAATCAACTAAAAATCGAAAAAATAAACAAAAAATTGATTTTTTTTCCGAACATATTAATGTAAAGTGCTCTACATGCAATCCTAAATGCAATGCAAAATGCAGAAAAGTACTAATTACGCATTCTTGACAATCCCCCAAACTTAAAAATACGATTCGCATCAGAACAAATGAGAAAATTATCAAAGAAAGAGGAATGTGTAATAAGCACTTGCATGGATTGTTCACAAAGAAGAAGATGGTCGAAATTTCTAGCGGAATTTCGGCCCATAGTAATGTTTAATTCTTTGTCCATTTACGATGAAAGCTCGACCATTGTTTGCTAGTAATTCAATAGCTCCTCCTGGTGATAGCACCTTTTTTATTACAAATAGACCAGACCACCTTTATTTAAGCTTACCCGGGAATAGTCTCAATCTCGAGTTGTATAGCAAAGACTACTTGCCGGGTAGGAATTATCGTCTCATAATCTTTGTGTCATGCCATCTCTTTGTGCGATCTTTGTAGATTTGGGAATTTTCGTATGCATCTTGTGGAATTCTTCCGGTTTGCTTATTTGCGTTTTCTCTTTTCGCCTACTCGGTCATGTCGAAGTAAAGCTTTTCACCGCCCAAAATGCGTTATGTTCTAATTCCACTGGAAGGTGGCATGATTTCCCAAAAACTAATCGATATGGGGACATATCCAGAGGTGTTTTGTATGCCGTACGATAAGCCCATAAAGCATCATCGAGCTTTAAAGCCCAATCTTTTCAATTTATGCTAATGATTTTTCTAAGATGCGCTTAATTTCCTATGGATACCTAGGTTAGCCCATTTGACTGTGGGTGGTAAGCGGCGGTCACTCGATATTTTACTACGTATTTATCCATCATATTATTGAAAAGTTTATTGTAGAAGTGCGACCCACCATCACTAATTAGGGCCCGTGGAGTGCCAAACCAAGTGAAAATATTTTTTGCAAAAATTTGACACTATTCTAGTATCATTTGTTTTAGTAGGGATAGCTTTCTACCCGTTTGGATACATAATCCATTGCAAGAAGGATGTATAAGTATCCATTTGATCTTTGAAATGGTCCCATGAAGTCTATACCCTAGACGTCGAATAATTCTACTTCCATTATTGGAGTTAATGGCATCTCATGTCGCCTTGAAATATTTCCCATACGTTGACACATATCGCACTGCAAAACAAGCTTATCGCAATCTTTGAAAATAGAAGGCCAAAAGAAACCGGATTGTAATACCAGTAGCCACGGTGCGTGTTGGTCCAAAAAGCCCCCACATGGTGATGAATGGCATTGCTCGAATGCTTGCCCATTCTTCTTGAGGTACACATCTCCTAATAATCGAATCGCACATCTTTTAAATAATAGAGGTTCGTCCCACAGAAAAATCTCACATCATGAAGATTAATTCGTCAAGAAATGTTTCTTTGATTGTTGTGCCATTTGTGTTTTCATCAGTTGTTTGCTCAAGTCGTGAGAGATGATCAGCTACCATGTTCTCACACCCTTTCCGATCCCGAATTTCGATATCAAACTCTTATAGCAAGAGTATCCATCGAATGAGCCTGGGTTTGGCACCTTTCTTTGCGGATAGGTATTTGACCACAGCGTGGTTTGTATGGACAATTGTCTTTGTTCCAATCAAGTATGCCCGAAACTTGTCAAATGCAAACACCACTGCCAACAATTCTTTTTCAGTTGTGGTGTAATTTTGTTGTGCGGATCAATGTTCGACTTACTTAGTAAATAACACGAAAGCGACTTTCCGCATTTTTATCCCGGTCGGCCCCTCTTTTGCATAGTCGCTTGCGTCGCACATTATTTCGAAATGTTGACTCCAATCTGGTGTGATCAAAATTAGTGCAGTCACCAGAGCCTTCTTCAGTGTTTCAAATGCTTGTAGACAATCAGGAGTGAAAGCAAAAGGTACATCTTTTTCAAGTAAGTGGGAAAGGGGTTTAGTTATTTTTGAAAAATCTCGAATAAAGCGTCTATAAAAACCCGCATGTCCCAAAAAGCTCCTTCTTTGCTTTCGTTCTTTGGAGGTGAGAGTTTTTCAATTGCCACCATTTTTGCTCGGTCAACTTCTAAACATGTGGAAGAAACACGATGACCAAGTACAATGCCATCTTTTACCATAAAATGGCATTTTTCCAAGTTTAGTACTAAGTTCATCTCCTCGCATCTCTGCAAAACAAGGGTTAGATTATGCAAGCAATGATCAAACGAACTACCAAAAACTGAGAAGTCATCCATGAAAACTTCCATGATGTTTTCAATCATTCCATGTAATATCGCCATCATACATCTTTGAAATGTTGCGGTGTACATTACATAACCCAAATGGTAATCTACGAAATGTGAACACACCATAAGGGCATGTAAATGTTATCTTTTCTTGGTCCTCTCGGAGCAATCACAATCTTATTATACCCCGAGTACCCATCCAGGAAATAATAGTATTCATAACTGCAAGGCGATCTAACATTTGATCCATAAAGGGGGGGAAAGTGATCTTTGCGAGTTGCGGCATTTAACTTTCGATAATCAATGCAAATACGCCACCCTGTAACAACTCTAGTAGCTAAAATTTCATTGTTTTCACTTTTTATTATTGTCATTCCTCCCTTTTTTGGCACGACTTGTACTAGACTTATTGTCAGATATAGCAAAAATTATTCCATTATCTAACCATTTAAGTACTTCCTTTTTGGCGACATCCTGCATAATTGGGTTAAGTCTTCGTTGATGTTGCACAGAAGGTTGACAATCATCTTCCATTCTTATCTTATGCATGCAAATCGAAGGGCTTATACCTTTTAAATCAGAAATAGACCATCCAATCGCAGTTTTATGTTCCCTTAAGACATGCAGTAGTTTTTCCAATTGATTTTCAGTAAGGGAAGAAGAAACTATTACCGGATAGGTTTCGTTTGTGCCTAAGAATGCATATTTAAGATGATCCGGAAAATGTTTAAGTTCTGGAGGAGCTGGGAGCTCGTCTTTCGAATTTTCAGCTGAAAAGGCATGTCGCACGGTCGGGTTGTGTAACACCACACGGCCATGTGGAATTGGGACGTCAGAGACTGATCAAACGGGCTGGCCATGTGAGATCACACGGGCGTGTGAGAAGTCTTCCCTTGGTCGCACGATCCGGTCATGTTGTGTCACACGACCATGTGATTGGAGGTCTTCGAATACAGCGTATCGCACAGCCTGACCGTGTTGCATCACACGGTCGTGTGTGTTTGGAGGCGAGCATCGCATGTCCGGGATGCGTTGCTCCACAAGGTGTGTAGGGTGTTCAGAACGCCGTTTTTTGGAATTTCCTCTTCCGCTGAATCTAAGGCAAGCACAAAATCGATAACCTCATTGTTAGTAATATCCAAACACATACCTTGGGATTCCACTGAGTGACTTAAGCACCATTCCAATGCGTCTTTCATCACAACCTGTTCAAACTCAGCTTCCATGCATGGGGTTAGCACATCAAGCATGTTGCAATGTTCGACGTCTTCGTGAAATTGCATAACTTTGTAAATCGAAAATAATATGTGTTCATCATTTACTCACAATGTTAATTCACCTTTTTGCACATCGATTAGTGCTCTACCTATGGCCAAGAATGGTCTTCCCAGAATTAATTGAACCTCGCGGTCTTCTTCCATCTCCAACACAATGAAGTCTGCTGGAAAGATGAATTTGTCTACCTTCACTAACACGTCTTCAATCACCCCTTTCGGATATGTTACTGAGTGATCTGCTAATTTTAGAGTAATTGTCGTAGACTTTACTTCGCCTAATCCCATTTTTCGAAATATTGATAACAGCATCAAGTTAATGCTTGCACCTAAGTCGCATAGTGCTTTATGAAAAGTTGTTCCCCCTATTACGCATGGAATCGTGAAACTCCCGGGATCCTTGCATTTTTGAGGTAACTTCCTTTGAATAAGTGCACTACACTCCTCTGTCAGTTTCACTGTTTCATATTCCGAGATTTTTCTTTTCTTTGCCATGATATCTTTAAGAAATTTCGCATAGTTTGGCATTTGTTCTAGTGCATCCGCAAAAGGTATATTGATTTGAATTTTCTTAAAAATTTCCAAATTTTTTAGAAATTGATCATCTAATTTCTTTTTCTGAAACCTTTGCGGGAAAGGGATAGGTACCTCAGTTCTTGCAATAGTTGGAGCAGATTTTACCTTTTCTTTTTCCACTGTTGGTGGCGCCACCTCCTCTGTCGAGTCCTGCTCCTCGATTGCTTCTATTTCTTGATCAATTGGTATCTTTGGACCTTCATAACTTGTTCGACTCCTCAGACAAATGGATTGGCACTGTTCTCCCGGATTTATCCTTGTATCTTTTGGGAATTTGCCTTTTTGGTGTTGGCTATGTATTGATGCAACAATCTGCCCCACCTGCTTTTCCAAAGATTTCAATATATCATTTATGTTAGTATTTAATTGAGTTACCTGATCCTCAATTCTTTCTATCTTGGCTTCATCCTGATTTAGTCGAGCTTGAGTTTCTCCGATAAATGAAGCTAGCATCTCTTCTAGAGATGGTTTCTGTTCCTTTGGCAACCCCGGATTATAGTAATATTGTGTCTGATTAATTCTGTAGTTGTTATAGCCTTGTTGTCCTACAAAATTTGCTTCCCCCACAACCATTGCTACCTCTTTTGAAGTTATTTTTTCGCATCGCATCCAGTTTCATACTTAGCATGGATATTTGTTTCGTGAGTATGGCGATCTTATCCTCATCCCCGAATTTTCGTGATACGTCTATCCTCGGATCTCTCGGATGACCATTGGTAACTATTGTTCACCATCTCCTCTAAGAAGTCTAGTGCCTCCTCAGGATATTTCCCTAGTAGTGCAACCCCAGATGCAACATCTATAATTGTTCTTGTGTTTCCACTTAAACCATTATAGAAGTATTGAACCTGTTGGTAGTCGGGATATCCGTGTTGAGGGCACTTCCTTAGCAATTCCTTGAATCTATCCCATGCTTCATATAGTGGCTCATCATCTAATTGCCTAAACTGGGCGATCTCATATTTCAGTTGCAGCGTCTTACTGGGGGGAAAGTATTTGGATAGAAACCATTGGCTTAGTTCTGCCCAATTTGTTGCTGGTGGTGTTAGAGAGCATAAACATCCTTAAGCCTTATCACGCAGAGAGCATGCGAAAAGACGACATCGAATGATATCCTCAGAAACACCATTCATTTTAACAGTATCCCAAATTTCTAAAAAGTGCGCCAGATGCGCGTTTGGATCCTCAACGGCTCTACCCCCAAACTGGTTTTGTGATACCATCTGGATCAATACTGGTTTTAGTTCAAAATTATTTGCATTGATCGGTAGACGGGTCACACCCCAATAAGTTTGACTTACCTCCGGCTGGAAGTAGTCCCTAACTACCCTTCTCGCGGGCCTTTCCACAATTCGGTCCTGGACGCCGACCCTTGGTGGGTGCTCCTCATTGTTTTTGTTCTCCATTGCGTTTGGATTTGTCTCATCCGACATTGCTTTGGCTCTTTTTCTTAGTTGCTTTGTTGTCTTTTCGATTTCCAAATCAATGGGTATTGGTTGGGTTGATCTGGAACGCGTGATCATGCACTATCTGCACTTAACAAAAATTATGTTAGAACCGAACAAATGAAAATAAATAAAAATAATTTCGAACTATTTTCGAAAATTTAAAAAAAATAAAAAATTATGCTTCAATTAAGATTGAACTACTTATTACTATATCTAAGTAGAATCTAATCAATCCTCGGGAACGACGCCAAAAACTTGTTCGCCAAAAATATTTGGATCATACAACTACAAGTGTATAGTGTAGTTTATAGAATAATGTCAAGTAAGGTTGTATTCCTCAAGGATTGATATTCGAAACATTTAGGCTATAATAACATCGCATTTCAATTTTATTGAAGCGACCGAATATTGAGTATTAATAAAAATAAAAAATTAAAGGAACAATAAATAAATTTGCGAACCCCACAAATATTTTCAACAACTACAGGAGCAACCTTAGGTACATAATCTCAACATGTTTCTTCAATATTAAATGCAATTAAAGTTTTAAAAACCAGTCCATGCAATTCTATGGGTTCAACTCCTAAAATAATTTATTCCCCTTCCTAGGCGGCGCATAAAGAGTATATTTATAACAATTGTAGGTCTCGACTCGATACAATTACTTCCCACAAATAGTTGTAAGCATCCAGGACTCGATACACCCATTTATGTCTGAATTCAATTTCTGTCTTTGTTAGAACTCCTCTTCCGAATTTCGCACTAACAAATATGACATGCTAATTATTGATCAGATAAAAGCAATTAAATATAAACACTCAAATTCATAAAATAGAAATCATGGATTAATTAAGAAAATAAATAATCATTTATAACATGAATCTACAGTTTCGATTATGCCCCTAAGATCCGAAAGATTAGCCAAACACTGATTACAAACTCATAGACAAATTCGAAATCAACATTATGACATCATTTAAGCACAAATAAGAGATATTAGACATAGAAAGAAAACCCCTTCTTATCAGGATGGATTCTCCTTCCAAGCCTTCGAAGCTCTTGTGCTCCCATAGATGCGAAAGCCTTGTGGTGTTCATCGCGACCTAGCCTTCTTCTCTCAGAAGATCTTCGATTCTTGCATTCCTATGTTATTTGATGTGTTTCTCTGTATGAAGTGATATCTTTTCGTGCAAGCCTTGGGTCCATTTTATAGATGCTTGGAGAGATCACTTGTAGAGTTAGAATGGGAAGAGAACTCCGAAAAATGCATTTTGGCAGAGTCCCACATGGCCCGGCCGTGTGGTGTGTTGCTTAAACCTTTCCCACACGGTTGTGTGAGCTCACACGGGCTGGTGGTGCGGTGTGATGCCCTTTCTCACACGCCCGTGTGGGTTCACACGGTCCGGCCGTGTGGCCCTGGTCCTGTCCCCTGTTTTGCCCAACTTCACACGGTTGTGTGGTTTCACACCTGTATTTTCACGGCCATGTGACACCACACGGTCCGACCGTGTGAAGTGTTTTTTGTCCATTTTCTTCATTGTTTTGAACTTCTCTTCGCATTCGTCAATCTTAGTCGGGACTAATTTTAAAACAAACTAATAATACAACACGGACCATATTAAACAACAACAAAGAGAAAAACATGGCCCAAACTCTATAAAATATTGCACAGCCCAAACACACTACATGGCCCAACAAAAGAATAACAATATTAAATCACTAACCCTAACACACAGTCAAAAAATGCTGAAACAATTGCTTGTTTGTTCGGCCAAACATTTTGTCACTCCCAAAATCCTATTAAGCTCGGCCGACATTTTATATCTCTAAAATTCATCAAAAATGCTAGCATACACACATTACCAATTTATATTTCACGCAAAAATATTTGTTTATTTATTTTTTCCCAATCTGATATGTTTTTCTTTTTCCCGATCGAAGCCCAAAAACATCTTTTTTTTCAGTTCAAAAAAGATAGATAGCTAAATCACTAATAAAAAAGATGAATAGCGTTCGATCAAAATAGAGCCAGAGGTATGGTAATTTGAGTTTTATGTTCGTTTCAGCTTTTTGAAAAAAAAATCGCACATAAAACACATATATACACACATATACATATGCATATTTTGGGTATATATGAGAAGCTCAAACAATATTTTCGGTTAAAATATGGATAGTCTTCGATTTTTCGATCTTGCTCTATCTCGAGTTATAATTTTTTATGTAACTAAAAACTTGATATATGTATATATAACATTATTTTTAATAGACGAACCTATGTCGACATTGCGGAGTTTTTAAGGCAAAAAAAGTCAGATCTACAATTTTTTTCTAACATAACTATTTCTATTTCGATTTTTAGGGTTTTTCCCGTCAAAGCCCTAAAATATCTTTACTACTCTGCTAAAAAATATGTTTAGCATTCGATCAAACGTTCAGAGATATAGATCTGATTTTATATTTATTTTTAGGATTTTTTGTAAGCAAAAAAATAGCAATTTGGATTTTTTTCGCACAGAAATATTATTCTCTTGATTATAGTCTTTTTAATGCAACTAAATATTTGGAAGCTATTTTATTTTCTAATAGATCTGCGTCTATTTCTACTTTATGGGATTTTTTAAGGTCAAAAATTTAAGATCTAATTGTTTGCGTCGATTAGAAACAAATGTTAAATTATTTAGTTAAAAAAACGAATAACATTCGATGGGTGTTTTTTTCAGCCATATCTCATTCATTCTACAATTTATGGTCATGTGCTTTTTTTTTTTTTTTTGATAGTTGCATCATATATATAGAAAAAAAAAACAGATGCAATAGTATACGATGACATGATTTATGGTAAGGTAAGTTTCAATCTAATACAGTGGGTATTTATATTTTGCTGAATCAATAGGAAAATTTATTTTATATTATTTATTTAATCAATTTCATTTATCTGTTTCCAGATTAGATATGAGGAGAGATATGATACTTGACACTAATTGTTGGGCCTTGGAGATAAGAAGGTACATATTTTCTAACATTTTCTTATATTATCTTGCAGAAATTATAAACTACATTTACCCAATTATTATTTTTATTGTGTTTTCACTAATTGTTTGTATTTTTTTGTTGTCAATTGAATGTAAGAGAACACGAGCTAATATGACTAAACATACATCACTCACGAGTATACACTTGCTAATGAAGTAATTGCTACTATGTGTTTAAAATTAATATTTAGATGGATGCTTCGGTTATTATAGGCCAATTGCTAGTCCAGTTAACAATTGAACCTTGAATAAAACTTTCATATCCACCAGCCTTTCTATTACTTCAGGATCATCCTGGAAAACAAAATATTAATCTTTTTAAATCAATTAGTATTTCTTTCAAAAAAAAAATTAATTGTACTTTAATAAATTGTTTATTTTAATACCTTTTCACCACTATTGATCCTCAAATCTAAAGTCGTCTTCACATGTGGATCAATACATTCTTTGTCCCACTTGATCTTAACGATCCGATCCTGGATTTTGTACTGGAAAATTATTTGCAAAAGTTTTTTCGCACCAATGTATATATTAATTTATGAATTGAGAATCATTGTTTATTTTCAATAAGTAGTTATACCTCATGTTCCCAGTTTTGTCAAAAATGCCACATATATTTCTCACTAAAATTCCCTCCAGCCAGTGTCATCTCTTTTGGATAATTCTTACGGGTTATATGCCTCGAATCTGCACCAGAAACAATGTTCACATATAAATGTATTATATGTTGGAATTTTTGGACTTCTTGTCTTCTAATTGTTACATGAATAATTGTACTCTTAAAAGAAATCAATGAAAAGAAATATAACAAACTCTATTTTAATCAGTAAAAAAGACAATGAATTACAAAATTTAAAACAATTAAACATACTTCTATGGCATGTAAGATGCATTCGAATCCATCATATGCAGGCTCACCATAGATACGCACACATCGCAACCTTACTGCCTAGTACAGTTTTGTGGGAGTGAGATCCTTAACCAATGTAAATAATGAAGTCATCATGCAGATTTCTTTGATTTATACCTAATAGTAAATTTTTGTGTGTTTTGCGGTCTTTGATATACCTATTTATAAGGATGTTGTGAGCCCTATCAAAAAAGAGAATGAAGATTTTTTTAGTCGTTTCAATGCCCAATGCTTTATATTCAATAATTGTGGCTTGTGTTTTTCAATATAAAGCGCATCTATTTTCATGCTTTCAAAATAAAAAGAAAAGTTATTTTTAATACTTGTTAGTTGCCCGTTGTATATTTAATTTGTCTTTGTAATTCGAAATCTTCGTCTTTATATGATTTGAAACATATTTGACCAAACAAAAAATAATTCCAAGGTAGATGTTGATATTTTCTAGACAAAATGCAGCGATATTCAATGTCTTGTCTATCTAATTTCGGATCCCAATAATGAAAAGTAGTAAAAATAGAAAACAAATAATAACAATCTTAATTTTTATTAATCTCAAAGGTTTCCAAAATTAGATACAGTTTTTTGGCGGGAACTTACTAAAATTATCACTATTTAGCTTTTATATATATATATATATATATATATATTTCTTGGCTGTATAGAGAGGCTTCACAGCAGCCTCAGGTTTGGCTATTTCATTCAATGCAGCAGCCAGGTTGATATCCTTCTCAGTTATCTCCTTCAAACCAGAAGAAGGAAGATAACTAGCAGCTAAGTCCGCAGCAGTCAGCTTAATCTCCTTGTTGTGGATCGATGAGCAGAACTCATCATCGTGAACCTGAGCGTTCACGTAGAACATCGCAACCTCTTCCAAGTAGGTGTGCGAAAACTCCATCCACAGGAACGCTTGAGACCAGATTTTTCAAGCTTCCATTTATCTTCTTTGCTAAGGCTTTGTCCACTCCTTGCTTGACCAAGCCATCAAAATCCATGATAGCTCCGGTGTGGATTTTCTCAGCTAACTTCACATAGTCATAAGACGGTGCCATTTCTGAGTTTGAACTTAACATTCGAACGAACGAAGAACTAGGGTTTTCTTTTAGTTGCAGAGAGAAAATGCCTTGTTGCTTTGAGAGTAAGAGAGTTTTGTGAGAGGAGAGAGAAAACAATTTCTCTATATATGGGATGTGAGGGGATGGTTTTTGGAATTCAAAAAGGTTGAATTATCGATGGTTGAGATCATGTCTTGCAAAACCGCATAAATTATCAACATCATTTATATCCAATCATGGGTAAAACGGGTACAGGCTTTTACTGACACCATAATTACTGTTGACGTCAAGTCTAAAAACATTATCGCTCGCAGAAAACGACTGCGTTTTGTCACTTAACTCATAAATAACTCAACTATCTTCAAAAGTGACTTGACTCTGCTTCTCTATTAACTTAATCAACACTCGTAGGGGTGTCCACGTTCAGAATCGCTAGGTTAGGTTCCTCATTTTGGAGGGCGAAACGTAACTCATTGCCTCACGGTTCATGTTCCAAAACCAGAACCGATAGTTTTGGTTCTAGTTTGGAACCTGGTTCCTCAATGATTCCGGTTCCGATTTTAACCGGAACCATTTGTTTATCTTTTGATAATTTTTTATTTTTTAAAATGGTTTATCAATTTCAGTTACAAAAAATGGGAAAAAAAGAAAAAGAATTGGATTTAATATTCTATTGAGTTTTGTACTTAATATTAATAATAATATTAAATTGTCTATATATACTATTAGAGTATACAAGAATCAAAGTTCACGTTGTTTGCTTATAATATTCGGTTTAAAACATGTCTCATGTGGTTACGAATATAAAACGTTATAATAAACATTTAACATTTTTTCTAGCATATTTTACGAAATAAAAATAAAAATCATTGGTTTTTCTAGCATATTCCACCACGGTTCCACCGACGGTTCCACATACGGTTTGAACTGACGGTTAAGACTGCCAGTTCCATGGTTTTTGAGACTAAGGAAGCAGAACCGGCCTACACGGTTTTAGTTCTAGTTTTGAAACTATTGACTGGTCAATGGTTCCCAGAACCATTGACCATGGTTCCAGTTCCGGTTTGTAACCCGGTTTTAGTTCCATTTGGTCATTCCTAAACACTTGACTATCCAGCTAACTCGATACAGTTGACTAGCCGTCTTGGTTGTTTCACTTTGCTGAAAAATAAAACTTTGTTGATTTCCATTTCTCTCTTCTTTGACTCTGCTGATTGAGTCTTCTGAGCCTCCTAACTCAGCTCAATCAATCCAAGTTCATTTTTAAGCTCTTCAAACCTTGATTCACATAAAGGCTTAGTGAATATATCAGCTAACTGCTTATCAATTTATATGTATTCTGTGATGTCTTTTTTTCAACATGGTCTCTTATAAAATGATATCTAACATCAATGTGCTTGGTTTTTCAATGAAATACTCGATTCTGAGTAATTACAATGGCATTTGTGTTATCACACATAATTGGAATCTCTCTTTCTTCTATATCATAATCTCTCAGTTGTTGCCTCATCCATTAAACTTGGGCACAACAGCTGCCTGCAACAATGTACTCTGCTTCAGCTGTGGATGTAGTTATTGAATTTTGTTTCTTGTTGAACCAACAAACCAACCTATTTCCAAGCATTTGACAGGTACCTGATGTACTTTTCATGTCAACTCTACATCCAGCATAGTCTGAGTCTGAGTAGCCAACTAACTTGAATCCTCCTTCCTTTGGATACAATAAGCCAACTTCCTGGCATCCCTTCAAATACCTTAGGATTCTCTTGGCTGCAAACATGTGACTTTTCTTTACAGCAGACTGAAATCTGGCACATACACCTACATCAAAGGTGATGTCTCGCCTACTTGCTATTAAATAGAGCAATGATCCAATAAGAGCTCTATATCTTGTTTGATCAACAGCTTTGCCTTCTGCATCCATGTCCATCTTGACCGAAGTATTCATGGGAATCTTCACATATGACTTAGCTTCTATACCAAATTTTTTCATTAAATCTTTGGTATATTTAGTTTGACTTATGAAGGTTCCATCTTTCATTTGCTTGACTTGAGACCTAGAAAGAAAGTCAGTTCTCCCATCATACTCATCTCAAATTTCCCTTGCATGAGATTTGAGAATTTATCACACAGCTCTTTGTTTGTGGATCCAAAAATGATGTCATCCACATATATTTGAACAAGTAATATACTCTCCCCATCTTGAATTCTAAAGAGTGTCCTATCAACCTCTTTGGTGAATCCATTGTCAATAAGAAACTGGGACAATGTATCATATCAGGCTCTTGGTGCTTGTTTCAAATCATATAATGCTTTCTTGAGCTTGTAAACTTTATCTGTAATAGTTTTCTGCTCAAAACCTGGAGGTTGTTCCACATAGACTTTTTCTTCCAAAAGTCCATTCAAAAATGTACTCTTCACATCCATTTGATAGACAGTGAAGTTCTTGTGTGCAGCATAAGCAAGAAACATCTTAGTTGCTTCCAATCTTGCAACAGGTGCAAGGTTTCATCAAAATCTATGCCTTTCTCTTGGCAATACCCTTTGGCTACCAATCTTGCTTTGTTTCTTACAACAGATCTTTCTTCATTCATCTTGTTTCTAAATACACACTTAGTACCTATAATATTTTGGTGGGTAGGCCTTTGAACTAATTCCCAAACCTTGTTTCTTTCAAACTGATTCAGCTCTTCCTGCATAGCTAGAATCCAATGTGTGTCATCCCATTCCTGTGACACATCTTTAGGCTCAATCTGGGAAATGAAACAAGTGAACATAGCTTCATGTTGAGTTCTGGATCTTGTTCTTACTCCTTCTCTAACATCTCCAATGATAAGCTCTGGAGGATGGTCTCTCAGCCATCTTACATCTAGTTGGAGTAAGTCTGCTAGATTCAGTCGTCTCGCAGCTAAGTTGTCTTGAACGACTTCCTCATCATCATTCAGTTGTAGACTTTCCAGCTGTCTCTGAGATTCAGCTATCTCATCTTCATCTAGGTTGAGTTTTCTTACACCTGCCTCAACATGGAGACTCTTCTAAACAGTTGGCTGATTCATCTTGTCAGCTAAAATCTCTTCTCCAATTAAAATTAGGTTCATCAAACACCACATGGATAGACTCTTCTGTGACCATAGTCCTCTTGTTCAACACTCTAAAAGCTTTACTCTCAAATCGAGTATCACAAAACGATACCTTAATTAGCTTTAGCATCAAAAGCTTTCAAGTTGTCCTTTCCATTGTTGTGAATGAAGCATGCACTTATATCCAAAGATATGAAAATATCCAACATTTGGCTTCCTTCCTGTCCAAATTTCATAAGGGGTTTTGGACAGCTGCCTATTGATCATACACCTATTCTGAGTGTAGCAGGCAGTATTAATGGCTTCAGCCCAAAATCTCTTAGGCAATCCAGCTTCAGCTAACATGGTCCTTGCAGCTTCCTTGAGAGTTCTGATCTTTCTTTCAGCTACTCCATTCTGCTGTGGAGTTCTTGCAGCTGAAAACTCATGAGCAATACTATTTTCTGTGCAATGTTGAGTTATAATCCCATTGATAAACTCAGTTCCTCTATCAGACCTTGTCTTTATAATGGTTTGACTCTTTTCATTTTGAACTCTTCTCATCAGCTGAGGGAGCTTCTGCAAGGTTTCCTTCTTTTTACACATAAAAATAATCCATGTGTATCTTAAATAATCATCTACCACCACTAGGGTATATTTGTTTCCACTAATATTGGCTAGTTCAACATGACCAAACAAATCCATATGCAATAAGTGCAATATCCTGGTTGAAGAATGACTTGGCTTGTCCTTGAAAGAAGACTTTATTTGCTTTCCCATCTGGCATGCATCACAAATGCTCTCCTTATTGTACATTGAGTCTGGCAATCCTTCCACAAGATGACTCCTTGCAAGCTTGTTGATTATCTTGAAACTTAGGTGACTCAGCTTCTTATGCCACAGCCAACTTGATTCGACTGTGCTCTTTGCTAGCGGACATGTGCTTGGTGTAGCAGTTGACCAATCCACTACATACATGTTTTTCTGCATTGATCCTTGTAGCACAATTTTATTTGATTTAGCATCCTTGATTTGACAAACTCCCATGTTGAATCCTACATTGTAGCCCTTGCCACAGAGTTGGCTGATGCTCAGCAGATTGAAATTGAGCCCTTCAACATAGGCTACATTTGTGATCTCTAGTCCATTTTTCTATATGGATCATGTGCCTTTAATCTCCCTTGGAGCTTCATTTCCTTCAAATATGACTTTGGCACCTCTTATTTCCTTGAACTTTGAAAGATTTTTCTTGTTGTCTGCCATATGTCTGGAACAGCCACTATCCATGTACCAGGTTCATTGGCACTCAGTTGTTCCTTGAACCTATAATCTAGGAAATTAGTTTTTAGGCACCCATACTTGCCTGGGTCCTGAGGGGTTAGCACTTTAAGGTGATCCAACCAACCCATAGCCAAATGGTCTGACTCTAAGATGTTGCCACCTATCGGTTCCATAATCATAATGAACATTAGCAAATTGCTTAGGAGTTTTGGGCTCATACAGCTGTCTCTTTTGTCTGTATGCCTGTGTGTGAGCTGGTGCATTTGCTTTCTTGGGATTTTAATGAAATGTTTGTGCATATTGGGCTTTATGCTTGGGTGCATATGTGTGATGATTATAATTTATTTTCCTTGGGAATGACCTATTTTAAATGAAATCTTTGCCACTTGGGCTTGTATCCCTTTGGACTTGGATGATATCTCATTTGATTGTTCCAATCGGCTTGGTTGGGATAATTTCTACCATTCCCATCATATGGTTTTCTTTCTTTGAAACCTCGGGGCTTTTGGTAGCTCTGTTTAGATTATACAGAGTATTTTCTATTTAGAGTCTGCTGATGGATTCTTCTGAATTTTATTTCAGTTGTCCTCTCAGTAAACTCTATTGGCTTTTTGCCTTTACCTTTGTATCAAAGGCCATCATAGTTGTGATTGTGTTTGTGAGTGGGTGTAGTTGCAACATCTGGTGCTTTGGATTTTCGGATTGCCTCATTACTTGAGGATCATTTTTCCAATACCACTCTTGGAGCTTAGGCATGCACAAAGGAATTAAATCCAATACATGTCTTATCTCCACTTTCCTTTTGAATCATTATAAGTTCATCCAATGATTTACATGCCTTAGTGAATGATGCAATCACATTTTTCAAATCTTTTTCCCTCTTGTTAGTTGTAGCTAAGTCTGCTTGAATCTTAGTTATCTCAGCCTTCAGCTCTGTAGTCTCAGCAGTTATGTGACTTAGAGTACTTAGCTCCTTAGTCAGCTGTGAGTTTTGGCTTTTGAGTTGGTTGTTTTCCTCATTTAAAAGTGTGTGAGGATTTTATGTGCTCAAAGTTTTTCCTCATTTTGCCAATAGAATCATAAAGACCTGTGGGTGATGAAGTGTTTGTGTCACTATCACTATCATCAGAATTAGAATGAGATGAGTTAGAATGGACATCATCTTCTTGTTCTTTAGAGTCTTGTTCTTTGGCCATTATGCATATCATAGCCTCTTCTTCTGTGTCAGAGGAGTAATCAACTTCACTGCTGTCTGACTCAGCTGTTTCTTTACACTTGGTTGTGTCAGTAGTCTCAACAGCCAACATGGCTTTCTTGGACTCACCAGCCATGAGTGCAGTTGTCTTGGTACAGTTGTCGCTTCTTGCTCTTTTCTTCTGAGCTCAAATTCATAGGCTTTAAGGTCTGAGAACAGCTCATGGTAGGATGTTCTTGTAAGGTCCATTGAATGTCTCAGAGCCATCACTTTATTTCCCACACAGCTGGGAGAGACCTTAGAATTTTCATACACATTTCTTTCTGTGTATATTCTTTTCCTAGAGCTGGGAGCTCATTGGTAATCTATGTGAATCTAGCATCCAACTTATCCAGACTCTCACCTGCAAACATTTTAAAATTTTTCCATTTTTTGTACAGCAACAGTCAATTTGTTTTCTTTAACTTGATCAGATCCTTCACAAATTAAAGCTAGTTTTTCCCATATTTCTTTGGTCGTTCTGCAAGATTTAACTTTGTTGAACATGGCCTTATCGAGGGTTTTGTACAAAATGTCATTGGCAACATTGTCCAAGTTATATATCTTTCTATCCTCATTGGTCCACTCGCAACGTGGATTTTCCACCATGGCAGGTTTAGGTACTGTGGCAGCAGCAGCAGCATGTGCGCCTCATGCCACATGAGCTGCATCAGCTTCTCCTTCTGGTACATCAGCAACCTCAGGAGCAGGAGTCGTGATAGCTGTGTTCACCTTCATTATTTGTAGTGGTCCATCCTCAATGATAAACCACATTTCATGTAATTTACTAGATTTAGCACATGGAGTTAAGGAAACATATCATCAAACTTGTTTGGAAATCAACTACACAGCGTACGTGGGTTGAATGAAGGATGACACAAATTGTGGGTAACTGCCCTATTTTCATGGAATTTACTAGATTTAGTCAACCTCTCTATTTTTTATGTGGACTAATTTGCCCTCATTTTGACTTTACCATTTATTTTGTTAACATTAATCAGGATTAATAATAGCCATTGAAATCGGTAGATATGTGGTCTGGATTTGGTCTTATGTACTCATATAATAGGGGGTCCTATATAACCCTCCCCCTATATATATATATATATATATATCAAATTGGTGGACTCACATGATCAATCATAAATATACATATATATGTATATATATAGGGTTAGGATCAAATGTGGCAAAGGGCTTACCACGTGACAGTGTGGATTAATCCAATCCATCCACACCTTTTATTTAATGGTCCAGATTGCTATTAAAATAACTGATTTATAAATTAATTAATAGGTGGAAAGGGCATTATGTTAACTAGAAAAATGCCATAAATCACGCCCCTGCAATCAAGGGATTGATTAATATCACATTTCCATAACTAAATTGTGCACCATTTTAATAGTTGAACTGTACACCATTTAATAACTGATTGTACACCATTTTATATCTAACAGTGCATCATTGTATAAGTAATTGTACACCACTCAATCCAGTGATTTTTATGGGATTTGATTTTACGATTGTTTCGCTTTTTAATTCAATTGTGGTTTATTCACAATGATGTACAATTAGTTATACAATGATGCAATCGTTAGATATAAAATGGTGCACAGTCAGTTATTAAATGGTGCACAGTTCAGCTATTAAAATGGTGCATAATTTAGTTATGAAAACGTGATCTTTATCACATCCATGATTGTAGGACGTCATTATGGGAAGGTGGTTACACTATTTTGTCTTTATAGGGTTTTTAGATGATGTACAATTAGTTATACAATGATGCAATCGTTAGATTTAAAATGGTGTACAGTTAAGTTATTAAATGGGAAGATGGTTCACCATTTTGTCTTTATAGTTCCTTTAGATGATGTACAATTAGTTATACAATGATACACTGTTAGATATAAAATAGTGCACAGTTAGTTATTAAATGATGCACAGTTCAACTATTAAAATGGTGCATAATTTAGTTATGGAAACGTGATCTTTATCACATCCATGATTGTAGGGCATCATTATGGGACAGTGGTTACACCATTTTGTCTTTATAGGGTTTTAGATGATGTACAATTAATTACACAATGATGCACTCTTAGATATAAAATGGTGCACAATTAAGTTATTAAATGGGAAGATGGTTACACCATTTTGTCTTTATAGTTCCTTTAGATGATGTACAATTAGTTATACAATGATGCAGTGTTAGATATAAAATGGTGTACAGTTCAACTATTAAAATGGTGGACAATTTCAGCTATGGAAATGTGATATTAATCAATCTCTTGATTGTAGGATGTGATTTGGACGTGATTTATGGCATTTTGCTAGTTACTATTATGCTCTTTCCACCAATTAATTAATTGATAAATCAGTCATTTTTAATAGCAATCTGGACCATTGAATAAAAGGTGTGGATGGATGGGATCAATCCACACTGCCACACGGTAAGAGGCTGCCACACGAGATCTATATATATATATATATATATATCAACCAACCGTATATGAATTTATATAAGGTGACTTGTGTAATCGTCTTGGGCCGGATCTTGGGCAGACAAACTCAATCCAAAACCGACCGGCACCACTGATATCTCTAATAAATTTACACCACTGATATCCCTAATAAATTTACAAATCATCTAATAAAAGCAAATTATATATGAACGAGAATAGGCACGCATGTCTTTATGCCAATTTTGTTAGCACCCATAAAGAATTATACTCTTATATTAGTACATGTTGGTTAACAATTGAATATATAAAATGGAAAAATGAATATAAAACTATGTATTAGAAAGTTGACACCACAATTCAATGTAATTTCTGCATATATAATATATAAGACTTATGCTAACTCAAAACAACCAAGTGGAATATCATAGACTTGCTGAAGGAATTTAAGAAGAACCGCAGTTGAATGGTGGAAATTTAGTTGACTCTCAGCTGAGAGCAAAACAGAAGACTTTCAGCAGAGTATGCCAGCCAAGTCAAAACAGAAGACTTACAGCAGAGTAAGACGGAAGGCTTGCTCAGAAGGCTCAATTATCAGTGATCAAGGCGCAACTAAAGGACCAAAGTCTGTTGTACTGTGTCCAAGGAAGATATTCATTAATATCACCGTAATTACGATGTGTGACCATAAATGTGCAAAGATATTTATGAAGGCAATGAGATTCAATCTATTAAAGAGCACATGCAAACTGCCATTTCCGGAAAACTACAGAAAGCATTATAATACAAGAAAATGGCAATATTAAAGCTGCAAGAAAGGACATGTCAACTGTCCAACAGTGGGATTTGAATTTGTCTATCTCTTCAATGGACAAAATTCATATCTTCACTGTAAAAGATGAGAATTTTTCAGAGAGAAAAAAAAAGACACGAGAAATAAGTAAAAGTGCAAGAATCTGAATATTTAAAAATCTCTCTCAAGCTAAACTTGCAATCCTCAAGCTTCATCAAGAACAAACCTCTATTACATAAGTAACGCATATACACTATATATGCAACACATATACATCGCCAAAAGATTACATAAGCATCACCTACACATTACATAAACAACAAACATATACTACATATGCAACACACACTACAAATAAGCAAGAATTGCAATATGCAAAAATTACACACTTACTCAAAAATACAACTTTGTACTAAATATGCAAGAATTGCATACCACATAAGCAATACATTTACACTAATTCAAATTTATGCCACATAATCATGTTCTATTTAATATGCATTAATCTAATATTACATAAACAAAACTAACAATGTACACAAGAATAACAAGTATCGGTCATACAAAAATATATAAACTTTGCAGAATATCAACATACAAAAACTTACAAGAAATACTAACAAAAGACATAAGCATAGTAATAAGAAGGGTGACAACATGATTGTTAACAAACTCAATGAACACAAAAAGAATCTAGGGCTTCCAAAATTAACAAAGGCTACCGCTGTAAAAAAAATCAATATGATAATCATTTACAAGTAACATTAAATACCTTCACAAGCTTAACTAACCAGTTACACAAGCATAACAATAAGGGCTCACAGAAAAAAATCAATTTGACAATGAAGTCAATATAATAAATATTTCTCAAGCAAAATGCACATACTTAACAAGCAATCTTAACAAAGCCCATAAGCATATCAAAAAAAGATATAAATATACATATATATATATATATATAGGATTTGGATCAGGTGAGTCCACATATCTTATGTGAGTACATGAGACCAAATCTTAGGCCTTGATTTAATTTTTAAACGGTTGAGATTAAACAGATTTTACCATTTTTTAATATATAATTTAATATAAAAAGGGTTGTTTGGTAATTGTAATTAAAATCAGTTTTGGGAGGGAAGTTATTTTTGGGAGTGGGCTATAATTTAGGAACCGTTTTTGGAGACATGTGTATATCCAAAATCTTTGCATATCTCTCCAACTTGGTAAATGAAGAGTCAGAAAAGATTTCTTCTCGACAAAACGAAACCCTCGGGTGAAAGAAGAGAAAATTCGAGCGTGGAGTGAAGCATAAAATTCATAAAAGAGGAAAATAATTGGATTTTTTTTATTATTCTCAGCAAACAATCAAAAATGGCCGAAGAAAACAAAGCTGAGATTCCAGCTAAATACGATTTGAATGCGAAATGGGGTGTCTGCCTCGTTTTCGTGTTCGCCGCTTCGTGTACGTTTCATTCGCCGTCGGTTTCACCGGACTTCTTCTCTTCCGAAGCCCTGTAACACGCTGGGCAGCTGTAGCTTTTGGTACTGGAGTGGGGATTGGCTCTGCATACTCAGACTACTCATAAATTTGATGGATCTCAAACAATTCACTCCGAACATTTCTGATGCCCCTCTTTCTAAGGCTGCAGATGAATGAAGCCATCAATTTCTGGGCAGGTTTTTCGATTACATTTCCCTTGCAATTGCCTTTTTACTCAAGAGAATGTATTTGCCAGGATTGTTTTTTACCTTTTACTTAAAAATGTGGTGTATTGCATCAGTTTCATGAATGTTATCGCCTTGTTTTTGTAACTCTATCCAAGTGGAGTCGAACGATACAAAGAAGATAAAAAAAAAGAGTTCTTCTCCTTTGCTAACACAAGAATCTCTCTGCAAAAAATAAACATTTCTCCTTTGCTTATGTATGTTTTATATTATGTTTATCTATGTTTTATATTATGCTCTCAAATTAAGGGGTAATTGGTATTGCCATATTTTTTCTAAGGCGGGGGAATTGCTTATTGATGTTTTCAACTACTTATTGTTGTTGATAGTTATACTTATCTATAGTTTGTGTTATGCTTATACATGTCTTATATTATGCTTATGTTTGGTTGGTTTTTATGCTTATAAATATTTTGTTTATTAATAAATGCTTTATATAAATGACTAGTGTCTTTTTTTGATAGATTTTCTGTTGGAAATGGCAAAAGATGTAATGAACGAGCAGAGGAAGTCGGTTTTCGAACTGGAGAAGAAGTTTGCTAAATCGAGTTATGATCACAACGAAACGTTGTTGTTTCATACTTTGATCAAAATGTTGAATAGTGTAGTATTTTATAGCCATTTTAAACATGGTTGGTTTTGACGTACATGCGTAGTTGATATAGGAATATTTTCTAGTTAGTGTTGTATTTATTTTCATGGTTTTTAGATACTGTAAGCAGAATTCAATTGCTTTGGAAGCAGAATTCAGTTTTCTTGTAAGCAGAATTCAATTGTTTTGTAAGCAGAATTCAATTGTTTTGTAAGCAATTATTTTGATGGTTTGATGGTATTGTAAGCATAATTCAATTGTTTTCTAAGCACCAAAACATCCTTTCACAAGCAATACTTTACGCACAAATAAGCAATTGAATATATGGGACTGCAGTAACCAAATTTTGCAAGAATGTTGAATTATTTGCTCGAAAAGCACTACAACAGTCACAAATAAGTCGAGTACATAGTAGTAATAAGCATAACAATAACCACACACATGCAATTTGTAATATGTGAATAAACAATATTTAACAAATAAATAAGCAGTCACAACATATTCTCGAACACATACTTTTTTTAATTTATTAAGAATCATTTTTAAAATGGTATTCCGTTGTCAATATTATCAAAATTCATTCCTTCTTTTGGAGTCATATTTTCGTCACATTCTGGTATCCAGTTCGGAGATGAATCTGATATTATTTCAATCTGTTGTTGTGACACATGTACAATCCCAATTGAATCAAACAAAATAAATAATTAAGCAACATTTAAAATATACATAAGCGTATAGTCATGCACATGTAAGCAAACGTCTAGCCACAGCTAAGCAAAGTACTGAGTTAGAACAAATGGGGATGTAATCAAAATTTTGAATACATACAAGCAAGTATTCGTGCATACATAAGCAACATTTTGCATACGTGCAAGCAAGTATTTAAGCACATATAAGCAACATTCCGACCATATCAAGCAATTTAAAAAAAAAAAATGGGAATGACGAAATTTCATGTAATTTACTAGATTTAGCACATGGAGTTAAGGAAACATATCATCAAACTTGTTTGGAAATCAACTACACAGCGTACGTGGGTTGAATGAAGGATGACACAAATTGTGGGTAACTGCCCTATTTTCATGGAATTTACTAGATTTAGTCAACCTCTTTATTTTTTATGTGGACTAATTTGCCCTCATTTTGACTTTACCATTTATTTTGTTAACATTAATCAGGATTAATAATAGCCATTGAAATCGGTAGATATGTGGTCTGGATTTGGTCTTATGTACTCATATAATAGGGGGTTCCTATATAACCCCTATATATATATATATATATATCAAATGGGTGGACTCACATGATCAATCATAAATATACATATATATGTATATATATAGGGTTAGGATCAAATGTGGCAAAGGGCTTACCACGTGACAGTGTGGATTAATCCAATCCATCCACACCTTTTATTCAATGGTCCAGATTGCTATTAAAATAACTGATTTATAAATTAATTAATAGGTGGAAAGGGCATTATATTAACTAGAAAAATGCCATAAATCACGCCCCTGCAATCAAGGGATTGATTAATATCACATTTCCATAACTGAATTGTGCACCATTTTAATAGTTGAACTGTACACCATTTAATAACTGATTGTACACCATTTTATATCTAACAGTGCATCATTGTATAAGTAATTGTACACCACTCAATCCCAGTGATTTTTATGGGATTTGATTTTACGATTGTTCCCGCTTTTTAATTCAATTGTGGTTTACTCACAATGATGTACAATTAGTTATACAATGATGCACTGTTAGATATAAAATGGTGCGCGATCGATTATTAAATGGTGCGCGATTCACTATTAAAATGGTGCATAATTCGATTATGAAAACGTGATCTTTATCACATCCATGATTGTAGGGCGTCATTATGGGAAGGTGGTTACACTATTTTGTCTTTATAGGGTTTTTAGATGATGTACAATTAGTTATACAATGATGCCTTTGTTAGATTTAAAATGGTGTACGATTAAGTTATTAAATGGGAAGATGGTTCACCATTTTGTCTTTATAGTTCCTTTAGATGATGTACAATTAGTTATACAATGATGCATTGTTAGATATAAAATAGTGCATAGTTAGTTATTAAATGATGCACAGTTCAACTATTAAAATGGTGCATAATTTAGTTATGGAAACGTGATCTTTATCACATCCATGATTGTAGGGCATCATTATGGGAAAGTGGTTGCACCATTTTGTCTTTATAGGGTTTTAGATGATGTACAATTAATTACACAATGATGCACTCTTAGATATAAAATGGTGCACAATTAAGTTATTAAATGGGAAGATGGTTACATCATTTTGTCTTTATAGTTCCTTTAGATGATGTACAATTAGTTATACAATGATGCAGTGTTAGATATAAAATGGTGTACAATCAATTATTAAATGGTGTACAGTTCAGCTATTAAAATGGTGGACAATTTCAGCTATGGAAACGTGATATTAATCAATCTCTTGATTGTAGGACGTGATTTGGACGTGATTTATGGCATTTTGCTAGTTACTATTATGCTCTTTCCACCAATTAATTAATTGATAAATCAGTCATTTTTAATAGCAATCTGGACCATTGAATAAAAGGTGTGGATGGATGGGATCAATCCACACTGCCACACGGTAAGAGGCTGCCACACGAGATCTATATATATATATATATATCAACCAACCGTATATGAATTTATATAAGGTGACTTGTGTAATCGTCTTGGGCCGGATCTTGGGCAGACAAACTCAATCCAATCCGACCGGCACCACTGATATCTCTAATAAATTTACACCACTGATATCCCTAATAAATTTACAAATCATCTAATAAAAGCAAATTATATATGAAAGAGAATAGGCACGCATGTCTTTATGCCAATTTTGTTAGCACCCATAAAGAATTATACTCTTATATTAGTACATGTTGGTTAACAATTGAATATATAAAATGGAAAAATGAAATATAAAACCACGATAGGCCGGCTACTCTGTTGATTAGGGTGCATACTTTGATATGTTATGAGGGTGATGGGATGAAGAGAATCACCAAAAAATTGCTTTTTAGGCTTGAAATCGGAGCCTTTAAAGACACAGGTTGAATTCGTGGATTTGGGTCTTACAGATTTTAAGTTTATCATAGCCCTTATATAATAACCTTTAATTATTATTTTGAAGATTTTGACATTATTTAAATTATTTTTATGAACTTGATATTTTATTTCACATTATAGTCTTTTTAATTTTACTTCAAAGTATTCATTCGAACTTGAACCATTCAATTCGGAACACAAGTTTAAGAAATCTAAAATCACTAAAATCTAGAATGGATAAAAGCAATATAAAAATATAACATATAGTATCAATAGAAATTCATGAGTATTAAAATCATATTAGATTCAATTATGTGCAAGCAACTTCAAATCTGTTTTCCCCCTTAATAAAGATCTTGCATACATATATTATAAGTTATAAAAATATTACTAATTTCGATATGAAATATTATTGGTATGAGTTTTTTCTCCATTGTTCTTAAAAGTATCAAGAGATCCTCTGATCCGAGTCTCCATTCTATGACAATTGACAATGGATGATGAATGTCACCGTTTAAATTTATTTACATATTTTAATTTAAATGTTAATAATTGATTGATTTAAATAAGTTTTGATTGAGCTAAACACTAATTAAATTCAATGTTTTTCCTTTTACATTTTTTATAGGGGCCTATTTGGACCGACCTGTCTAAATGGACTCAATGGTTAAACTTGGGCTCAGTAAAAGCCCAAACTGGCAAAGCCCAACCTGGAAAGCCTACCCCGACCTTTGGGCTAGTTGCTTATCCTTCGGTTTTAAGCCAACGATTGGGCTGAGATAAATGGGTTTGGAAGGACCGAACTCTGGGCCCGACAACCCCGATCTAAGTGGGCTGGGCTTCAAATAATGGATAAACTTAAGGGCCTCCCGAGCTGTTGGGCTTGGGAGATGCGCAGCCCAAAATAAGTAATTAACCTAGGCCCAAAGATTTAAGCTAGGGTGTTAATTTAGTTTGATAAGCTCGAAACCCTAATTGACAACCTATAAATAGTCCACAAAAAGGTGTGCCTCAAGGGAGAATTTTAATACACACATTTTATATACTGTTCTGTTTTGCATGTTTTGTGTGTGTTTTGTGTGATGATTTATACATATTTCTGAAGTGTTTTATTTGCATTTGCATGTTTTAGTGTTATATTGTGTTATTTTATTGATTTTTTAAGTTTTGGTGGAAAAACAAGTTTTGGAGCAAAAAACGTTAAAAAGTCATTTCGCGCAATTGCGGCAGTCATCGTATTTTGGATGTAACGTTTGCTCGGAAGCCCAATTGACATGATTCATACACCATTGGAAAGCTAAGACAAAATTCTACAATGTCTATTTGCTACTAAATGCAAATGAAGACGTTTAGATGGGTTAAAATCATGTACAAATCAAAATAATATGTCGAAATCTTGGAAATGACACATCTTAGTAGTTTGGCCATAACTCTCTCTAGAAAATTGATATTGAGGTCATTCAAGTGGCTATGGAAAGCTAAGCAATATGGATACAATTCATAAGAAGACACCAAGAGCAAATTCCGATATTTCGAGGGTGCGTGGCGCGCACAAGAGGTGTGACGCGCATAAATCTGGTGAGCAGCCGTACCTGTGTGCATGCTCATGTGTGATAGCGTGGCGTCTGGTTGTACGCACGCACACGATTTCTTGAACACGAAATTTTCTATTGTTTTGCATTTTTTTGGCTCTTCCACCTTGTATAGGACTCTAGGCTTATAAATAGGACTTGGGGAGCCCTTATTTTCAACACACCTTTATTCTTAGCACTTCTAAACTTTAGTTTTTGGTAATTTTTTCTTCCATTTAACATTGGGATTGATTGGGTTCTTCCCCTGAAGTTATTTTGCTTTTTAATCAAAGAGTAAGATTTCTGCATCTCTTTTATCTGATTTCAATTGTTGGATGATTATTATTGTGCATGATTATGTTTATGATTATTTTTTTCCCTGCAATTGAGATTATGATCCCATCTCCAATCATGAACTAATTTCCTTGTTCTAGGATTAGGATGATTTGATTCAAACAAACAAGCATGAGTATTGATTAATTGATCTGCTTTCCTGAATAAATTGGTTTACTTGTTGATTGATTGTTTGGCCAACTCTTGATTGTTTTGAGGGAATAATTGAGATCGATCGAAGATATTATTCCTGGACTAAATTTATTCAGGGGGTTAGATATGAATCAGAGATGTATTATCTAATCCTGGGCTTAATGAAAATAGCAAATTATGTTGGGATAGCCCTAATCTGTGAATACGTGAGTTATCATATCTAGACCTAGTCTTTACATGTTTGTTATAGTTGTTAATTGCATGATCAATTAATTGATATTCTACTTGCAAGTTTGATGAGATAAATCCAACATCCTGGACTTTCATCCATATCTTTTTCTCCAAATTTATCCGTGTTCAGTTTGATTATTGTCTTTTTACTTGTTTTCCTTTAGTTAATTAAAAATCACAAACCTTGTTAGAGTGTTTAGGATTTAATTTTGGTTATTTGTGAAACATAATAATTATTTGTCGGGTAAGTCTTCCTTGAGAGACGACTTGTGGTCAACTTGCTACCCTACGATTGATCTCGTTCTCTTGCGAGAATTGCTAGATTTATTTTAGGTGTTTAGCGGTCGAACATGTTCTATTTTATATATTCTCTCTCTAGAGCGATCCTGACTTGAGCGTCGGAGTGGGTACGCCAGAAAACCCTTTGGCCCCCCTCTAACGGTGGTTTTGCATGTCTCAGGTCAATCGTGCATCGGAGCTTGGTTTTATTGGATGGTGGGCAATTTTTGACCGACCAATTGGCGTCGTATGTGGGAACTTGAGTTTTAAGACGTGAGTTTAGGGTAGTTATGGAGGACATAAGACAGAATCTGGGGGATGATTTGGATGAAGTTCTGATCAAAACGCCTGAAGTGGTGACCAAGGAGCGCGCGCGCGCCGTGCACACCTGGCATTGGAGTTGATTGCCCTCCTCCCGGGGTGGCTGGAGTCACCAGTCCTATGATGGGCGGAGGTGGTTTGGGGCCTGGTTTCTTCGAGCAGATGTTTTCCTTCATTAAGGCCGCTGCGGAAGAGGCTGTGAGTAGCCGGATGAGAGAATTTTTGTCCAGCCTACGGTGGCGGCGCAGACTGGACTGGTGAATGAGAGGAGGCCTCCTCCGGCTGGGGGGAGTAGGGTCGAAGAGCGCCGGTGTTGGAAGAGGAGAGTGCCTCCGTGGCCTTTACTCAAATGGCCACGGAGACGGATTGGAACTAGAGCGAGAAGATGGATGATATGCATAGGGAGGTGAGAGAACTGAAGAAGAAGGTGTATGGAAGTTGCTTGGGTTGATCGAGGAGGGGTACTCCTTTCTCAGAGGAGGTTATGGCTGATGAACTCCCCTCCTCGTATCAACCCTTGAGCTTTGATTATGATGGCACTACAGACCCTTGAGATCACCTGTTTCGCTTTGAGAATGATGCGATGCTTCACAAGTTTTCCGATGGGGTGATGTGTGTCTGGTGTTCCTAACCACCCTGACTAAGTCGGCACAGCAGTGGTTCAGTCAGCTGTCGCTAAATTCTATTAAGAGTTTTGATGAGTTCAACTCAATGTTCTTGCATCAATTCACTAGCTGCAGAAGGTGTCAAAAGACTCCGTTGACGTTGTTCAACATCAAACAGAAGGACAATAAGGGGCTGATGAGCTATATTCAACGGTTCACGAAGGCGAAGCTTGAGGTTCCCTCGGCGACTCAGGACATATTAGCCAACGCCCTAGCTCAGGGTCTGAAGGATGGGGATTTCTTTGAGTCCCTAGTGATAGAACCAGCGCGCGCATTCAATGAACTCTTGGCTAGAGCTAAGAAGTACATTAACCTGGAAGAGGCCAGGAGGATGAAGCGTGAGGAAGGAGATAATAAGAAGAAGTGGAAAGATGATCGAGATGAGAAGGTCCCCAGTAAGAAGCCTAACATCCCTAAGCCTGAGTTTATGTGTTGAAGGTCACGATACGAGAAGTTCACACCCCTAGTGGCTCCATAGGGGGATGTTTTCAGGGAGATTGAGCGTCATCATGACCTGAGGTGACCAAAAATTTATGTAATGAAATAACCATCAGTGAAGCAAATTTCCTTCTAAAAAATTACGTGAAATTCTCTTCAAACCTCCGGAAGGGCACACAATGTTAAGGGAGCAAGACAAGCTCGAGCTTGGAAGCTTTCCCTCGAATGAAAAATTTGATCATGTTTGGAGCTCGGCTCGAGCCAAAACTCCAAACACCTCGGGTGCGATGGCTCAGAGGGCAAGTCAAGCTCGAGCTTGGAAACTTGTCCTCAAATGAAAGATTTGATGAAGTGTTTGGAGCTCGGCTCGAGCCAAAACTCCAAACACCTTGGGCGCGATGGCCCAGAGGGCAAGTCAAGCTCGAGCTCGGAAACTTGTCCTCAAATGAAAAAAATTGATCAAGTGTTTGGAGCTCGGCTCGAGCCAAAACTCCAAACACCTTGGGTGCGATGGCCCAGAGGGCAAGTCAAGCTCGAACTTGGAGACTTGTCCTCGAATGAAAAATTTGATCAAGTGTTTGGAGCTCGGCTCAAGCCAAAACTCCAAACACCTCGGGCGCTATGGCGTAGAGGGCAAGTCAAGCTCGAGCTTGGAAACGTCCTCAAATGAAAAATTTGATCAAGTGTTTGGAGCTCGGTTCGAGCCAAAACTCCAAACACCTTGGGCGTGATGGCCCAGAGGGCAGGTCAAGCTCAAGCTTGGAAACTTGTTCTCAAATGAAAAAATTTGATCAAGTGTTTGGAGCTCGGCTCGAGCCAAAACTCCAAACACCTTGGGCGCGATGGCCCAGAGGCAAGTCAAGTTCGAGCTTGGAGACTTGTCCTCGAATGAAAAAACTTGATTAAGTGTTTGGAGCTCGGCTTAAGCCAAAACTCTAAATACCTCGGGCGCGATGGCCCAGAGGGCAAGTCAAGATCGAGCTTGGAAGCTTGCCCTCGAATGAAACAATTTGATTAAGTGTTTGGAACTCGGCCAGAGCCAACGCTCCAAACACCTCGGGAAAGCTTGGAGGCTTGCCCTCGAATGAAAATTTTTCACTAAGTATTTGGAGCTCGGCCAAAGCCAACGCTCCAAGCACCTCAGGAAATCTTGGAGGCTTGCTCTCGAATGAAATTTTTTGTGCAAGTGTTTGGAGCTCACCAGAGCAAATGCTCCAAACACCTCGGGAAAGCTTGGAGGTTTACCCTCGAATGAAAATTTTGACCAAGTGTTTGGAGCACGGCCAGAGCCAAAACTCCAAACACCTCGGACAAGCTTGGAGGCTTCCCCTCGAATAAATTTTTTAGAAAGTGTTTGGAGCTCGGCCAGAGCCAACACTCCAAACACCACGGGAAAGTTTGAAAGCTTGTCCTCAAAATGAAAAAGTATGATTAAGTGTTTGTAGTTCAGCTCGAGCTAAAACTCCAAACACATCGGGCGCGATGGCCCAGAGGGCAAGCCAAGTTCGAGCTTGGAAGCTTATTCAAAAAAAAAAAGTTGAGAGCTTGGTTCCATGGCTCGGTCCCGAAGTTCGGCACAAGCTAAAAATCCCAAGTACATTGGGAGTGAAAATGAAATACACACAAAGTATTGAAAGTAAAAATTCTTAGAGAAGATAACAGGAAAGCTTAACATTGATTCAAAGGAGGCATGCGTGGACCGAGGTAATGCGGTTGGACTGAGGTGGAAGCCACTTAATGCCTACACGCGGACCGAGGTGAAGGTTCATCATTGTTTTGGGGTGCTCTAGCGTGAACTATGTGCAAGGACCAAGGAGGCATTTCCCATTAATTGAAGAAGACCTTATGGCAATGGTACTTTGACCGAGGAGACTTGCAGGGACCTATGAAGGGGCTGGTTCAATTTTAAGGCACGTTGACCGAGGACATTGGTTAGTTCTTGGAACACGTTAACCGAGGAGATGAACCAAGTGTGTAATGTTGGTCGGGGCTCGCGAGGAGGTCAACCTATAGGAGATAACCAAGGTGAGTTTGGGATCGAATATCCAAGTCGGTCGAATTAACTCGATAATTAATTATGTTTTGAGTTGAAAGAATTCCTCTCCAAACATAATTGGGGGGACTGATTGATAGGGGCTTATTTGGACCGACCTGTCTAAATGGACTCAATGGTTAAACTTGGGCTCAGTAAAAGCCCAAGCTGGCAAAACCCAACCTGGAAAGCCTATCCCGACCTTTGGGCTAGTTGCTTATCCTTCGGTTTTAAGCCAACGATTGGGCTGAGATAAATGGGTTTGGAAAGACCGAACTCTGGGCCCGACAAACCCAATCTAAGTGTGTTGGGCTTCAAATAATGGATAAACTTAAGGACCTCCCGAGCTGTTGGGCCTGGGAGATGCGCGGCCCAAAATAAGTAATTAACCTAGGCCCAAAGATTTAAGCTATGGTTTTAACTTGACTTGATAAGCACGAAACCCTAATTGACAACCTATAAATAGTCCACAAAAAGGTGTGCCTCAAGGAAGAATTTCAATACACACATTTTATATACTGTTCTATTTTATATATTCTCTCTCTAGAGCGATCCTGATTTGAGCGTCGGAGTGGGTACGCCGGAAAACCCTTCGCCCCCCTCTAACGGTGGTTTTGCAGGTCTCAGGTCAATCGCGCATCGGAGCTTGGTTTTATTGGACGGTGGGCAATCCTTGACCGACCAATTTTCATTTATTTTCATCTTATTGTATCATGAAGTTGGGTCAAATTGATAGATCAATATTAATTCTTATCTCCCCAATAAAAAAAGAAAAACAAATCCTAATTAAACGATAATCATCGCAGTTACAACTACGTCGTTTTGTATCTAAATTCATTTGCTTTCCATCCTCCCCAAGGTTTAGGGTTTTAGCTGATTAAAAACATTCATCCATTCGTTCTGTTCTGTGTCTCTCACATTCACACAGATATACATACAAAAGTTTGCCTTCATTTATCTGTTTCCCAATTTTAGTAGTCCACTTGTTTTTTCGACATCTTCCATAAGAATAGCTGCCTTCAATTGTCTCCACCACGACTGCCCAACAACCGCCCGCACCACCGCCTCGAGCAACCGCCCGCACCACCACCAACCGCTGCTTCGATAATCGAGATTCGATTATAATGACCGCGACGGATAATGTGTAATAGGTCACTTTCTTTTGCTCAGCATTAATTTAAAGAACTAATTTAAATATTTGGTTTTTGCCACTCGATTGTCAATGGCAAGAGGCCCGGCAAAACGCCTGTTTTCTCTCTATTCCTGCAAGAATAGCAAACTGTATATGGTTAGAAATTTTCTTTGCAGTCGTTTGTTCCATCATTCCCACCCTTCAGAATCCCCATTTTACCCTTTAAATGCCCCGCAAGTCCCACAGCGCACACAGTTGCCACCATCCCAATTTACTCAATTTACGAAATTTGGCATTTTCCCAGATTTTCATAGACATTGGTTTTGCTCCGTGTCTGAAAATGAAAAATCCTTATTAGATTCAACAGAAAGTATTCAACTTGAAGACGAATCCGATAAAGTTGATGAAGAGGAAAGATTATGTGAGCCTGAAACTCAAAATATAGGGCAAGAGGAAGAAAGATTGATTTTTTCCCATGTAGCAACTCGGGATCCTGTAGAAATATATAAAGAGCTTAAGGATACCGTGCACTGTAAAAAAGAATCCCGCAGTGATTGGGATACTTTGACGGAGGTTTTGAGGTGTTTTTCCAAGTCTGGTTGGGCTTCAAACCAGGCTCTTGCTGTTTATATTGGTGCCTCATTTTTCCCCTTTGCGGCTCATAAGTTTGGCAGTTTTTTCTTGAAGAGGTGTAATAATGATTTGGTTAAGTACTTGGTATCTCTCGGCCCTGGTGATGAAGCCGATAAGTTTTTGTTCCCTATTTTTGTCGAGTTCTGCATGGAAGAGTTCCCTGATGAAATTAAGAGGTTTAGGAAAATGGTGGAGTCGGCTGACATGACTAAGCCACACACTTGGTTCCCTTTTGCTAGGGCGATGAAGCGGAAGATTGTTTATCATTGTGGTCCAACTAACAGTGGGAAAACATATAATGCACTGCAGAGGTTTATGGAAGCAAAGAAAGGTGTGTATTGTAGTCCTCTTAGGTTGTTAGCTATGGAGGTTTTTGATAAGGTGAATGCATTGGGGGTTTATTGTAGTCTTCTTACTGGACAAGAGAGGAAGGATTTTCCATTCTCGAACCACGTTGCATGCACTGTTGAGATGGTATCGACTGATGAGCTGTATGATGTGGCTGTTATTGATGAAATCCAAATGATGGCTGATCCCTGCCGAGGTTATGCATGGACAAGAGCATTGCTCGGGCTGAAAGCTGATGAGATCCATTTATGTGGTGATCCAAGTGTTCTAAATGTAGTTAGGCAGATTTGTTTGGATACTGGGGATGAACTGGTAGAACAGCACTACGAGAGGTTTAAACCTCTTGTGGTTGAGGCAAAGACCCTCTTAGGAGACCTAAAAAATGTGAGGTCAGGAGACTGTATTGTTGCATTCGCAAGGAGAGAAATATTTGAGGTTAAATTAGCAATTGAAAAATTTACGAATCACCGCTGTTGTGTCATATATGGAGCCTTGCCCCCTGAGACTCGTCGACAGCAAGCTTCTCTGTTCAACAATCAAGATAATGAGTTTGACGTCTTGATTGCAAGTGATGCTGTAGGAATGGGTTTGAACTTAAATATCAGAAGGATTGTCTTTTATAACCTCTCGAAGTACAATGGTGATAAAATGGTTCCAGTTCCAGCGTCTCAAGTGAAACAGATTGCTGGAAGAGCCGGTCGTAGAGGAAGTCGCTATCCTGATGGGCTAACCACCACCCTACATCTAGATGATTTGGACTACTTGATTGAGTGCCTAAAAAAGCCTTTTGATGATGTTAAGAAAGTGGGACTTTTCCCCTTCTTCGAGCAAGTTGAGTTATTTGCGGGACAACTCCCAGATATGAAATTCCCCAAGCTCCTCGAACAATTTGGTGAGAATTGTCGGCTAGATGGGTCTTACTTTCTGTGCCAGCATCTGCATATAAGGAAAATAGCTAATATGTTGGAGAGAACTCAGGGATTATCTCTAGAAGATCGTTTTAACTTTTGCTTTGCCCCGGTTAATATCAGGGATCCTAAAGCGATGTACCATCTTTTGAGGTTTGCTTCTTCATATGCGCAGAAGCTTCCGGTCAATATAGCTATGGGCATGCCCAAATGTGCTGCTCGCAATGATTCAGAGCTTTTGGATCTTGAGACTAGGCACCAAGTATTGTCAATGTATTTATGGTTGTCTAATCATTTTGAAGAAGAAAGGTTCCCATATGTTAAGAAGGCTGAGACAATGGCTACTGATATTGCTGAGTTATTGGGTGAATCGCTCATCAAGGCAAATTGGAAGCCAGAATCAAGAAATGCACGAAAACCAAAGCCGCAAGAGAAGGAAGAAGGTTATCAGAGGCCAATGTCACTCATTAAATTACATGAGAAGTAAGTTGTTCAAGTTGTTTACGTTCTTTTGCTCATTTTACAACCGGCATTGAGTTGATATTGCTTTCCTAAATAAGTTATTTGATCTCCATTGTATATTTCAGTGCAAAGGTTGTTTTACAGAAGCCCCTTTCTGTTGTTTTATGATATTGTTGATGGATTTAATTAAAAAATAATGTTTTGTTTGTTGAGAGTTATGGTTTGATCATTGAATTTTCGGTGCTTTTTCTTTTGACATACTAACAGAAGGGGGAAACTCTAGTATTCTTCCCCACCCCTACCCCCTGACCCTCTGCGTTCTTTTTGTTGTTTTTTGGGGGGAGGGGGGAGGGGAGGAGTGGGTGGTTTGAATGTTCGCTTCCTTGTCTTTGTTCATTTCATGCTTGTTGTATTTCATATAAACATCAAAGACACATATTTTTTGGAATATATATCAACTGCCATAGTGTCATGACTGATAAAGACGTAAGTGTTTTTAGTTCCTTATACTTTGTTCATGTAAAACGTGTAACACAGAGTACAATGTGTTGATGCTTCAGGTTTTTCTCTTGTATTGAACTCTTAAATAAGAGGCTGGCAGTTCTAGTGTGATGATGAAGGTTTATCTAGTTCAGTACATCATATATTGGTAACTTTGTGGTCTTAGGATTATGAGAGTGTCAAATCATTGGTTTGGCCTGATGGTTTGAGGTGTTTAGAATCTAAGAAATTAGTCTTATAGACCTAAAAAACCAGAAGTGGAAGAAAAAGAAAAATATGCATAAAAAATAGAATTCAATCACATCAGTGATCAGACATCGGTTCAAGCTGTATCACACAACCTCGACAAAAGGTCAAAAGTGTGGTGAAATGTTATTTGTTTTGAGTTGAAAGAGTTTAGTGCTTCATCTATATGCCAAGAAGTTCAGATAATCAAGCCGACTCAAAATTCTTTTCCCCTATTGATGATCTCTCTGGCGGAGGCTTCCCTGCTTAGGCTGAAGTCTTGGTTAGCAGTGTAATATACATACGTTATTGTGATTCATTTTGCAAGCAATTCATCATAGGCATAGAAAGTGCCAAATTTTTGCCAAGGCCTCCTTAAGATGATGACAGCATGTCACCCTCTAATGCATGGTTATGATACTACAATTGCCGAAGACATTCAAATTCAATGGAGTTGCTTGGTTTTGTTGGAACTGAATAGTGTATTTTATAGCCTATGTTTTATTATGTAACTTATGATGCAGTATTAATTTGAAAAATAAAGGCATAAATATTGGGATATGGATATGATTTTCTTATATAATGTGGCCTTTGGTTTAAAAAGAGTTGCTGAGCTTATATAATGTGGCGTGTTCATTGGATGTGTATGTAGTCTACAATTTGTGCATTATATTTTGGTTTAAAAAGCTTATACGAAATGCTAGTGATGCCGCGTGAAGTGTATAAATTTGGAGATTTGCAAGAAAAATTGGAGTTTTAAACCCTCTTCTTTGTTTTCGTGGATCAGGTTCATTGGATGTGTATGTAGTCTACAATTTGTTTATGCATTATATTTTGTGAATGGATCGATCGCCTTTGATGATTTTGAGGATACTTATGATGGACATATATACTTCAGACAGCAGCCGAGTTGTAATCTTAAGCTCTTGGATTTCCGTGAAGTGTATAAATTTGTGATGAATTTTGCAAGAAAAAATGATATTGTCTTTAGTCTGTTATGTTTCAGAAATCAAATGTGCTGTTTTCTTGATCAGTTGATCTTTACCTGTAATGATCAGATGGAAGTCTTTTTGTGGGCGGCTTCTTTGGTTCACTATTATTGTATTCGAGTTTATTCTTTTGATGGAATGCATATATTCTGGAAGAATGGATCGATCAGCTTTGATGATTTTGCATCTGTTTACAGCATACGCTCTATTGAAAATGCATAGTCATCTGTTGAAACACCAGACTCTCAACTTCATTTTATTCCATTTTGCAGAAAAAGGCAAGAGAAACCTCAGAATGCACAGCAGCTGGAGAAAGTAACTGCATGAAAATCCTGCTATTAAGGTAAATGTAGTTCTCTTGCATCTCAATTAAATTTGGGACCAGCATTGGTAATTACTGGGCAAAGTCCTCTATGTTTTAGTGTGGTATTTGGCAACCATTAACTTTTAAAAAGTTGCAATTTGGTCCTATTTTTCAATTTTTGGGATATCCTATTCCTAAAATGCTGAAGTGACAATATTAATCCTTATATGGATAGAATTTGGTGACATGGTGCTTACTTAGCAACATACGTGGCATAAAATTTGGAAAATGACTTATTTTGTAAAAAATAATAAAATAAAATAGTTTACGAGTTTTCAAAAAATTAATAATTATTAAAATATTATACATAAAATTAAAGAAAAATAAAAAAAATATTTTAGGAATTTCATACTTAAAAAGAGAAAAATTATTTAAAATTAGTCATGATAAAATAAAATAGTTTACATCATATATATTATTAGTATTTTAATAAATCTAAATAATAATATTTAAAATTAAAATATTTATTTAAGTATAAATTAAAAATTGAATAAAAATATAGAGTATAATCTAAATAAATAATTAAATCTTGTATACTTAAATGAATAAAAAAAATATGTGAAAATAACAATTAAAGAACCCGTCCCACCAATTCCCCGCCCTCCACCAAATATCAGCAAAAAAATACATATAAATAATTTATATGTGGGTATTATATGTATTATGTATATTGTGTATATATATGTATATGGTGTAAGTAAATGCATTTCTTCATTTGAGTTTATTTTTCATTTTTGTCTAAATAGAATATATATTATCGTGGTTGTCTATAGAAATAGAATATATATTATCAATTTACTCTCCAATTTATTACAGTGGTAAGATTAAAAAAGTAAATATACATCTATGTATGCCAATTAAGCCATAACATTCATAATTTGCATCCAACACCCCATTTTTGATCCACATAAGCATTAATTTTGCCATGTCAGCATTTTAGGAATAGGATATCTCCAAAATTGAAAATGGGACCAAATGTGTAACTTTTTAAAAGTTAGTGGTTGCCAAAAGGCTACCTCTAAAACATAGAAGACTAAAAAGTGTATTTAGGCCAACTTAAAGGACCAAAAATATAATTTTGCCGTAATTACTGCATATATTTGGAGAGGAAAACATTGGGGTGTGATTCACTAATGTTGTATTGCAAATTACAAAAAATTAACAAACCGAACTGGTTTGTAATTACTAATTTTTTTTCATGTAATTTCGGTTTGGCAGTATGTAAAACTTGATTCCCAAATAAAACTGTTAGCTTTTCTATTATTGTGGCTAATGGCCCTTAATTGTGTATCAAAGCTGAAAAATGAATACAAAAATTTAAAAAAAAAAAGATAAAAATAAAAGGTATTAGGCTTGGTGCGGTAATGGAACCAGAAAATTTATACTGGTTTGAGAATCGAATTATATAAAAATGAAAACCGTTATTGGACCAAAATTTTAGGTTCAGTTTTAGTACAGGACGTTAAGTTTACCGAACCGTGCAAAGCTGTAGGAAAATATAGCATATCTTGGAGAAAAACGTAGTGATATTTTTAATCCAAGTTGACTAAAACATTTTGATACGAGTTGCACGTGAGTTCAAAAACTGCTTTTATGCCTCATCCAGCTCGTGAGTGAGAAGCTTGTTGATACAAGTAGCATGATTACCATGCTTGCCAAACATCTTCCTTAATGTTTCCATTAATAACTTTTGATTGTCATTAGAGTGCTCCATGTAATACAAGTTTTTGAGGTTAAAATTTCTCTGTGGTCTTTGCAAAAGGTCTTAAATTCATGCATGATGTTGATCTTATAGATCAAGAACTGTGACTATGATTATGGCATTGGCAATTATTATATATTAAGACTATTCAGAATCGTTCTTTTCCCCCTCCTTTGAAGCTACATGCCTTTACTGTACTTATTTTGCCGATCATGTGAACCTTTGTAGGACGGGAAAACGTTCCTTGCTTAATGGCCGTTCTATCTTGCTGATTATAAGTGGCCAAATACGTAAATTTGCTGGGATGTAAGAAAAGGTGAAGTTTGGTGAACTAGTGGGCGTCGTAGTCATAGTTTTATGCCCCTTGTTGCCACGAGCTCTGTTCTTTGATTTGCAGATCGAAGGAATTTCGAGCTTGGAAATTTGTACAGTTATCAATAGTGCAACATATTGGTCCATCATCAGTATTTTATGGTTAGATTTATGTTCTGTGGAAAGAATGAAAAAAGTTGTGAGTTTTAGAATTATGGGTTTTATCCTAGTTGTTCCTTTTAGATTTTAGGGAAAGAGATTGAAAATCAAGAGGTATTTAAATGATATTTTTGTAAACAACATTTTGAATAATAGGAAGGTATTAAAGGCTGAACCCCAGCCCCTAGGTTCCTACTACCCAGCCACTAGACTAGAACTTTGTGGATGAGGTAAATCACGGGATGTGCCTCAACGAAGTAGGGTTCAAATCTGCCTCTACACTGAGTCACCACACAAGGGATCCTTGTCCAACTTGTTACAAAGCGGATTTGAACCCCCCACACTGCGGGTGCCAGCAAGACGACCACCACATCACTCAGGCCTTTGTGCCGTTGAGCTATGCCGGGGGGTAAAAATGGTTCCTTGTGTAAACTTGTAGAGTGGCATTCTGGTGTTCAGAATGGTAAAGAGGGTGTTAAATAGGTGTACTAATAATATTTTGTATGAAAAATTTGTATTTTACCTTTATTTTAGCTCACTCTACTTTTATTCATTAAATTTAGCATTTAAAGGTGAATAGTTTGGCAGCCCCATCTCTCCATTAGATGCTTAGAGATTTTCATGATCCTATTTGATCTAATTTAGGTTATATTAGTATGCTTATTAAGTATGTGTGGGGACCTCGACGTTATTAATGCTTTTATTACAAATATTTTAATGTTGATGTCTTTTTTTTTTTTTTTTTTTGAAGAAAGTAATTGATGTCTTTGATTGGTCACCAAATTGAACTTGTCATGAGTTAGTTGCGTGGTTAGTGCTTAGTTGAAGGTCACAACCAAGCTTCAAAAATAATTTATGAGGATAATAATTTTCATTTGTCAACGAATTAATATTATAATGCAAAATTCAACTTGGGTTAGGTATTTAGTTGCTATTTATAATATTATGGGCCACGTAAAACGTGATCATAATAACGAATTGAAGAACAAACCTCAAAGGATGAAATTAAGGGAGTTTTTGCAAGGGTTGGTAATAATAGTATCTATTTTGGCAGAAATAAAGAACAAGCCAGCCAGTAAAAAATGTGTTTTGGAAACTTTTTAGTTAGGTTTAATATGGGTGAACCGAATGTATTACACAAATATATTTGCACATATCTTTAATTGGTTGTTTTTTATGATTGTAAATTTATTTATCATTTAATTCAAATCTCAAATTCAAGTAGAAGGTGTAAATACTAGTATAAAGATTTCATTGATTGCTTGTTTCAATAAAATTAGATCAACAATTACACTTTTTTTTTTTGAAACCCAATTACACATTAAAATCTTATTTCAAAATAATGAAATTTGGAATCATTTTTTGTGAATAGGGTGTGAAACACTTAACTTTGAATTATAAGTACGTGACGATTTTTATCATCCACCCTCTTGGTGTTGTTATAGTGTTGCCATAATTTCATCATTTTATCCTGAATTGATTCTTTATATCTCCTCTTGTATTATTTTATTTTTGCAGAAGATTTAATGCGGTAGAGACAATCAATCATGTTTTTATTTTATATGATGTTTCATAGTTTCATTGACTCGATACACGTCTTATATGCACTGATAACGACATAACGTTAGCTTACATTAATATTAAAACAGATAAAACATTATGTCTCCATTAGGACTTGGAAATTCTCAAAATAATAATAATAATAATAATAATAATAATAATAATAATAATAATAATAATAATAATCCACTCACGTTCATTTTCCAACCACCATACTTATTTTGAAAAAAAAATCAATTGTTGGCAAGGAAGTGATGCAAAAATCGCGTTAGAGGTCATGGATTCAAATCCTAAACTTTTCCAACCATAATCCTGATTAGACTAGATATATCCGTAGTTTAACATAGTGGCAATAATGAGGGTAGGGTTGCAAATCGAACCAATACGAGTTTTTGAGAGTTTAAGCTTGTCTCGTTTATTATTGAGCCGAACTCGAACTTGAATTTATCGAATATATTGATGACTCACGAACTTCTTCGAACGTAATTGAGGTTAAGCAAGCTCAGTAAATATCAATTATAAATTAAATTATTCTTCACTTTATTACAAGAACAAAACTATATATTTCTAAAATGCATAATTTATCTATTAAAATATATGATTTTATTCAAACAAATAAGTTTATTTAAATATTTTTTATATTTGTCATAAGCAAACTTATACAAGTTAAAATTAAAGTCAAACTATTAGTTTAATTTATACGACCTTATTAACATTAATCATGTTCACGAGCTTAATAACGAGTCTGTTCACCATCTAAATATCTCTAAGCTTGAGTTTTGTTTATTTATTTTAACGAGCCTTATTAAACGAACTCAAACGAGTTTTTATCGAGTCAGACTACAATTAACCCACAATCGGTTTGGTTTATTTACAACCTAAATAAAGGGTCGGGCCAGAGTTGCTACTAGTCGGTGAGTAGTCGGACGTAAACATGAAGCTTGAGTTTAAAAAAAATAAAATCAAAACTCAAGGATATATCAATGGCATGTTCGCTGCAAAATAAAAGTCGGAATCAGCGGCCTAACCACGCAGTAAATGTCCGTTACGCCGTCCCCTTGCCCAAAACCAAACGCAAACAAGAAAAAGTTAGAAACCCATTTATTGCCAGCAAGCTTAAACCCCCACCTCCCCCATTCCATTGCATGCCCTCATCGTGTCACCTGCTAACCAACGCCTACTCCTCTCGGTCCCATTCCCCCTCCATTTATACATACAATTTTCAACTCGCTCTAATTGTTTTTCGATTTTGCATAAAAAAAATTAATAATTTAATTTTCAGTTATAATGGGGAGGAAAAGGAACGCGCCGCTGAACAAGCTTTTTGTATGGGTCCGGCGGCAGTCGACGAAGGTGAAGACCTTTTTGGCCGTGGCGTTTGTGCTGTTCGCGCTGGTGGCTCTCAAGCTGCTCATTCACGATCACAATCAGTTTTTCGTTGCCTCTGAGGCTATCCATTTTGCTGGGATTTTGGTCTTGATTTACAAGCTCACAACTCAAAAGACTTGTTCTGGTATTTGTTCTTCGAACTTATTGCAGCGTTTTAATTGATTTGGCTTTTGGGTTTAAATGTGTTGTTGGTGATGGGATTTTAGATATAAAAAAAATAATAAAATCTTTAAAGTTTTAATATTTTTTCCTTCCACTTTTCTTTTGGTTAGAACTTTGCAGTACACTGATAAAACACACTGTGGGTTATACTTTTCATATTTCATGCATCATTATGTGCTAAGGAGTCTGTGTGTGTCTGAAGAGTTATTAGAAATTGTGATGGTCTTTGATTTAGTTTATCTGCTCGAGATGATCTGGTGTTTTGAGCCTTCTGGCGTATGGTGGTGTTCTTCTACCCCTATTTCATCAGTTTCAACTAGTCAATTGACTTTCACTGCTTTTAACCTGTTGACTTTGATGACTAAGAATACTCCCCTGTTTCTTTACTTCACCTGCATCATTTTTTCTTCTTCTTTTTCTTCACCTTGTCATTTTATAGTTGAAAGATTTGTAAAATAAGAAGCTTCAATTGTTTATGACTTGACAAATCGACATATATTGAGTCAGTAAGTTGAATATTATGCTGGATTCTAATTCTTACCGAAGCTGCATAATTTTGACTTTTGAGCCTCCATGAGGCACGCAAAAGTTTGAGAAGTTTTGGTAGAGCATTAGGTAAGCTGAAAATCATTTAAACACTGTTTGTCAAAGTATTTGTTGGCATAATTGTGTTAGAATTTGGACCATTATTAGGCATATCTGGTAAAATGATATAAATTGGGTGCTCTGACATATATATTTTCTAATTCTTGGTTTTTGTTAAATCGTAATTCTTGAAGTTGAAATAAACATATAACTTTAAGTAGTAAATCTCACAAAATCAATTCTCAAAGAATAATTCTTAAAACTTCGGCTCAAACCATCCCCATGATACTTTAGCAAGCATAGGAAATCTCAATATCAAGAATTTTGATTGGAACTTTATTGATGCTATTTTAATGGTGGTCTTAAGATTTTCAGTTGGTTTTTTTTAGCCATTCCCATCAAACCAAAATGTTTTTTAGCCATCTTTTTCAAACACATGTTTTTTTAGCCATTTTGGGGTGTGAAAAACCCAATTTGCCCTTGAGTCAATTTAACTGGACAAAGACACACATCCCTGTAACTTGGCATCGAGTTACTGTGACTCGACATTGTACCGTGACTCGACATCGAGTTATAGTGACTTGGCATCCAGTTCTCTCACTTATTATAACCCAGTTATTTTGTTTTTCTCCAAAAAACTTTGAATTCACATAACTTTTTCGTTTTAAATTCGTTTTGCATATATAATATATCAAATTAATCATCTTTTCGATATCTATAAATCAAAACCCGTATTGCATATTTAAAAACGAAAAATACATATTTGATTTTTTAAAAAAGCTTGAAGAAAAGAGTAAGAGGATGCATAGAGATAAGCAAAAGAGAGAGAGAGAGAAATAGTCTAAATATCAAACAAACATGCTAAAAGGGTATAAATGTCATTTTCTTGGCCAAAATGGCTAAAAATGATGTGTTTACAAAAGATGGCTATTTTTTATCTTTACATATTGGAAATGGCTATTTTGACCCATTTCCACTAAGATTTTTCAGGATTTACTCTGGCAGACATATTTTAAATTACAGCGTTGCAATTAACTTCTGGCTTTCACCATTTTTTTGAATAAATGCGAAATATAATTAAAAAAGAAAATGAATGCACTGCTTACAAGCCAAACAACTAGCTTTAAAATAGGGGTCTCGTGAAAACCTATCAAAGTAAGACCCAGTGGGAAAAATATTTGATCGGAAAAATAGTACCCCATAAAAGAAACAACAAAAATAGCTTAAAATCCCAATATAAATGATTGACGTCTATTTCTAAAGGATTTTTGAATGGCATCGTGATTTGTTTTTTTAACACGTGATCGAGTATCGTCTTGATGATCTGATTTATCATGTGTAATATCGGCCCAAGATCCTCGAGCCACAATTGTCATAGTATTCATAGCTTCTGAGGATTCACATGAATGGAAGACAAGCGGAGTAGTTGAAGAGTCGCCTAACTTGGTCTTTAAATCATCTAATTTGTCTTGTTCTTCTTCGTCGGCCATATCCGACCATCTGTTTCTTGCCGCTGCTGCCATCGCCTTAAAAATCTCTGAGGGTTCACTTGTATGCAACACCCTTGCATCCAAATTAGTAGAAACCACCATATTCTGAGCGTCTGTTTCAGCCCCATGCGAACCTGGCTTGTAAAGAACCATAGTACGTGTTGAGATATAGTATATTATTATTAACCTAGCTCTAGTGGGCCTAGCCCAATATATTATACTGTGTATATATATACAGTACTGTGTACATCTTTTACAGTACGATGAATACAGAAAATACCCTACCTTTTCACATGGTACCAGAGCCCTTTCAACCCTACGCGCTGCTATAAACGCGCCGCCACCTCCGCCGCCGCACCACACATCGGAATCGTGCCTCTGCGCACAACTTCACCTAAACCCTAGATCTTTCACGATTTGCTGAACCCACAACATCGCGACGCTGCTGCTCGAAATCGCACGTCGCCGCTGCCCTGGAAACTCTAGCCGCCGCCGCTGCTTCTCAATCGCGCACCTGAACCCTAAATCGCTCGCCTGCCCATCGTGTTTTGACACATCTCTGGTGGTTGTTTGCTAAAATCGACACCACCATTAAATCAAAACACCGTTGTGCCGTTACCCCTGCTGGAGCCACCTTCAGTTCACGCGCCGCCACAGTCCCTTCGCGCTGCTGCTTTCTCCTGTCAGAAATCAGATTTTTTTTTCTGAAAGTGTTATTATGGCCTCTGCAACATCCACTTTTACTTCCTTCCCTGTTATTACTACCGAAAAATTAACGGGAAGTGTGAATTACACATCTTGGGCTGCTTCTGTGGAATTATGGTTCACTGGTCAGGGTATGTCCACCCACTTAACCAAAAAGGCCGCTGATATTGCTGAAGATAAACGCGCAGAATGGACGAAACTTGATGCCCTTTTATGTAGCATGTTATGGCAGTCCATTGACTCTAAACTTTATGGTATATTCAAGGCCTACAAAACTTGCTTTCAAGTCTGGGACAAGGCACAATCATTATATACCAATGACATTCAGCGTCTTTTTACGGTTGTCTCTGACTTGGTGAATTTAAGACAACACGATATGGACATGTCAGAATTTCTTGGTCGTGCCGAAGCTGTTAAAGAAGAACTTAACTCTCTTCTTCCACCAACCACAGATGTGAATGAACAAGTAAAACAACGAGATAAACTCATCATGGTTGTCGTTTTGCATGGTCTCCGATCAGAACTTGTTCCCGTTCGAGATCAGATTTTGTCGAGCCCCACCGTTCCTACCTTGACAGAGGCATTTGCTCGCCTTCTTCGAGTCACATCTGCCCCACCCAGGGACGGACCCAAGGGGGGGCTGGTGGCGGCAACCGCCCCCCCTCGTCTTGCGATTGAACCCCTATAATATATTATTTAATAAATTAATATAGTATATAAAAATGTAAGCCAACATATTTTGCCCCCCCTCCCCCAAATTTTCATGTAATTTTGTTATAAAAGCTTGTATGTTTTATTTTTATTTATATTAGATTTGATTTTGCTGTAGTCGGTCCAAGGTTTCAAGGGACCTAGAGCAATAAATAATATATATACAATCGCGGAGATAAGAGAGGCCAACCCGGCTCGCACCTCTTTTTTAAAAAAAAAAGGTATTTTTTTAAAAAATTAGTTAATATTTATGTGTATTTTTAGTTTTTTTTTATCGGCCCATTCCATTTCACAGATCGCTTTACCCTTAATAATTCTAGATACGCCATTATATAATGGCGTATCTAGGATTATTACTGAGGAATGGTATCTGATACAAGAAAAAGTGGGGTGGGCTGAGATAAAAATACAAATAAATATTAACTAAAAAAATTTGAAAAATTTTACCTAGTTTTTTTTAAAAAAAAAGGAGGGGGCAGGGTTGGCTCTATCTCCGCATTGATTGTATATATACATATATAAAAAAACTTCGGGGTCCTCGCTAGGAGGGCCTCGTGTCTTGTGGCGGCACCATCTGCGCCGCCTCAAGACCACCACTGGATTTCGCCCCCCCAAGAACGAATTTCTGCGTCCGTCCCTGGCCCCACCTATTGCACATACAGGTGATTCTTCAGTTCTTGCATCCCATGCGATGGATAAAGGTTTTTCGGGTACTAATCCTGGTGGAGCTTCTCGTCGTGGGAATCGGCCCAAGTGTGCTCATTGTCACAAGTTTGGACATACCATGGACCGTTGTTATAAGTTGCATGGCAGACCTCCACGCTCAGTCAATGTTGTTCAAGCTACTGGATCTGATTCACATAGTGCAGATTCCTCCTCTATTATGTTGTCTTCCGCTGATTATGAGGAGTACCTCCAGTTAAAGGCCTCGAGGTCATCGCCTCATGTCACTCATGCTAACACCTCATCGTGGCCTGCGTCTCCAAAGCTAGTTCCTCTACCTCATGGATTTTGGACTCCGGTGCATCTGACCATATTACTGGTAATCTGTATCTCTTGTCTAATATCTTCAAATCCCCATCTTTACCCATGGTCACTTTAGCAAATGGTCTTAAAACACCAGCTACTGCCATTGGTCAGGCACAACCATTGCCATCAGTAACTTTAGAGTCTGTCTTATATGTGCCTGAAAGTCCCTTTAACCTTGTCTCTTTGAGTAAACTAACTCGTTCTCTTAATCGTTCCATAACCTTTTTTGATAAATCGCTTGTTATACAAGGACCGCGAAGACGGGGAAGATGATTGGCGTCGGGCGTGAGTCACATGGTCTCTACTATCTTCATCATCATGAACCTGTGCATGCGTGTCAACCGAGTCTCCCACTCTCGTACATAACCGTTTGGGTCATCCTAGCCTCAACAAACTTCGCTAATGGTTCCAGCCCTGCCTACAGTCTTGCGTCTTTAGATTGTGAGTCATGTCACCTTGGAAAGCAACATCGTCAAATCCTTTCCAAGGAGAGTCAATAATCGGGTGCGCCCCATTTGATTTAGTTCATTTCGATGTTTGGGGTCCCCGTCGTGTCACCTCTATATTAAAGCTTTCGTTATTTTGTCACTTTTATAGATGATTATTCAAGATGTACATGGGTTTTCTTAATGAAGGATCGTTCGAATTATTTCATATTTTTCAAACTTTTTGTCTTTGAAATTCAAACTCAATTTGGCAAATCCATTAAAGTTCTTCGTAGCGATAATCTAAAGAATTTTTCTCTACATCTTATCAATCATTCATGAGTTCCCAGGGTATGTTACATCAATCTTCTTGTGCTTATACACCCCAAGAATGGGGTTGCGAACGTAGAACCGTCATTTAGTCGAAACTGCTCGTACCCTCCTATTACATACACACGTTCCTTTCCGTTTTTGGGCTGATGCTATTCTCACATCATGTTACTTAATAAATAGAATGCCTTCTTCGGTCATCAATAATGAAACTCCTTACTCTATTCTTTTTCCTACACATGAGTTATTCCCTCTTCCACCACGTGTATTCGGGTGTGTTTGCTTTGTTCATGATATGACCCCTGGGAGCTCTAAATTGGCTGCTAAGGCAATCAAATGTGTTTTCCTTGGCTATTCTCGTCTCCAAAAAGGTTACAAATGTTACTCTCCAGACCACAACCGTCACTTTGTGTCTGCTGATGTTACCTTTATTGAGTCTTCTCCATACTTCCAGTCTTCATCTCGAGAGAACTCACCTCTTTCCGATATATAACCTATTCCTTATCTTGGGCCTCTCTCAAGACCGGTCGCCGACACCAACTTCCATACGTCCTCTCCAGGTTTATCAGCGTCGTCCCCGCCTTGAGACAGTTGCGCCAATCGTTGACTCACCCGACTCTCCATCTGCTTCCCCTGCTGTGGATCCACCACTTCCTTCGTCTACTTCTTCGGAGGAACCTATTGCACTTCGAAAAGGTATACGCTCCACTCGTAATCCCCATCCCATCTATAGTTTTCTAAGCTACCATCGTGTTACCTCTCCTTATTATGCATTTATTTCACATCTATCATCTCTGTCTATCCCAAAAACCACTCGTGAGGCTCTTTCAGATCCTGGATGGCATCAGGCTATGTTGACTGAGATGGAGGCTTTGCAGTCTAGTGGTACTTGGGAGTTAGTTCCTCTTCCTCCTGGTAAAACTGTTGTCGGGTGCAGATGGATTTACACTGTGAAGGTTGGACCAGATGGCACAGTTGATCGACTTAAGGCCCGTTTGGTTGCTCGAGGGTATACTCAGATATATGGCTTGGATTATACTGATACTTTTTCTCCTGTTGCTAAGATTGCGTCTGTTCGGCTGCTCTTTTCTATTGCTGCCATGAGTCATTGGCCTTTATATCAGTTAGACATTAAAAATGCGTTCCTTCATGGGGATTTACATGAAGAGGTCTATATGGAGCAACCACCAGGATTTGTTGCCCAGGGGGAGTCTGGCTTGGTGTGTAAACTCCGTCGTTCTCTATATGGTTTAAAGCAGTCTCCGCGAGCTTGGTTTGGTAGGTTCAGCTCTGTGGTTTGTGAATTTGGTATGATTCGTAGTGAGGTTGACTATTCGGTGTTCTATCGGCACTCAACAGATGGGAAATGCATCTATCTCGTTGTTTATGTAGATGACATTGTGATTATCGGTAGTGATCAAGATGGTATTTCTCAGTTAAAAGAACATCTTTTTCGTCGATTTCAGACTAAGGATTTGGGGAAGTTAAAATATTTTCTTGGTATTGAAGTGGCCCAATCCAACAGTGGTATTATTCTTTGTCAAAGGAAGTATGCCTTAGACATTCTTGAAGAGGCTGGATTACTGGATTGCAGACCTGTGGATAATCCTATGGATCCCAATGTTAAACTTCTGCAAAAACAGGGGGATCCACTCCCCGATCCTGAACGTTATAGGAGACTGGTTGGCAAGCTAAACTACCTCACGATCACACGACCAGACATTTCATTTCCAGTAAGTGTGCTGAGTCAGTTTCTTGAAGCTCCATGTAACAGCCATTGGGATGCTGCTATACGCATTTTGAGGTACATTAAGAAAGCACCCGGGCAAGGACTGCTTTATGAGGATAAAGGTAATACTCAGGTTATTGGATACTCTGATGCTGATTGGGCCGGTTCTCCAATTGACAGACGATCTACCTCCGGATATTGTGTTTTCATTGGAGGTAACCTAATATCTTGGAAAAGCAAGAAGCAAGATGTTGTCGCAGATCAAGTGCCCAAGCTGAGTATCGTGCTATGGCCCTAGCCACATGTGAACTCTTGTGGTTAAGGCATATACTTCAAGAACTAAAATATGGTCATGTCACAAAGATGACATTAATTTGTGATAATCAAGCAGCAATGCATATTGCATCGAATCCAGTATATCATGAAAAGACCAAACACATAGAAGTTGATTGTCACTTCATCAGAGAGAAGATCATGTCTGGATGTATTACTACAAACTTTGTCCACTCCGCTGATCAAGTGGCAGATATTCTCACTAAATCTTTGAGAGGTCCTAGGATAGAATATATTTGTAACAAGCTTGGTACATATGATCTATATGCTCCAGCTTGAGGGGGAGTGTTGAGATATAGTATATTATTATTAACTCAAGCTTAGAAAGTGGGCTAGCCCAATATATTATCTTTGTGTATATATATACAGTACTTTGTACATCTTTTACAGTACGATGAATACAGAAAATACCCTACCTTTTCACAGTACGGTCCTTGTTAATGTTTACATGCCCATTACCCTTCGAATCCTCATGGACTTGATCCTGCCACTTCTCCATTTTGTCACCTACAGCATGTGATTCCTTTGGTACGTCAACCTGATCATGCATGGCCTTCACATTAGTTTCCAAGACATCAAAAGAATTTCTGATTGAAATCCTCGAATTTGTTGAACCTCCCCCTGCATCAGTATTCCTGGTTGCAGCACGAGCATGCCTAATCGGGACTTTAACCCAAGTTTCTGGAATAACTTCCTTCCCCTTACTAACATGAATCCTTTCAATATTCTCCTTCCGAACCTCCGATCTTCCTCTAGTCGGACTTGCCGGAACCCGATCACTGTCAACTATTGGAAGTTTGTCTACAATTAATAATAGAATGCCCCACAATTCGACAATGCACATAAAATTCCGGCAGGTTTTCGTAGCTAAGGGATATGAATGAGCAATGTCCAACTCTTTCTACCATAATAAACTCTTGCAAAGGGGAATTTAAATCCTTTTCAACAAGAACTCTGACAAAATGACCAACCTCCCCCGCTAGAGAACGTCCGTCGATCTGAATTGGTGTTCCAATTGCACTGGCCATCTTCATAATCAAAGTCGGATGTCAATATTTCATGCTTAATTCATACATCCTAACCCAAACTTGAGCCTTGGAAGAATTAATCCTATAAGGGTTGAAATCTGGAATTCAGTTCGTAAGACGAATGGAACCCGATTTTAAATTCCAAGAAGGTTTAAGAAAACCCTTATTACGATCAACTAAATTAGAGAATTGTTCATTATAATACCCTTTTCCAAGAGGTATGAGACACCAACTGGTATTAACTCTCCAAACCTCTGTCAGTTGCTTCTTAAGATCTTCGAGAGAATTAGGTTTCGTACCTTTAGGAATCAATAACCGGCCAATTAAAGAATTGCTTAGTTTCACCATTGAACTCAGTTAAATTTATCATGGAGTAAAGGGGTATAGATAAGCTGTTGAATATAACCGAATTTGTGGGTTGTTTCTCCACTTTGTCGATTTTATTATCTCTTTATATTTTATTTTCTTCCTTTGTTTTTTGCTCTGTTGTCTGCAAAGAACTTTCAGGTACATATGTAAAAACACATGGTATTTTAGGCGGCATTGGCTTTGGACCTTATGCTTTTCATGTGGGTCTATCTTCATTTTGTAAACTTAAAGGGCAAAAATATTTGCTATTTGACCTGTTGATTTTAGCAGAATGACGACTATGTCTCATGTTTCAAGCTTTTGTTTTTGTTCCATTTTCCTTTGTAAGACTTAAAAGACATAGGATGATTTGAATTGATTGGTTATAAGTAGTTTTTTCCGCCAAATTCAAATGTTTCAAAATTTGTATTATTCCTATTTCATTAGTCAAGGGGTAATGTCCTAGATTAGATTTTCTGCTGATGAGAGTTCACTAATTATGAGATACTGGATTTGTTTTCACTCAACAATATCTCGAGTTGCTAAATGATGCATAATCTTCTTCCTCACCATTACGCTAATATCTTGAATCTGATGTGGCGTAGGCCTTTCTCTGAAGACTCAAGAACTTACAGCGATATTTGTGGGTGCAAGATTAGGCTGTAGTTTGTTTATGGAGGGTGACATTCACACTGTTCTCGATTTTGTAACACTTGTGTCTACTTTATGGGTCATATACATGATAAGGTTCAAGTTGAAGTCGACCTACGTTGTGGAGCTGGATAATATGCCCATACATTATGTGGTAAAGAGTTTTCTCTTCTCATTTTCATTATTCTGGTGTTAGAATAGAAGGAGCACTAATATTGCACTCTGCATTTTAGACCTTATCTTTATTTCGATTGCATGAAATATTCATGTATAAAACCTTTAAGTTACACGACATTAATTTCGTGGAACTGTGCTCGATTAGGGAGTCAAAATTCCTCATTTTAACTACCTATTGTGCCTTTCTTAGAATATGGGTATTTGGAAATTTAATCATTTTGTGGCTTTATTTAAATAGAATCTTAGGCATGCAAATTTTGTGGCAATCACCTATCGGATCATGTTTAACTAATTAACTCATTCCGTGCAAATCATTAGCAATTAACAACTGTTGGACTTTGAGTTGAATATATTTAGCTTGGTTGGCATGAACTTTACAATCGATAATATGAACCCTGTGAATTCTAGTCTCTGATTTCATTCATTCATATTATAAGTTTTTAACATTTCTGGAGATAATTTAATCCATTTGAGCATCAATTTTAACATATCGTGAGCTGATTAGAATATCTCGCATGATTAACGAGACGTTCTTATTGCTTTGCCACAGGAGCCAAGGGAGTGTTTGCGAACTCTAAAAAGAAGTAATTCTCAACTTCTAGATAAAACAATAGTTAATTCATCTAAAGCTGAGAATCGCTTTTTTTTAGATTTGGCAAACACGACCTAAGTATTGATTAGAATTGTGAGAACATAAGTGGAAGTTGCTTATACGATTTGAGCACTTGTGGAGAGAATTTCGTGCGAGGAAAAAAAGAAGTGGTCCGTGGTTTAATTGTTTTTTGCATTTAATATAATTTGTTGAGTGTGGTTGTGTTTACAAACAGAGAACATATAGCTTGCATTTAAGAAAAAACAATTGCTTCATACTTGAGCTTCTTTACTCTCTCTTTTATAGGCGGCGCCTTGTGCGATTCTAGCAATACTCATCCATCCTTACACACACCATGCGCGTATTGGCCGAATCCTTTGGGCGTTTTCTACGTACTTGGAATCCGTTTCTGTTGTGCCACAACTTCGGATGATGCAGAACATGAAGGTTTACAAGACATCCTATCCTCCACTTTTTGTCAATTTTTAGAACTTACACCTGCCAGCTATATAATTATTAATGCTGTTTCACTCTATTCCAATTTCATTTCAGATGATTGAACCATTTACGGCCAATTATGTATTTGCACTGGGTGTTGCAAGATTTTTGGGATGTGCTCATTGGATCATTAAGGTAAGTATGAGACTTATCCTTACCTTGTCGTGCCATAATTGCTTTTTTGAACTTATTTTCTGGACTCATGTTTGAATATATATATATATGTATACACACACATATACATGTATATCTGGATCATTAGGGTGAGATGATGTCTGGTTATGGGCTAATGAATAGTACATTGATGTGTGTCGCACATCGACAATCCATTTCGGGCTTATTTACGAGCTATGATGCTCGGACTCTTCATTTCAGGCGACGTACCCGTGTCGACACGACACGACACTAGACACGTGTCAGATCCTCCAAAAAGAAATCCGGACACCCCGCTTTCATACTACTATGTACTAAGCAATAAAGCACATGAAAGATTGTTTTATTTTGCATCACTTTTTCATATTTTAGTTATTTTGTTCAAATTATAACGAACATATATTGTTTATAAATGTCGTATTAAAAAGTGTAATATGATTTATAATATATATTTGAAAAAAACTGAATTTGTCGGCCATGTCTCCATGTTTGTGTCCAAGTTTTGGATCCTTTTAGCAGTGTCCATGTATCCTAAATTTTAGACTAGAAAAGATCTGACACCCGGATATGTACCAGTGTCTGACACCCGTGTCCGAGTCCGAGCAACATAGTTTACGAGTAATCGATGGCAAATTTGTCTTGTTATCTGTGCATTAACACGTTGACCACAAATTATGGCACTTAGAAGATTTGATTGAACAAGTCTTGCTAAAAAATATCTGATGTTTATTTTTATTACAAAATATACCCCAGGTTCAGTTTAATTACAGGAAAATGGAGCTATTTCCAAAATTACAGACACGATACCCCTTAATTTTTGTTTCTATTTTACAAATTTCACCCTCAAGAAGGAGGTATTTATTTGTTAAGTAAATACAAATCTCAAGGGGGTAGGGGTATTTGTATGGTATTTGTAATCTTGAAAGATAACTGAGTTTTTGTAATTAGGCTAAACCTCAAGGGTAGTTTTTGTAATTTACCCTTTTTATATTCAGTTTTCTTTAGAGTATGAAGGGCTAATAACCATCATGGTTTGTAAATAGAGCCGTATTCTAACAACGCCTCGTCAAAACCTGTTGAGAAAATTATGAAGTTGTTAGTCTCCTTTTACAGAAAGGGGACCGTCGTTTTAAGATGCATCCGCATAAGTTGGATTAAATGTAATCCGTTGATTTGAACTGATTAATGTAGGTGTATGATTCTGCTGGAGCATATTTGTTCCTGGTTGGAGCTGGCTACATTTGGCTTCCTATGGTCCTGCTAGCTGAAGTTGTTCAGACATTCATCTTGGCTGACTTCTGTTATTATTACATCAAGAGGTAAGAATTTTGAAAGATAACTGAAGTTTTTTGTAATTAGGCTAAACCTCTGGGATAGTTTCTGTAATTATCCCTTCTCAAATTTCTCATCTTTGTAATGTCTGATGTAAGCTTTCTTGTATCTGGGCTGTGGTTTTGCAGCGTTGTGAATGGCCAACTTATGGTCACCCTGCCTTTGCCTGTCTAAGAATTTCGAAACTCACAACTTGGAGATTGTTATTGGTGTACATGTTTTTTTACGGATTGTCTTGTAATTTTCATGCATGAAATGGGATAATGCAGTTTGTACGAATTCAGATTTCATATTTCACTTCATATTCCATGATTAGGATGAATGACTTATGTATGTTAATTCAAACAATACAACGACTCATGTTTAGTTAAACATACATGTCATTTGTAGAACAAGAATATGAAATAGGAAAGCTATTCTCAGTTTATACATTGGTATGAGGTCTCAGTTTATACACTGGCAGAGATGGAACCACATAGGGGCAAACGGGGGCACTAAGTCCCCCTGAAATTTTGGAAAAAGAAATAGGGGTACACTGGTATTTTCAATTTTTAAACCTTAAAATAAATACAGAAAATAGGAAAAATGGAAAAGAAAATCTTCAGGGTGCGATTGAATATACTCTCATTTTGAATTTTTCTTTTCCTTTTTTTAGAGAATAGTGGTAAAAAAATATTTTTGAAGAAAAAAGATAAATTTTGAGAGTGTGATTGAATATGAGATGAAAAAAGTAATGATGAAAGCTGATTTGATTTAAAAATAGTAAAATAATGATTGGATATGAATGATAGTTAGAAATGTTTAAGTGGGTGAATAGTGAAATTTGTAGGAGATGTGTGTCAATGATTAACTTTTATGGAAAAATGCGTAGATGCGATTGGTAAGAGAAAAAATGAGAAAAAGTGAAAGTGAGAGAATAGTGTATTTTCTGAAAATTTTTATAAACAATTGTATGTTTGGTTACAAAAAATTCTCTAGCGGAACGAAAATGAAAATTCTTCCATATTCAAACGCAGCCTCAATTCCTCAAAATCCTCATTATCAGATGAATCTACTTCATCAACATAGTCCTCCCACCTTTTGGTAGCAGCCACGTTTAAGGATTTGAAGCTATCGGATTGAGCATCATCCAAAAGAGTGAGATTATGAAGTGGAGGAGCCTTGGTGGACATCACAAAGAAGTTGCTGCATAGAAGCCTCCAACGACTTATCCCGAATAGCCTGACAACGAGGACGAATGGGCTTGGCCAACTTATATTGAATTGTCCGCGGTCGCCTCTTGATGTCAGAAAAAGTGGGCAAGTGTCCCTCGTGAAGGGTGGTATTACCCTAGATGCAGTATTCAATGCGGTGTTATCCAATTTTGAACGTGCATCTAAAGTAGCCAATGAATATTCCCATTGAATTGCATGATTCAAAGGCGAAGCCAGAGAGGAGCTAGTAGGCACGTGCATATCCAACGCCACAGCCTTATCTTTGTCATCCAAAAGAAACGGGAGAAGAAACAGCAACCTTCGTAGGAGAATGAACCACAATCGCAAGATCAGAATTATGGTTTGTAATGATAGCATCCACTACCTTACCATGCATAGTTGAGACCGTAGTATCCATTGAGTTAACAACGGCATTGCCCTTGTCCTGGAAGTATGAACATGACGATAAATCTTACCAACTCTGGAACGTCCCCGTTGAGAAGGGGGACATCCAGCAGGTGTCGTAGCCTCAGTAAAAGCACTCCGGCAAGAAGCAGTCGAGTGGCCCGTGATACAACAAGTAGAACAAAACTCAGGAAGTTTCTCATAAATGATCGACACAAAAGAACATTGCCCCACCCGTTCAACCATAATATGATCCTGTAAAGGCTTGGCAAGATCCACATCAACCGACACACGAACAAAATGTCCAAGGGAACCATTTAATTATCTATGATCAATCTGAACCGGGTTGCCAATAGCTTTGGTGATCCCCATAATAATGCTAGGGTCCAATATTCTAGACTTAGCTAAAAAATTTGAACACATACGCAAGCTATGGAAGTATTAACTTTGTAAGGGTCGAAATCAGGAGCCCAATAAGACAAACGAATTAAACTCAGGTTAATAGCCCAAGACACACGAGCTTGAGCCCGGGAACGATCCTAGACGTTTGAAAATTGGATACAAAATAACCCTTACCCAGAGAAATTAATTTCCAATCATTATAAATACCCCATAATTCAGAAAGCCGTTTATGAAATGGCATGATAGGTCATGGCTTTGCAGTCTCATTCTGTCATAATTGAAAGTGAAAAACGTAATTAAATTTGATTGAAAATTCTTTTATTTTTCTCATTGTCGAAAAATGATTTATTTTAAAAATAATAATAATTAACTTGATACATTTATTTATTTTTAGAAGGAACTTGATAATTATAGTTAAAAAAACATAATTGTTCAACTCTGCATTTAAAATTTATCAAATGATCTACATAATTTTAGGTGTGGCCATGGTTCCAGACCCCATTCCTCCACGGTTCCGTTTATTTATTTTAATATTTAATTAAATATTTAATTAAATAGTTTATCAATTTCAGTTAAACAAAAGGGAAAAGGAAGAAAAAAACATGGACTTAATATTTAATTAAGTTTTGCACTTAATAATAATAATAATAATAATAATAATAATAATAATAATAATAATATTGAATTGTCTATATATACTATTAGAGTATAGAAGATTCAAAGTTCACGTAGTTCGCTTACAACGTTTGGTTTAAAACGTGTCTCATACAGTTACGAATATAAAACATCGTAATAAACAATTAACATTTCTTTTAGCATATCTTTACCCAAAAAAAATAAAATCGTTGGTTCTAAACCTTAAACCGATTGTTCCACCAAGGTTCCACCAACCGTTCGGATTGACGGTTAAAACCGTCACGATTTTTGAGACTAAAGAACCAAAACTGGAACTAACCTATACGGTTCCAATTTTAATTTTGAAATTAATCACAATCAACGGTTCGTGAAACCAAAGACCAAAATTACAATTCCGATTTGGAATCCAATTTCAATTCCACATGGCCACCCTAGGCCCTACATAATATATGCGCCTAACAAATATTAATTCTTCCAAAAGAAAAACAAAATGTCAATTATTCAACCGAGCTACATATCCTCGCCATGAGCCTAATCAAAAGTACCTCACCTAGATAAACGGACCCACTCCCATCACAAATTCTCTTCAGATTACCGCCACGTATCGTCTGATTCCTGAAAAGAAAACGACAGCCAGATTCTCATGGGCCCATCAAGATTTTTAACCCACGTGTCCCTGTTCCTAAAGCTACGCGCCAAACAAAAAATAATTATTAACCCACGTGTCGATAAGAATAGTCCAATGAGATTATCGTAGCCGCTAATTTTGGGATTAGAGCCTAAACACCGTACTTAGCTCTTAACCATGGATTACTTTTCTCGTCTTACGTGTTAATAACCTCCCCTCCACGCGGCACACGGCCATCTCTCTCTCTCTGTCTCTCCTGTTTTGTGTTTTATTTCTCGTGGAGTCTTTTCTCTACCCATTCAAACCTAGTCCAACACAAGGAGAGGAAAAATAATGGCCAAGTTCATTCAAAAAAAAATTATTTTTTGTTTCGAAAAAAGTGTTTGAGGGATTGAAATGATAATGAGAAAAGAGTTTTCAATAATGGATATTTTAAAGGCGCCTCTAGAGAGAGAAAAGGAGGATGAATTTGAGCTGAGTTTGGAGTTATCCATAGGTGGGAGTTATGGGAAATCAGATAGCACCGAAAAGATGGGGGAGGGTAAAAAGGGGGACGCCTTTGCGGAAAATAATAACGGTGTTTCGAGATCTGATTTTTCTCGTGGTGAAAAGGATGACGGCTGTGAATTCGTGGATCTGCAGAAGAAAAGAAAGATTCAGGCTTTTAAATCAGAACATAAGCTGGTTTTGGAGGCTCAGCAATTTCAAGCTAGGGTTATAGATGGGGAGAATAGAGAAAAAAACGGGGTTTCAGAAAATCCAGTTCGGAAAAAGGTGAAAAACGGGACAAGGGAAGACTTGAATATATCGTGTTTCTCTAAGAACGAGACTCCGTGTAGCGATTTTGCGGGTCACCAAATGCAAATGGCAATTGGGAATAGTTTTGCATATCCTTGTGTAGTTCCATCTTGGGAGAAAAATGGAAATTTGCGTGGGAATTGTGGGGGAATGTTGAATGGGGCTCTGGAAAGAGGTTATTCGGCTGATTCTGATTATCAGAGCATGTCCCACAAAGGTAATTGCTTGTTTTTCTTGTATTTATATTTTGTTTATTTGTATTATTTGATAGCGTTTTTGCTGTTTTGAGTTGTTCAAGAATATGATGATGTTTAGGAATTAGGCCACATTCGTGGTACCTATTGTTAAAAATATTTATGGTCACATTGTATAATTTATGATATAAGAAAATTCCTGAAATTGTTTGTAATCTCTGAAATATCACTCAAAAAGAAAAAAAGAATAATAGAAAGAAAGAAAGCCATGCCGCTTAGAATATATATCATTCTGGTTCGCCAAATGTGCAAGCATTTCATGTGGTTTGGATAGATATGGAGTTTTAATTTACAGCACAAATGAAAAAAAACTGACTACATTGGGAGATAGATTAATTGAACTGCATAAATAATTTTTGGTTAAGTTGGCATTTTATCATTGTAAATTGCTTCATCATTGTCTTATTCATCTCTTTGGTTGATTATAGTTGACAGAATGCTTTTCACCATTCACATTGATGACCTTCTAAAATGCCTTGTTCTGTTAAGTTTTACTAGTGTTTTCTACTGAACATCAGAAGATCACTATGGTTATGGTTGTAACACACCATTCTGTTTTTATGGCTTAGTAAAATAAAAATACAATTGTGAAATCACTGTTCATGTGGTTGTTGGCTATGCCGTTACACTGTGTGCACTTTGTTCGACGAGGTTACAATTACATGACTATCTTTATAGCTGTAACTAGAGCTTAAATCGAATTTTGATGAAATTAGTTTTAGGTATAAATACAAAAACCGCCCTTGAGGTTTAGCCTAATTTCAAGCCATTTGTTTCTATATTACAATTGGAGTCTCGGGAGGATGTATTTGTTAGGTAAATACAAACCTCAAGAAGTTATTTGTAACATCTTAGGGAGTATTTGTAATTTTGAAATATTAATGCTGGAGTTTTTTGTAATTAGACTAAACCTTAAGGGTAGCTTTTGTAACTATCCCTTAATTTTTTATAACCAACTCCGTGCATTTTCAGGGGGAAGCAGTAGTGATAGCGGAGAAACCCACTCAAGTAGCTTTTGCATGCACCAAAATAAGTGTGCTTCAAGAAGTGATAAAGTTGAACTTCTTGAAGTCAATAATTCCAATTCTCAGACAGAACCAGACCAATGTTTCGGCAGAGTAATTCCAGAACAGTGCAAGAAAATGGTTTCATTGAGTATTCCTCAACTACAGACGAGCACAAGCAAAACGACCGAAAAATCCAAAGCAAGCTCTCATTCCAATCGAACTAACAATGCTTGTTCAGAGACTGACGACTCATCTTCTCCTCCCTCAAAACAAACAAGTGGTCTCATCAAGAAACCTCCGAAGCCACCAAACCACAAAACTGACGGTGTTTCTGTTCAAAATATGCCCTGTGTCTCCACTACAGGAAACGGCCCGAATGGTAAAACCATAACTGGATTCTTGTACAAGTACACGAAAACTGAGGTAAGCATCATTTGTGTTTGCCATCGGAGATCTTTTTCACCTGCTGAGTTTGTGGAGCATGCTGGAGGTGTAGATATATTGAACCCTCTCAGGCACATCACCATAGTTCCTTCGGCCTTGAGATGATAGTTTCTTTGGGATAATTACAATAAGTGCCCATGAGGTTTAACTTAATTACAAAAAAAAGAACAATTATCTTTCAAAATTACGAATACCCTCTTGAGATTTGTTTTGATTTGACAATTTGCACCTTCATTTGTTAGATATTGTAAACCCCAAGGAGGTGTTTAAAACACCTTAAAGGGGTATTAGTAATTTTGAAAGATAATTAGAGTTTTTCATAATTAGGGTAAACCTTAGGGGTAGTATTGGCAATTATCCCTTTTTCTTTCTAGTCTTCTTCCTAGTTAACTAGCATAGGAGCACTGACTCTCTCTTGAAAGTGGAGAGGGTTGGATCATTTTGAAAAGTAAATATTGCTAGCTTATGATTCTTGAGCCTTTTCTTTGATGTTAAAAATTCTATTGTTGTTTAATTTTCTGTACATTGGATTTTTTGGAGATACTGAAAATAGTTTTTCCTCATTAAGGGCAGGAATGAATTTCTCATGTTTTGGCTTGAACTTTTAAGTTTATGCTTTAGCAATTTGGTTCTAAGGTTTTGAAAGGGCATTTCCGCGGGTTCATGTTTCCAAGGTATGCGGAAAAGGAAAGAGAAACAGAAAACAGTGCCCAAGTTTTTTAGCACTTCCTCTAATGTCAAAATGTTTTTCAGCTATTTTTTTGAGACACATGTTTTTTAGTCATTTAACTATATGAAAAAACCCAATTTACCCTTGAATCAATTTAATTACACCGAGGCACACACACCCCTCTCTAACTCGGCAAAGCATAACTTGGGAGAAAAAATTAACTACTGTTGAATCAACACTCATCGATTAATGGTTTCGACTCTGGCGACTGTAGCAGCTACGAACTTCAATTCAATTAATTTTGCAATTTTTGTTGAATTAGTTAGTTTGTAGTTGTTTAGGTTAAGACTGTAAGTCCAAGCGGCTACGATAATCTAGAGGGGGGTGAATAGATTATCTCCATCTTTTCGATTTCGCCCTCTTTTTCGAAGTGAATGCTCAAACACAATAATAAAGGTGCGGAATGTAAACAACACACGTCGATTTAAAGAGGTTCAACCCACCTAGGGCCTAATCCTCTACCACCCCAAAGATATCCAGGGATGGATTTCAAAAAGAAAAAAAGATTTTATTAATTTACCACAAATTAACACAACACCAACTTACAACGACACCTTGAAGAGCACCACACTCTTCTTCAACACCACCTTTGAGATTACCACAATCTCTCAAGATTACCACAATCTCCAACGGCACCTTGTGAAGATCACCACAATCTTCAACCTTGAAGAATACCAAATTCTTCAACACCTCAACAAGAAGATTACCACAATCTTCTCACACCTAACACCTAGATCACCCAAGTGTGTTCTTACCACAAGAACACTCACAAGGATATCTTGTGTTGAATGATTACCCAAATTCAAGATTACAACTCGATAATTGATAATACAATAGAGTGCAAGTGTAATCAAGAATAGCCTAGACCTCAAGGATGTGAAAGTGATAAGCTAGATAAATTACAACAAGAATAATAACAATGAAAGACCAAGTGTTTGCTTGAGTATATCTTGTTGTGTTGTGTTGTTCTCTCTTATAGTTGTGCTTCAAAACTTTCTCTATTTATAGGAGATGATTGATACTTGATAGCTCCTCTTGGAATCGATATCTACAAAAATTGCAATTAAAATCAAGATTATAGTGTTAGAAATCAATCCCACAATTTAGGGAAAAGCATCTGTGCACGACAACGGTTAGAATTTTGTTTGTCAAAGCATAGAGGCGGCCGGTCGCCGCAAATAGAAGTTTGAAACATATAGCAAACAAATTAACACAGGCGACCGGTCAGTGCACTCGACCGGTCGAGCCTATGTGCAACCGGTTCAGACGACCAATTTTGAGAGTTCTCAAGTTTTCATTTCACGAAACTTGTTCCCGGCTCGGTCGCCTCTTTGGTCGACCTGGCCGATCGCCTAAATGCAATGTTGTCCGATTTTTGACGAAAATAAACCTCAAGAAATACTCAGAAAAATTCGTAAAAATATTTTAAACCGATCGGGAGTATTTAGGACAACATTAGAAATATAGTTTTGAAGAAATAAAACATTTACACAAAAAGCGTTGTTCGATATAAATTCCAATAAATACTCCGAAAAATAGTAGAGACATTTTAGATCAATGGGAGTATTAGGACAACATAGTTTCAATGTAAAAACCGTTGACTTAAAAACATTAAATGTGTTGTCCAATTTTATATCGAAAATAAACTTGAGGAAATACTCCAAAAATATTAAAACCATTTTAAATCATTTAGGAGTATTTGGACAACCTTTAAAACCATTGTTTTGGTGTAAAATCAAAATCATCAAAATCATGATAAACCATTTATCAAACAATCTCCCCCTTTTTGATGATTACAAACTAAAACAATTTTAACGAGGTCGATTTTGAAAACAAAACAATTTTACCTAAGTTAAAGAGAACTATCCGTTGTGAGCGACAACATTCCATGCAATAAAAACACAAGGATGGGAGTAGAGATATTCAAACACATATAGCAAATGCTCCCCCTATCAACATGCACAACAAGAGTTATATAGAAGCAACTTAATCAAAAGCTAAAAGCTTAGCTTTTCAATATTGAGCTTAAGTATCAATAACTTAAAAGCTAAAGAGACATCATTAGAACCATATATACGTCCATACTACAACCAATGGACTAAGAAACATATACAACCATAATACACCAAGAGTGGACAAAATATGATCCACAACTTATGGCTTTCAATAGCCACAACTTATAGCTTCTTTTCATTGAGCTTATCTTAGCTTCTTTGAGCTAAAGAGCTCATAACCCGCTTTCTCCCCTTTGGAATCATCAAAAAGAATGTTAGCACGATAAATACATCATATATTCATATCAAAGTGCGCAACTAAACCGATGTATCGAGCTATTTGAACATTGAAGCTTATAAACCAAATAGGAGGGAATAGTCGAATCATACGACTTGTAGAAGCTTATGAAAGATCATTTGATAAGCAAAACATGATTTCTATAAATATATAAGACTTTTCAAATCAAGAGAATCATGTAGGTGATGAATTTTTCATTGAAACATTTCGTCGAACACTTGGCGTGCGTCGAATGAAACTAAAAGAATATAACGCCTTTGCAATTCGTTTAAGCCAAATATTTTCATCACCAAATTAGTTCAACCAACATTCATCCATCAACAATAATAATTCACAACACAACTTTGCAAGAATTCCAACAAAAAACAATACATAAGCACTTTCTCAAGGGTTCCACCCAATTGAGATAAAGGAGTAGAATTCTTACCAATTAATCGGAGAAGTTGAATAATAAGGATGATAATCTCGTACTATAAACCCAAAAATATAGAATATACAAGAAAAAAATCATTTTGGGTGAATTGTGTGTGAAAAATGCGAAGGGGTTCGATTTTGGAAGAAAAGAACCAAAATAATGTTTAAGATGACAAAACCATTTTTAACTCTGAAAATGCCAGGGGCGACCGGTTGGAGGGCTGGGCGACCGGTCGGAGGATAGGGCGACCGGTCGGCCTCGCCTCCTTCACCACGCTTCTTTTCTTTTTTTGCAAATCCGTAATTTGATCCAAAAATCCGATTTTACGCCCCTAAGTTTTAAAACGTGCAAAATGCAAACGTAGACCTCATTCAATATACATTATGTCATAATCAAGCTCGAAATGAGGTAAAATACTCGGCGGTTAACGATAAAAAAATCCGCGAGTTATCCCTGAGATGGAATTAAACACATCTCAAGTTTTTTGTTAAAAATCACAATCCCTTAAAAAATATATCGAATCTCAATATATTTAGTTCGATGATGACGAACTATATTTTGAATAATTTTCAGGACTTGTTATCCCAAAAAAATAAGAACGTTTTAAAAGCTTTGGATGAACAAGTCATAAGAAGAAGTGCCTTTATAAATATTTGAAAATTTCTTTTAACGACACTTTAATGAGATTCGTTGGGAAATTTTTGAAGTCGAGCATATAGACATATAACGCATATGGAATGTCGAGTCTATAGAAATAATACAAGAAAACATACCTCGAATTTGTTTGTCAACCGACATGCCTTTCTCAACCTTTGTCAATCTCTTCATTGGTAGCCATAGAGGTTGAGATGATTCTTCCTTCTTCAATGCCTAACTCCTTCAAGAGTTCTTTTGAAATGTAACCATCTACTTGGCATTGAATGATTTGAAGTCCAAGTAAGAAATTGAGCTCCCTCATCATGCTCATTTCAAGTACACCTTGCATCAACTTGGAAAAATATCTTGCACAAATATTCATTAGTAGTACCAACAATATTCTCATAAATATGCACAAGTAAACAATCTTGCCCTTTTTCAAAAACAAAGAGAGTAGTATCAACTTTACCTCTTGTAAAATCATTTAGCAAAAATAGCTAAGTCTATCAACCGTACAAGGCCTTTTTTTAAAAAAAACATTTGGCCTAGAAAAAATTTTAAACACCGGAGGTTGTTTTACATAGACTTCTTCTAGAATAAAACCATTGAGAAAATTGGATTAAACATCCATTTTGTAAAGCTTGAAATTTTCTTAAAACAAGAATGGGCAAGTAAAATGCAAATAGCTACTAAATGTGCTATGAGTGCAAATGTTACATCAAAATCAATTACCTTCTTCTTGAAAATATCTTTGAGCTACTAACCTCGCCTTAGTTCGACCAATGTTGCCTTGGTCATCGAGTTTGTTCCGGAATACCCTTTTTGTCTACTTCATTACTATCATCATAGGGCATCCAATTTGTCTAAGGTGTTCACAATAGAACATATACATCCAAATATTTTGAGGTAACCAATATTTGGAGTACTTCATTTCTCATCTACACAACTTAACAAACTCATTAACGGCATCGCTTATATAATCAAGAATAAAAATAGCCCAAGTGTAAAAACATGTCTCAATCATCAATAACAAAATATCTTGCAAAAGAGCATAGTAGTAAGAGACATTATATATATAGACCATGAAGCAAGAAACACATACTATGCATTTAGAAGATCATCAAGATTCTAATAAATTATGCAAGTTCAAATAAGCTTAAGAAAGCTACAAAAGGTCTCTTTTGAAATTTGAAAATCCGATAGCATATAATTGAGACCTCATTTAAAAGAAGTATTTGAACAAACGTTGACAAAGCAAATATGTGCAATCAAATATTGAATAGTGCCTTTCAAAAAATCTAAAAATCCTCTTAATGGCACTTGTATGAAATACTATGAAAAACAAGCACATATGCACTTGGCAATACATATATCGAGTGTATAAGAGTAAGACTAACACAAGTAAACGTACCTCGATAGTTTATGCCTTTCTTGACCAATAATGACGTAGACGGCCATTTGTGAAAATATGTAAATCCTACACAATTCTTAAAACAAATCTAGCACAAATCATCTACTACTATCCTAAAAAGCTGAATGTTTCTGTCAAAATATGGTTAGACTAAAATACCCCCACTAAACCTATTAAGTTGAATGGCATGAATTAATTCAAATCTGAAATCTCAACAGACGTGTATCTACAATTTCCTGAAGAGGAAAAGACATACTCACTATTCACTAAACCTATTAAGTTGAATGTTCGTGTCTCTACCATTTCCCTGAAGAGGAAAAGACATATAGGAGGGCTAAATATTTCTGTAAACATACCCCTTAATTTTATCAACGCAAAACTATAATTAGGAAAAGAAATGATTGAATGGATTTCACTATCCTCTCCGTCTCTCTGGTTGGTGGTAAACGTCTCTGAGTTATGATGGGCCTGGATAGAAACAAATAGCCGCCGCCCTATCTCACGGGCTGAAGTTGGTGGTGGATCGCTTCGGAATGAGGACATGGCTGAGTTCTTTAATTTCTGTAAGTTCTTTTTAAATATTCAAAAATTAGGACGATGGAGTATGGCAGTGGTAAACCAAAATAAGTTTTCCTTTTGGTGGTATAGAATTTGATCGTCTGTGCGAGTTTTCGAAGATTTCATGAATTCGATCGACTGTTTGAATTTTCCAAAGATTTCATGAATTCCAGAATCAAAAACGAAATTGAATCAAACTGATTGCCTTCACGAAAAGGAATCAAAAATGAATTTTGTATCACCAAGTTTTTATCACAAAATTGAATGGGTTGTCTCTTTTCGTTCCCTCAATCTTGAATTTTCCTTCACAAACAGAATCACAAAATTAAATGGGTTGTTTCTTTTGTTTCCTCAATCTTGAATTTTCCTTCGCAAACAGAAAAACCAAAAAAAGAAGAAAAAAGCAGAGAATTCACTCAATTGGTAGAAAAGATTGTATTTCTAAAGATCATCCAAATTACGATACTAAGAAAAAGAGAGCCGAGAGAGGGAGAGAGACGAAGGCGAACACAAAGCCGAGAGAGGGGGAGAGAGAGAGAGAGACACAACCTTTTGTGGGTTTCTCTGTCTTTGTTTTCTTTCTTAGTTTGATTCGTTTCTTCTATTTATTGCTTGTTTCTTCTCCTTCCTTAATAATATCTCATACATTTCTTCTTAAATGTTCAGAGAGAGAGCCGACTGGGAGACATACAAATGCAGACTTCTTTGTGGGTTTCTTTGGCTTCCTTTTCTTTATGAGGTTTGATTTTTTTCTGTATTGATTGTTTTTTCTTCCTCTTTTAATTCGTTCTTGTGCAGCTTATGCCTATAAATTTTGGTTCATGATTTTGTCTTGAGAGTATAGATGGAGTGTAGTGATCTGTTTCAGATTGGAGATCAATATGTGAAAACCTTGTCGACGTTGCATAGTATTTTTGCGGCCATTATTGTTGTTGTAATTGTATTGAACGATATTTGGGTCTATTGAAAGAACACTTAATATGAACAAGATGTCCATGCTTTCCTTGTGTTATAACATGCACTGGATTGGATTAGGAAAAGTTGGACAACCATCCAATTTTTCTCATAAAATCATTTCTTGTTATTATCAGTAAGTCAGGTTTTGGAGTACAGCTTGCTTGATATTAATGATGTCTGTGTTTTATTTGTGTGTATGAAATGCATAATTAACAATATAAGTTTCCTAGGCTCACCTTAGATCTATTAGCTTATGTGTCAATTTACCTTTCTTTCCTGGTATGCCGTATGCACTTGAATGTGCAATGGCTGAGCATTTGGAGCATTACGGTGAAATTTGGTATCTTGGATTATTTAAGTTGAGTGCATCTGTTAAATATTTTATGTGTATGAAGTGTGTCAATGCATCTCATGTGCCATTACATGACACCAAACTAAATATGATGTCTTAATAATGTCTTATTGAAGTTTGGTATGGAAGTGCATGTGCATTTGCAGAAACTTGATATTTAGAAACCTCATTGGCCTTTTGACATTAGACAAAAATCAATCATTATCATTACCCTAGAGAAATTTGTATGCTTTTCATAATGCATGACATGAGAAAAATAATAATAACATTTGTGTAGTAGGCAAACTTTTGGAATTCTCTCTTCGCTGGACCCTTGAGATTTCTTCACTTTAATCATAGTTTCACTAATTTTACATTAGTTATGTTGCCTATTTTTTGTCTCGAGTAGTCTTATAATAAGGTGGGTGTTACTTGGATTTGGCTTCAAAATTCTATACAAACAAAGCTTAGGCAAAAGTGAAAGTACTTCGAAACTTTCAAACAAGTTGTTAAAGCCTGTTGATTGACTTAGATATTCTTGTTAGTAACCGACTAATTGCTTGAGGATTGGAATGGATGAAAATGTATTTGGTCCAGTGTGTTTGCTAGGGAATGGATTGTTGCAGTAAGCTACATAGGTGATGTAGCACCAGGATGAGTAGTATCTAATACCCAGTGATAATTACAATATATATATATATACCAATGGATCATATCTATGATTCTGTTAGTGTGACTTGATTGTCATGTTACTAATATAATGATTATCTACACCAATTATGTTGTGTGGAAGAATAGTACTTAGTGCAATGAGACATTACCAATCACAATATTGGTAATGAGCTGGCAACAATGCGAAGGTGTCACCAATGGTGTTGAGTTATCTAAGAGAATAAGCATAATATACAACTGTTGTAAATGGTGGTTGTTGTGGATGCAAAATATTTGTATGCAGCCTTTGTACAATATTTGTGGTGCTTTAATACATGTAGAATGATTTTGGGATACCGACCCAAAATGCACAATGCTCTTTCTCATACAGGGCCAATCCCAGCATGTTGGAGGAAAGAAAAAAGAAATTTCTTTTGTTAGAGTCAATGTTGTAAAAAGCGCTAGGCGCTCGCTAAAGCGGCAGGTGGGGCCTAGCGCCTATGCGGGATTAGGCGGAACATGGGCGGGATTAGGCGGGCCTAATCGGGGGGAAAATCGTAGGCGGACAAGGGAAGCCTAGCGCCTAGGCGGGGATTAATCGGGACTAGGCGGAGATTTTTACAACAGAGGTTAGAGTTACTAAATAGTAATTGGTTACATGGAATGATTATTTAATGTTTTATTTGATATGATCCAAGATGGGTGATTATTGAGTTGTTTACAGATTTTGATGTAATGAATATGAGTTTAGCTTAAAAACCTTAGTTTTTATAAGGTACATTTTTTGCCTTAAAATTTGTAGTGTTACTCTTTTTTGTTTTTCTTGAAATATTTAAGTAGGAGGTTTAAATTTTAAATTGTCCAACGTTTTTATTGATTTCTTTAAACATTTATGTCTATTAATACTGTATTTGGCTAAAAAATATTTTCACTGCAACCTAGATTGACCTTTTCATTAAACAAATACCGGTTTTTAAAGTAAAAAAGAGTAGAATTGATCGTGCACAAGAACCATTTTTAGATTGTTAGATAAACAATTGTTTTTTTTTTGAATAAACACCCTTTTATTTAGAGATGTCAATGGCCGGAAAAGCCCGTCCCGCCAACTTGGTAAGCTGAAAATGGCCCAACTTAACCCACCGCAAGCTAAGCAGGCCGACCCGCCCAAAAAATGAATAAATTCAAATAAAAAATAACAAAAATTACTTTTTTTCCAAATATAAGTATTTTAATGATTCAATTTATCAAATAATTCAACAACCAAATAATTAATTCAATAAAATTAAGTAATAAAGTCCATGAGAAAATCCAAATCATAAAGTTCAAGATGTAATAAAATCTAAAATACTACATAAACAAACTTAATAAGTTAAATATGATAATTGATGTTAAATACATATTTTAAAATATTATATCCACTTTTACAAAAGATGAAAATATGAAATATCAATTCTACTATTCTTCGTCTTCATCTTCTCTCTCTCTCTCTCTCTCTATATATATATATATATATATATATATCTTTATTCTTTCTAATGGGGTTAGTCCCCTGCCCCGCCCCGCCAAAACCCGCGGTGAGCTAGCCCATTTAGGCCCACCTTTCGGCGGGCTACTAAACGTACCCGCCCTCTACCTTAAGTGGGCGGGCCACGGGCCTTTTTGACACTCTACTTTTATTGGATGATGAGTTTAGGAATAATCCTCAACCTGTGTATTGAAGAAATGTTTATACATTGTGAAACTATTAGAAAAACAATTGTGGTCTGCCCAAGTTAGGTACATTGTATATAGTCAGAAAGTATGTATTTTGATGTTCATATGTTTTTCCAAATTTTAGTCATGTCGAATATGAGTTCTTTTAATTATTCAACCATTTCATTTTACCAATAGTACTGTCTTACTGATAAAAAAAACTTGCAAGTTCAATTCTATTTTTGATTGCCTTCATAAGATCAGTTGTACTCTTGATTTTTGTTATTCTTTGAAATGAATTAGTCGATGTGATGTGACAAAGAAAAAGAAGTCAAAAGAACAAGAATGAAAATGGCTGAGTTAAACAAATCACATTATCCCTTTTTTTGGTCTCAAGTCAAGTATAGTGTAGAAAAGCCAATCAGAAAAGAATTGAATCATATAGAGGGGCTTGCGACCTATGGAGTGTCGAAAATATTTTTTTAGGGAGCTTTAGCCTTTGTTTTTTAACTCAGTGCCTGAGAATTAATGAAGATTGCATTACTCAAGTGAAAATATGTGCTAACTAATATTGATTGTGACTATCTTAGTAATGTTTGTGTTTTAAATGTTTTCCTATATATTCATCTCTATTTGAATAATGTTAACATCATAAATCTGGTGTATTTGTTTTCTGTATTGGCCTCAATTTTCTTTCATGTATATGGATGGGTCTTTTCTCTTATTGTTTTTCTTTTTCCTTCCTCTTCCTTTTTTTTTTTACATCAAACTAGATATGATGTCTTAATTACTGAAACGTATCAAATATGTCAAGATTTTATATTTTTTATATGTTTTTATTTATTATTATTGTTATTATTTTATTTGACCTTCAATATTATTCAATTGTTTTAAACATATGTCGTATTATAGGTGATAACTTAGAATTAGAATATTTGTTGCATTCTTGGTTGGGCTTGGGTTGCATAATTTTAATAATCAAGAAAACTCGGTTTGGTTGAAATTTGTTAGTGCAACTCAAATTTTTTTTGTATTCTTATTTGGGACTGGCTTGGATAATATTAATTTTGGAGAAAATTCAGCCTTCTTGAAAATATGTTACCTCTTAATTAGTGATGAAGTCATTGAAATTTCTTAGTCACTCTAGAATATATTTAGTTCAAAATCACATGCATTGTTGTATAGCATTAGCAGTAGAGATGATAGAGAAAATATGTTGGGTTAGGCACAGGTTTTTCAGTTTAAGAACCTTCTTGAAAATATGTTTTGGGATATATCATTTATTAGTGGAGATTTTTATTTTATTTTCCTTCGATTTGCACCTTCTGTGTGGCTAAGAGTGCCACAAAATACCACTATAACATATTTAATATAATGCTATATATGTAGATTACAGAAATAGCAATCGATGGATCTGTTCATCGTCTTTCTCCATCGAATCGATACATCTTACTATGAAACCCAATTGAGCTTATTTTCTTTGCTTCACCTTCTTTTCTCTGAAATCTAATTGACATGCATAAAATTGACTTCAAATTCTTATGCTCTTGGTCTGCCTAATTTTTTGTTTTTCTTATATTATTCTAACGACAGAAATCATTCTCTTTGTTTTGGTTTTGGTTGATACAGCCGCGTCCCAGAAAAACCTGCATGGGTGAATTGGAAATATGGTGTGATGTGTTGCAGGTTGTGCTTACGCAGTAACAATACGGAAATTGGCTTCATCAAGGTTTGTCCGCCTCTTCTTTTCTTTTTAATAATTTCCTAAACATCTGTTGTATTGATATTAAAATTTCAATGTCTTAATCGTTTAGAAAATTTCGGCTGATTTTTGTGTTTATCGTGAAATTTTCCACTGAAAGAAATCATTCGTTGCAATTATTTTGATATACTCAATTACAATGAATTTTTCAGTGATTATTCTGATTACGGTGATCATTTAATCCTGAGGAGATACTGCTAATGAAGGTGTTTAAGAAATAAAACTGAAAGACATGATGACACTTTCTCACCATCTCTCTCCACCTTCCCAGTAAATTAACAATGTAACAGAACAAATCAGTAAGATATTACAAGCCAAATTCATCCTATAATTAACTATTTGATAATTTATTTAGACAATTCTTATATGAATTTCACATAATATTTTTGCCAAACTTACTGAATGTGGGATAATCTGCTCGAGATTTGTATGTTAATATTATCAATATAGCTAAATAATTAAAGCTAATTTACTTTTGTGAGAAGATTATAGTAGGACTGTTGGGATATAGATGGCCCCCTGTGGCGACACTGCCTTTAGATGATTTGATGGATAAAGAGAATGGGAAAATGACATTCACGACTTTATCTAATAGTTTTATTACCAGCTTTGTTTTGGTTTGATATGTTGTACTTCCATTTTGTGGTGCTCGGTGTGGCTGTGTTATTTATATTTATTCTGAATCGAACCCTTTTTGCTTAATGTAAATCAATAAATGCTCCACCTATTGATCTCAATTCTATCCCTGTTAGTTGTCCATTAATGTTCATCATCCTATCCTTGAGATTTAATAGTTCACTTGGTCATTAATTAATGGTATTCATGCTACTTGCCTAGATTTAACAAGAGTGTTGATTATTATGCAGTTACCTCTGTAGCAAATATCATGTTGTACTAAATGGTTTGCTTTTTTTTTTTTCTTTTTTGAATATTACCAGTTCTTGAGTTGGAATAATATGAAAATATTTGGTCGAGATGTGTTGTTTAGAATGAATATAGCACATTTACCACAAGCAAAGGCATTGCAATATAGCAATTATGTGACATGCTATTCCACAAATAAATGTCGGTTTTGGCAAAATAACTTGTCCTCTTTTTTTATTATATATAAAAAAAGCCTTTCTGTTGACTATATATGATATGGTTGGAACTCTATATCTTCCCCAACCCTTCAATTCTTTGTTCATGAGAATAATGAAAATTGAAGGCTTGATTGTGCAAATCCTACTAATATGTTGCTACAGTCGTCACATTGCAGCCCCTGCATTTTTTTTTCCAGAGTTGTTAAAACAAACTTTGGAAATTGAAACTTATAGAGGAAATTTTTGAATTGAAATATGGATTAGATATTACAATGTACATTGCCTATATATTACGACAAAATAAATACGTCAATGATATAACTTGTCAGTGGCCATAAGCAATTATAAATTAAGCAATTGACTAATTTTTGCTAGGTTAGATAATGTTGCTTTCTAGATAAATATTTTATCCATTGTTGTTGCTTTAATATTGTTTTCATGTTTGCTCTTTGTTGGTCTTTCACTATATATGTTGTGATTTGTGTTGATACCTTTGATAACCTGACTCTAATTTTGTTTGCGGATAGAGACACTTTGGATTGGTGACTGAAAAAGGTGTTGATTGCCTTGAATGATGGACAAAAGACAAATCCGTTTGAGGTAATATTTGTTGTTTCATCATTTGGATATATATTCAACTATTTTCTTTTGTTTTATTCTTTCTGGGTGTCCGCCCTTTTCAGAAATTTGAAAATACACTTTGTACATGCACAACTCGACATTGAGATTCCTATCTTGATTTCAAGGCAAAGTCTTTTCCCTAACTCACGTCAGAACATGTAAAATGCAAAGTTGGACTTATGGGCTGTCGCATAATTATACTAACCATTTAAAACCATTCAAATCTTGTCAAGAAATCAGAAATTGACAAGTATCTTTAGTAAGGATGCAATTCACAAGCTGAAAATTAAATATCCCTACTTTTATTTTTGTATATCTACACTGCCCCTGATCGTCCGTATAGCCTTTTGTACCTTATAGCCAATTATGTACAAACAGTTACATTAGGCATTTTGGGTAGAGGTCCAATATATCAGTTGATTATTCTTATTTTGTCCTTTACTTTCAAAAGTTGTGGGTTATATGGATTCCCTTAGTGCTGCCTTGCCTTCCGTTCATTCTATGAAGTAAAGTAAGCAAAATCAGTCACTTTCAGTAAGTTTTCATGGGTATTATAATCAATTTTTGAAAACTTATATTTCTCATTTTCTATGTCATTTGCCTCTGTAATTCGGAACTATTTGTAGTTGGTGGTGTGAAATTACCTCTTATCAGTTAAATTAGTTTATAATGAAAAGGGATTGACCAGAATGAAATGTTTAACTGTTGTTATAGTCTGTTTTTGGTAGTTTTTGCTTCTGTGTAAACAATCAGCGCAGAGAGATTAGAGTAAGCCAATGATTTAGTTTCAGTATTAATGTTAGTGGATGAAATCTTGATGTGCATTACTTCAGGAACAACCAAACCCCCATTCCCCAATCCTTTCCTAACAATATCATGTGTTATTTTTTTTTTCTTAATTTATGTTTCTGGATTATTTCATTATTTGCTTAATTTATGTTTTTGAGTAGTAAGATCATCCTAACAAAAGAAATTATTTACAGAACACTTGTATCGGTGGGATCATCATCAACTTTGACACAATCCACATTTGGGGTCGGCTATTGGAGAAACATTGAAGTGCAGAATATCAGTAAGGAAAAATGCAATTATTTGAGAAATGGCATGACATAAAGTATGAGAAAACATACACGAGATGGGCTATTGAAGAACATTAAAGGCAAAGTATTGCCAATGAATAATCCCAAATTGTCAATAGAGATTATTTTATTACAGGGTATATTGGAAGTTCTATTCCTCAAAGGGGCACACAACCACAGGGCGGTAGAGTTTGGTTTGAGTTTTTAAATATCAAATTTATGTACACTTCATTGGACGTTCTATTCCTCAAGGGGCACACAAGCACAGAGCATGTGCAGTAGAGTAATTCATGTACACTTCTTTCAAAAGATGTAGCAACCACGCAACATTCTTTTGCCAAAAAATAGAAAAGAGAAGTTGATCATTGTCGAGTTTGTGATGAGACAGAGATCTCTATCAAGAGTTCTGAAAAAACAACTCCTAAACCCCATGAGAGGTGGCGAGTCACATATTGGGGAGTTTGATTCCTAATCTGAGAAAGGTGATTTATGCTTTATCGACTTATTTCATATCATGTTTCGGGTGTTCAAAATCGATGAGGTTTCCTCTTCCTTATTCTTAAAAGGAAAGGGTTCTCAAAAACTTAAAAAAATAATTATGTTATAAGTTCCTTAACGCCAAATAAGAAGAAGATAGTGACAATCACTAAAATAAAACGAGAGAATAACTGATACAACAGGAGTTTATGGAAGAACTTTCTAAGTTATATTACTTTTTAGTTTTTTTTTTCCAGTTTACAATGGAAAAAGTTCTATGATAATTTTATTATTTAATTAAGTTCTTGTCATATGTTTTTGGGTTTAAAATGTCTTATTTATATTTCACCATTAAGTTTTAATTTATGTTATACATAGGCAAAAATTTAGTCTTGCAAATTATAATTCAAGACTAAAATATATTTTACGGTGTGAACAACATTTAAAATAAACACAAATTTATTCAACACTAATTGCAAATAATTAAAATCTTGATTTAATTAGATTAAAAAAAACATAAGGACCACGTGCAACGCACGTGCATTTTACTAGTAATGATAAAAGTGTAGGCTAAGAGATATCACAAGTAAGCTCATGCCATAAAAATCCATAGGAGATGATAACACACTCTAGTCTACAAAAATGCACAGGAGTTTTAAAAACATCATATAAGGTCTTCTTTTTCAAAAATATTTTAAAAGCACAAATATATATTGAAGACCTTAATTAAAAACAATACTTGAAAACTCATTTGCAATATAGGCACAAATAAAAACATGCATACTAACTAGATAAAATGCATATTTTAAATGGGGAGATACGGTTTACCAATTACGCCGTTTCCATGGGTTGTGCCGTTCCCATTGTTGATGATATCTTCCCCTTGAGAAGTCACTTTGTTGATGATGGCTTCTTTGATTGCTCCATTTCCAAGGTTTGTTACCTTCCCATTGTTGATTGTATCCTCTTCTTCTTTGAAAATCATCTTGTTGATGATGTCTTTGCCATTTCCAAGGATTGTATTCTTCCCATTTTTGATTGTATCATCTTCTTGAAATGGCTTTGTTGAAAATGTTTTTCCTTCTTTGATCAAATGACACGGTCATTTGATGTCTTCTTGGCGGTATGAATTTTCTTCGATCATTATTTCGCCGGGTACCTATCAAGAATTTATTTTGTGGTACCCTCATGTGTTTGGGTCCTTTGGGATTAGTCTTGAGACTTTTAGGTCTCCAACAATAATTAGAGCTATTTCTAGCTCGACAAAAATTAGCCGTATGACCCTTTTTACCGCAATAGAAGCATGTAATAATTCTAGAAGCATAATGACCAACATGCTTAGAGACTTGATTCTTTTTCATGTGATTGACACCCTTAGGCTTATGATCAAGTTCTAGTTTCGAACAATCAACAATCTTGGTCATTTTATCGGTACTCAAGTTGGATTTAGATAAATTATTTTTCAAGCAATTTATATCCTCAACAAGAGTACTATTCTCTTTTTCAAGATTTCTAACCTTGTCAAGTGTGGTGGTGTGAGCACATGATAGTGATTCATAGGAAGTGAATAAACTATCCTTATCATTTTTCAAAACAATGAATTCCTTTTTCAAATTTTTGTATTTAACAAGTAAGTTTTGGAATTCATCTTGTAGCTCATCATAATCATTTTGCAAATCACTATATTCATTTTGCAATTTATTGTCATAAGAAGTAGAAGGCTTAAGACATACCTCGTTTTCTTCTTCGATGCCCATAAGACAATGTTCAACTTCTTCATAGTTGGAAGTTGTAGGAGGCTTGTTCCTTAGATTTGATCTTGTATCCCTTTGAGAAGTAGATGCTTTTGTTTGACTCCTTTCATTTGCAAATACTCCATAGATGGCTTCTAATTTTTGCCATACTTCATGTGCCGATCGAACACCTACAACATGATCAAATTCCAAAGTGGTAAGTGAACAATGTAAAATATTAAGAGCTTTACCATTTAAGGAGATGATTTTCTTCTCTTCATCATTGAGCTTTTTGAAGCCTTTTAAGGTGTGTGGTGTATCTTTCATCGGAATGGATTCTCCATTAATGACGATGTTCCAAATGTCGAACCCGCAACCTTGTAAGTAGCATTCCATTCTTTCTTTCCAAAATATAAAATTTTTGGAATCAAACCGAGGTGGCTTGGTGGTGGAGGTGCCGGAAAGATGAGCTTCATTTGTAGCCGACGATCGTTTCTCTTCACTCGCGATGTGAAACGAGCTTGCCAAAGAGTTTGGCTCTGATACCACTTGTAAGTCCAAGCGGCTACGATAATCTAGAGGAGGGGTGAATAGATTATCTCCATCTTTTCGATTTCGCCCTCTTTTTCGAAGTGAATGCTCAAACACAATAATAAAAGTGCGGAATGTAAACAACACACGTCGATTTAAAGAGGTTCAACCCACCCAGACCTAATCCTCTACCACCCCAAAGATATCAGGGATGGATTTCAAAAAGAAAAAAAGATTTATTTATTTACCACAAATTAATACAACACCAACTTACAACGGCACCTTGAAGAGCACCACACTCTTCTTCAACACCACCTTTGAGATTACCACAATCTCTCTCAAGATTACCACAATCTCCAACGGCACCTTGTGAAGATCACCACAATCTCCAACCTTGAAGAATACCAAATTCTTCAACACCTCAACAAGAAGATTACCACAATCTTCTCACACCTAACACCTAGATCACCCAAGTGTGTTCTTACCACAAGAACACTCACAAGGATATCTTGTGTTGAATGATTACCCAAATTCAAGATTACAACTCGATAATTGATAATACAATAGAGTGCAAGTGTAATCAAGAATAGCCTAGACCTCAAGGATGTGAAAGTGATAAGCTAGGCAAATTACAACAAGAATAATAACAATGAAAGACCAAGTGTTTGCTTGAGTATATCTTGTTGTGTTGCGTTGTTCTCTCTTATAGTTGTGCTTCAAAACTTCCTCTATTTATAGGAGATGATTGATACTTGATCGGCTCCTCTTGGAATCTGATATCTACAAAAAATTGCAATTAAAATCAAGATTATAGTTAGAAATCAATCCCACAATTTAGGGAAAAGTCATCACGCACAACGGTTAGAATTTTGTTTGTCAAAGCATAGGATACCGGCCGCACGTAAATAGAAGTTTGAAACATATAGCAAAGAAATTAACACAGGCGACGGTCAAGTGAACCTCGACCGGTCGAGCCTATGTGCAACCGGTTGCACTGACCAATTTTGAGAGTTCTCAAGTTTCTGTTTCACGAAACTTGTTCCCAGCTACCGGTCGCCTCTTTGGTCGACCGGTCGACCGCCTAAATGCAATGTTGTCCGATTTTTGACGAAAATAAACCTCAAGAAATACTCCGAAAAATTCGTAAAAAAACATTTTAAACCGATCGGGAGTATTTAGGACAACATTAGAAATATAGTTTTGAAGAAATAAAACATTTACACAAAAAGCGTTGTTCGATATAAATTCCAATAAATACTCCGAAAAATAGTAGAGACATTTTAGATCAATTGGGAGTATTAGGACAACATAGTTTCAATGTAAAAACCCATTAACTTAAAAACATTAAATGTGTTGTCCAATTTTATATCGAAAATAAACTTGAGGAAATACTCCGAAAAATATTAAAATCATTTTAAATCATTTAGGAGTATTCGGACAACCTTTAAAACCATTGTTTTGGTGTAAAATCAAAATCATCAAAATCATGATAAACCATTTATCAAACAAAGACTTGTTGTTAGATTGGTTGAGTTTGTTTAGGTTTAGATATGTAGTTGAGATTGATGATGTTGGAAACTTGTTGCATCAATAATGGTGGTTGGGGGTGAACGAGGAAGATGAAAATGGTCTTCATCTAATAACTTGCTATTGAGTTACCATAACTCATTATCGAGTCATCGTAATTTGGTATCGAGTTACTATAACTCTCAGTATCGAGATATGCAAATCGCATCATTAATGGTAGTTGGGGTGAACGAGGAAGATGACAAGGGTCTTCGCCGCATAACTTAGTATCAAGTTATGTTAACTCGGTGATCGTTATCGTGATTGGGTATCGAGTTATGCAATCGCATCATTAATTGTGGTTGCAGTGTCCGGAGATGAAAATGGGGTGGCCCGCAAAATCGATAGAGAAGCTTAATACCTATACGAAGCTTCGGCTAATAATGGCATATCCTTCGAGTTTAATACCATTTTCGAGATGCCCATATGACTACCGCCAATGTTGGCCTGAAAGTTTCAAATGTTTGGAGGAGAGAGCAAGACCATAGAGAAGTAAAGGAGAAAGAGAGAAAAGTCAAATATCAAACCCACGTGCTAGAAGCGTATGAATGTCATTTGTTTCATCAAAATGGCTAAAAAATATTTGTTTCAAAAAGATGGTTAGTTTTCATCTTTTAACTAAAAGAAATGGCCAATTTGGCCTATTTTCACAAAAGAAAATGTGGGAAATCTTATTATTAGCGAAGTTAGGGATGTCAATGAGGCGAGTCGAAACGCGTCATACATCAAATCTACCCTCCAGGGGGGGTTTAGACTTTAGACTTTGGACCCGTTCAAGCGGGCTGCTAGTAACATACATAGTTTTCAAAACCCTCATAGGTCTGGGGTGGGTCATGGGACGGGTTTAGACTTTGGACCCATTCAAGCGGGCCGCAGTAATGTATAGTCTTCAAAACCCAACGGGTTTGGGGTTGGTCCCATGTCCAATCGGGCCCGCCTCGGACCCGCCGATTATGATATATATAGTAAACATTGCATTTATCTTTACACTTCGCGTATGGCATTGAGAACAAGAAACTCGCAACTATCTCCGACTGTAAGAAATGGGGTTCAACTTTATTACGGCCATGTATGGTTGTACCAACAACCATTTTCCAACCATTATAGAAACTTGATTCATATTTGTTTAGGGAAGTTCTTAGTGGAAATGAGGTCATTTATAGTTTTCACTTTTTTATAGGGAAATATATTCTTTTGGAAACACATCCAAATAATTTTCATCATAATCACGCAAATTTATGTGAAAACACACTTAAAAAACTATAACCATACAAGTTTTCACTATAAACACGCAAATGTAAAAAAATACGCTTCAAAAACTATAAACAAACATATTTTCACCTTCTAATATAAAATTCAGACTACAAACCAAATATATTCTCATTCTTACACGAAACCAATAAAATTTGAAAATTCAATTTTCAACACTATAAATTGGAAGTTGGAATTGGAATTAGAAATACATCCATACAATGCCATTCTCTCTTGAGATTCACAACTCCCACTATTTTACTACTATTCCTGCTCTTGCTATAGCTTTACATAAAAGAAAAGAGAAAAAGAGAGAGAGACACATTCCCAATTGATGTGAATATTTTGTTGATTTAAAGTTTTTTTACTCATGAATTTGTTTGCATGGGTTGTAATTATCTCCAAAGATTTGGTCTCACTATTTGCATTTTCCGTTGATTGGAGCAAACACCATGAGAAATGAGGAAAATGGTCTGATCTGAATCTGAAGTTTAGTTGAGTGAATAAAAAAAATTAATACAGATTTTCATAAGACGGGTCCAACATGGCCTGACCCGTCCGTGGTTAATGGTGGGGCGGGTCCTGTTGGGTTTTATTTTTTTTGGCGTGGTGGATCCCAGTTTTGGCCAAACCCATCTTAGACTCACCCCATTACCATCTCTTGGCGAAATTGACAAAATTAAGTTTGCCAAATCGTCACATTATATTATGTACATAAAAAGAACTAAATGTTTATGTAGATTAATATAAAAGACTAAAAATGTATTTTACATGTAATACTTTATTGTCAATCGTCATTGATAGGACACAAAAAAAAAGAAAAAAAAACTACTTTTCAAGGAAGAAATTCAAAAGTAAGTTAATCAATGTGAAACAAAGAACATGATAAAAGATGTCTCTTGGAACCTTAATGACAAGGGATTTGAGCTATAAGAAGTAGAAACTTCAATAATGTTTGGTTAGGATTAGGGATGGCAATGAGATGGGTCAAAACTTGGCTCCGTAATAAATCTGTTCTGTTTGGAACGGGTCTAAACCTGGTCAAATGGGTCAGATGCCGGGTTATGGACCTGTTTTAGGAAAATCCACCAGATCTGGGGCGGGTAACGGGTTCTTATGGATCCGCCCCGTATAGTTCACTTAAATAATTTATTTACTTTTATTAGGGCTGTGAACTCTCAAGTAAGTTGTCTGGAGCAATTAGTCTGAAATCTGCTCCTCTTCCGTCTTTCTTCACTCCGCCAAGACCAATAAAATCAGTCATGCCTATTTGCTTCTGGTTCCCTAATTCATGGTGTTTTTGTCCAAAATGTGTTTTATAAACTTTTATAAAATAAATTGTTTTTTTGTCCAAAATATACTTTTATATTATAAATTATCAATCATCAATTTAACGACTCCCATTATTAAACAATGACAGCAAACACAATTCTCAATTCAATAAGTGCCTGACAATACAAGCTTGGAGAAATAAAATAATGAAAAAGTTCAAAGGTTTTATACTTGGTTGATTTTGGAGTGTCGTCTTGGCGAAGGGAGGCTAAGTGGTGGAGAGGACAGGACTTCAGCGGTCTGAGGCAGTCTGGGAGTTCAATTTTATATCTCATGGCGGGTTCATGCGGGTTGAACCCGCTGGGTTACGGGTCCTTTGCAGGGCGGGTCTCAAGGTGAGGTGGGGCGGATTTCGGGTTTGGTCAAACCTGTCTCAGACTCGCCCTGTAGCCATCCCTAGCTAGGATAGTACTAGTGACTAGTGAGTTCAAATTAGAGGGTACTTCGATCATCCTTTTAATTTGAAATGAATTTTTCATTATCATAAATGGGCCAAGTGTGAATTTTGGGTTTCCTTTCATTTTCAAATCTACTCCTCTTGATTCTTGAACCTTCATTTAATTTTTTTAATTTTTAAAGTTCATGTATTATTTACATCTTAAAAAACACTTCTAAGTTTTAGTGCTTTAAAAAGAGGCGTCGCGAGTTTAGGAAGTCTAATATGGGTGGAGAGATATATGCGTTTCTTGAGTTTAAAAACGAGGAAAAAACACTAAACTTACAAACTATTCGATTTTTTGCAATTTATCATATAAACTAATTTTTTGACATTTTACCATACATCTATACAAACTTTGCACTTTGTCATAACATCCATCACCGATGGAATATTCTCTGAATATTTCGGTACATGCTCTTCACATGAGGGCAAAACCGTCTTTGCCTAAATTTCAAACAGAAGTTGTTGCACTTTATTATACGAACTTTGTTAAATATTTCATTTTGTCATATGAGCTTTACACAATTTCACTTTGTAATATCAATTTAAAAAAAATTAAAAAAAATATGTGTATATGCATGTATTTATTTTTTTTCAAATTTTATTCATAAAAAAGAAATTTAATTAATATTTACCTCAATAAAATATATTATCAATGAAACTATTTTAGAGTTTACGATAGAGGATTTAGGGAGTTTAGACATTATTGATATTGATTTACTTTAGAAGATTAGACATCTTTGATACGGTTAGACAATTTTTTATATTGATTATATCACAATTTTCTACTATGATGTTGTTTGAGATATCTACTTTAATTATTAGTTCAGTTCTTAATTGAATATTCAAAACTTGATTATTTAGGAATTATTTTTGTTTTTATAAATTCACATAGTTATATGCCCGGCAAAACTTTCCTTGTGAGATAACTTTGGTCGATTTACCACACTACATTGATCTCATACTCTTATGAGTAGCACTTAAATCCAACTGGTGTTTGGTGAACGAAGAAACACTATAAGTGAGACAAAAATATTGTACACATCATTGTATTGAATAATGTACCAATATAATCCGATCATATCAAATTTTTACCGAACTTTTTTCAGTATTCCAGTTCGGTATTTCGGTGAATTATAATTTTTCAAAAATATAATAATAGAAAATAAATATTATAATCATAATTATCATATTTATTTATTATTTCTTTAATTTTATTATGTAAACAATACATAATAATACAAAATTAAATAATATATACAAAAAAATATATATTATATTACAAAAATAAATTTGATATGTCCCGAATTTTTGTTTTGGTTCAGTGCGCTATATGATTTAAATTTATCTTTGTGACTTTTATGTATTAAATAAGATAAATAAATGTATATAATTTATTTTTAAAATTGATAAGGCAAAGTGACATTGCACAAAGTTCTGATGGCAAATTGAAATTCTTAACAAAGTTCAGATGGTAAAGTGTAACAACTTCTATTTGAATTCAAGGCAAAAACTATTTTGGGCATGTGTCAAAATATTCCACCGGCGATGACCGTTTATAAGGCAAAGTGCAAACATTATGTAGTCTGTATGGTAGAATATAAAAATATTAATTTATATGGTAAAATAAAAATCGCATAATTTGGGGGGAAGGGGTCGTGTTTTTTTTTCTCTTTAAAAATTTTGCAGGGGCCGAGTCCCAAATTTGGCCAAGCTCACTTTGTTATTTTCAAAAATCACTTAGTGATTTTTCGATTATAACCGCGATATAAAATATTAAATGATTGTAGTTTTGGAACAAAACTGCACCGCTAGAACCGTACCGCCCTTATACAAATTTAGAGGTAAAACATAAGGATTCCATATATCTTTAGTTGAATGATTAGACAATCAATATATTAAAATCTAACTTGGTGAATAATAAATTACTTGTCAAATAGAAATATAAAGTAAAAATCTTGGTGCGTGTCATAGTTCAAATCATAACCCCATTTTCCTTCGTTGTGAAAATACAAATGTCCCGACTCAGATGCCTTTTCGCTTTCAATCAATGTGGCTTCAACACAAAAGGTTTAAGGAGGTGGTGGCGCATTCTTGGGCTGATCCATGCATGGCGACAAACCCTATGTTGCAAGTGATGATTAAACTGAAATGTCTAAGACCGATTCTTAGAGATTGGAATCGCAATGTCTTTGGAGATATTAATCGACAGGTGGATTCGACTCAAAGGAGATTAAATGAGGTATAGAATAACACCTCCATACTTGGTAATTCGGACGAGTCGATGCAACAGGAGATTGAGCGCACAATGAGTTAAATAAATTTTTGAACTTTCAGTACGGGTTGCTTAGATAGAAAAGTCGAATTAAGTGGTTACAAGATGGGGACAGAAATACTGAATTTTTCCACAGAAAGTTACGAATGAATAGATCTAAAGGATCAATTCGGCAACTTATGATAAATGGTGTACTCTCTCACGATTTAAATCTCATCCGAACTCACATAAGAGAGTATTACGAAAACTTATTTTTCGAGTCTGAAAACACAATTAACGATTAACGATTTTCCGATGGTGGATGAGGTGATCGAAAAGATAGTCTCAGAGTCGGACAATTTCAGTTTATGCAACATCCTTAATGATGAGGAGATTAAAAAAGCCATCTTCAATTTAAGCCCGGATAGTGCTCTGGGTGCGGATGGATTTAGTGGTCACTTTTATCATCACTGTTGGGACATTGTGGGTCAGGATATCACGACAGATGTTCGATATTTTTTCGTTAGCGGGTATCTTTCGTCGGGCTGCAATTCGAATTTTTTGGTATTGATCCCTAAACATACTTTGGCTGAGAGGATCGAGGACTTCAGACCAATTGTTCTCAGTAATTTCATTTTCAAGGTGGCACTAAGATTCTTGCTAGCAGATTCGGTTTGATTATGAAGAGATTAGCGTCGAACATGCAATTTGGGTTCATTCCGGGAAAGCAAATCCACGATTGCATTGCATTGGCTTCGAAGAGTGTAAATTGTCTTTTGAGCAATAATGGGAGGAAAACATGATTCTTAAAGTTGATGTCTGAAAAGCATTTGACACTCTTCGGTGGGAATTTATATTTTACGTGATCCGTCAAATGGGCTTTGGAGAGAAATTCATTCAATTGGTTTCGATGGTTTTTCATTCAGCCCACATTTCTATTCTGATTAATGGAAGTCCAGAAGGGTACTTTGGATGTTCGAGAGGTGTGAGACAGGGTAACCCATTATCCCCTTATTTTTGTGTGTGGCAGAAGAGGTATTGGGCTGGACGTTATGTCTAAAATTACAACAAGGCGCCCTCACGCCATTTACTACGGTCCGACGGATCCAGTTCCCGCCTTGCTTGCTCTATGCTGATGATATTCTGATTTTGACGTCAGCCACTTAGAATAATTGTAGGGTCATTCTTTAGATTCTTGAATCTTACAACCACATATTAGGACAAGTATTTAATCCAACTACGTCCAAAGTTTATTTTACAACAACACGCCTAATCGACTTATGACTCTTATTCAGACGCATTTGGGTATGTCGAGGGGCTCCTTCCCGTTCACTTACCTTGGCGGGCCTCTCTTCAAGGGGGCTCCCAAGATTAAAATTTTCAAACCTCTGTTTGATAAAATTGTTTCCAAATTTTAAAGATGGAAAGGTAGTTCATTATCGATGGCGGGACGCATTACTCTGGTGAATTTAGTTATTACAAGCTCTTTTGTGCATTTGATGCTTGTCTATCATTGGCTTATCACATTGCTGTGGAAAATGGAATCGACGATGCGAAACTTCATATGGTCTGGGGACATTATCAGAAAAGGTTCGATCACAGTGAATTGGTATAGATGTTGCGCGCCGAAGGAAGAAGGAGGCCTTGGAATCAGATCTCTATTAGCAGTTAACAAGGCATTTTTAATTAAAATAGCGTGGAAGGTGATCACATCCAATAACCCAATTTTCGTTCTTCTTAGACAAAAATTTATGGATGACAGAGAACTTCGGCCTCTATATATCGGTTCTTCATTGTGGTTGGCCCCACGACCATTGGTTTCGGATTTGATTACACAATCTAGATGGATTCTGGGGAATCAGTCAAAGGTGAGATTTTGGGTGGACAATTGGCTGGAATATTCCATTGTGGAGCGCATTGGTATTCCGGCGCAGGCATACAAATATTTTGCACAAAATATTTTAGACTATTATTTTAATGGTGTTTGGCACTTTACGGAGGGGTTCTTAATTGCTTTTACGTATATTGTTATAGATATTCTTCATTTTTCGATATCCCCCAATTCGACAGATAGACAGGTTTGGTGTAATTCTTCGGAAGGAGGGGTGTCGCCTAAGGAGGCATATAGATTCGTCCGAGTTTCTTTTCCGGAAGTGTCTATGCACCTTCCGATAAGATGGTCTATCGTAGTTTGGAAGCCAACCTTTGATAGATCGGTGGTTCTTGACAACCTCAAGGGTCATGGATTTTGTGGACCATCTGCATGTTCCATGTGCTATAGGGATTCGGATTCCATGGATAATCTCTTTACTAGCTGCACGTTTGCTCGAGGCCTTTGGCAATGGATTCAAGAACGTTTGATATCGTGTTGCCTCTGAATGAGAGTTTTAATAGTCTTTGCGTGTTTATGATGCAACAACAATTCAGTGGTCAAGTTGGTTTATGGAAAGTGGCTTGTATCTCTAGTGTTTGGATCATTTGGCATATGTGAAATAGATGGATTTTCGATGATATTTTGCCTCAGATTCCAGCGGCCATCATCATGCTTCATGCGCTCATTATGGATTCGTCGGGCTTGCACTCTGGATTTATGTCTAACACGGTTTTTGATTTGATATATCTTAGGAAATTACAGGTTTAGGGACACATCAAGCCTCCTCCAAAACTCCACGCTGTGCGCTGGATTCCCCCACTCCTGGGATGGATGAAGGTAAACACTGATGGTTGTGCTCATGGGGCTCCAGGACGATGTGTGGCGGCTTGGGTTTTTCGGAACTGTAGAGGATTTTTCACAGGATGCTTTATCCAAAAGATTGGCACAAGTTTTGCCTTTCAGTCTGAACTTATGGCGGCGATCATAGCGATATAACGTGCGTATAGGAGAGGGTGGCGCAAGCTCTGGCTGGAATCAGACTCCACCTCGTAGTTCGGCTTCTTTCATCGAAGTCTCTCAAAGTTCCATGGAGAGTTCTGGGAAGATGACATCACACACTTCATTATATTTCACAAATAGAATTTGTGGTGTCGCACATTTACAGGGAAGGGAATCATGATGCGGACAAACATTCCAAAATGGATGCTCAGTATGATTGGACACATGTGCTTCCTACAGAGATATGGCATGATATTCAAGACGATCTTTAGGCCATGTTGTTGGGAAATCATTTTGTAGATTTTGATGAATGCCATGTAAAACTTAGAATAGGAAGTTGGCACCCCATTTTGTTGTAAACTGCATTGTAATAGATAGGGCTGGTCAAGCTGAGTTAAGTCACTATGCCTAAACATGCAAGAAGACAACCGAGACTAGAAGGAAGACTCGCCGCAAGACATTTGAGTATGGCAAAGAAGAGAAGACGGAACTCGATCAAGGTGCGGTGAGATGCAACTAAGTAAAGTATCGTCTAAGTCAACTCAAGACGGCCAAGTCTCAAGGTTGAAGTGACAGAAGAGTCATCAAATGATTGGAAGTCGACTCAAGTCACCTGGGGATGTGAAGAAAATGTAGTCAAGTCAAGACAATCGAAAGAGATCCGTTGTACGTAAATCAAGAGAATTACTTAAACAAGTAATACTTCCATACTACCTTTCTTGGAGTGCTCGGCCTGTAAGCGCAAAAGGAATAAACCAATGGGAAGCACTCGCACCATGTCGAACTCGAAAAAGTCAAGAATCATTCATACGAGGAAATGGAATTTCCAAGGATCGCAACAAGACAAGCCAACGACCACAAGTGACTTTCAAAAATAAGTCTATCTCTTCAACGGGCGATTTTTGAAAGATCACTATAAAAGGCCGAGGAATAACTCGAGAGAAGGTTACTCGAACACGAACATTCAAACAAACATTTGAATCAGAACCTAAAATATTCACAAGTCATTCAAGATTAATCCTCAAGCCTACATTACGAAGAAAATCAATCCAACACTCACCGTGAAGGAAAGATAACTTCAATCGCTTGAAGAGGAAATTTTTGAAGAATCAAGGGGTCTACATTCCACGGAGGATTGTAGGAAGGTTCAAGGTCGAACCAGTCTCAAGTTTTTGGAGGGCTTCGTGATCAAATCCAAGAAGCTTGAGCAAGTGGGTCAGTAGTTGCAAGCGCACGCCTCGTGAAGAAGTTTCGAGTCGCACGAGAAGCCACAAGCGTGACAAGGCATCTCCGGATCGAGTCCCAAAGGATCAAGTCACCGTGTGATCAAGACTTGTATCCGGACTGCTACCACTCAGATATCGATCAATACTTAGTGGATTCCTCCAGGAGTTGGAGAAGAGAGGAGTAGAAGAATTACCCCATCTTCGAACCTCTATAAAAACTTATCGTGTCATTTACATTTCAAAGACTTTAATTCCTCGTGATCTTATTTATTTAACTCATTGATAAATTTGCCATCCAATTGATAATCAATCGGTGCTAAAACCAAGTATTAAAACAAACTTAACCAAATTCAAGGGTGTTAAGTCTTCCAATAAAAACAAATCACAATGAAAGTTAAGTCTTTAGTCAAAATAGCTGAGTTATTTTATCAACGGCTCGAAGTCCATGCTGAGTGACTAACTCACGATTAAATAACTTAGCCGCCCATCAAGGACACAACGTGAAGTATTAACTCAATACTTAAAAGGACTAATTTGAAAAGTTGGTAAGGTTTATTCAACCCCCCTTCTAAACCTTACACTCACACCCTTGGGACCTACAAGTGGTATCGTGAGCGGTTGGTTCATTGAGCCTTCCGACCAAGTTATCGAACTAGATCTCCAAATTTTTCAAAGTCTGTTTTTTTAGCACTTAAGTTTTCAAAACTCTTTTTACCATCAAAAGTTATTATCATGGAAGCAAATTTGACACGCATCCCCATGTTCACAATTGAAGAATTTGATGATTGTAAAATCCGTATGATGTGCTCATCTATCAAAGATTACATGATGAGATGTGGATAGTAATAGAGGATGGGCCACTACAAATCTTGAAGGTGAACACACTGTAAGGAGAGTCGCACTGAAGGTGAAGAGGATGTTGCTCCTGCACACCTATGGTTGAAAAACCAAGAGTCGAATGGACAAATGATGACATAAAAAGATATAACTTGGACAATGTGGCCAAGGACATTCTTTACAAATCCTTCGACAAAGCTATGTTCAACAAAGTCAAATCATGCAAAACGGCTAAAGAAATCTGGGGACAAGCTAACATTGATTTGTGAAGGCTCGTGAGCAAATCAAGGAAAATAAACTATCGGTTCTTTCGTACAGTAAATTTGAGAATTTCAAAATGATTGCAGGAGAGACCGATCAATCGGATGCTCGATTCACAAAAATTACCAATGAGCTATCTCGCACTTGGAAAAGAATATACACGAATGAAATGTGTATGAAGATTCTAAGAAGTCTCCCAAATTGAATGGGAAATGAAGGTCATGACACTAAAACATTCCATGGACCTATCCAAGACATCCAACATGAGCTATTCTCGGATCTCAAAGCCTACGAATTTGAGCCGAGAAGAAAAGACCAAGAGGAGTCACCGTGCCCAAAACAACTCGCTCTAATTGTTAAGGATGGCAAGAGAGCCGAGGTCAAAGAAGTCATTGACCAAGAGGAAATAGCCCCGATGGTTAAAAGGTTCAACAAGTTCTTCAATAAGAACTACAAGAGAGGCAAGGGCGAATCCTCCGAAGACACTCGCCTCCTCCAAGTCAAGGGAAGATAGGCCAACCAAGAGAACAGAGCATCAAAAAGTCAATATCAAAGGGCCGATAATCCAAGAATGGAAAGAGTCGATCAAAAGGTTGAAAATCTATCTTGAACCGCAGCAACCAGGTCACTATGCCATTGATTGCCGATATCATGTAGTCAACAAATACATGAATGAAGAAGAAAGAAAGGTTTTCGTGAGAAATAAGACAAGAAAAGAAAAAGGCAATGTTTGGCAGAGATCGCCGAGACAACCAAGTCAAGAGACACAACTAATCGCAGAGTAGTGAAGCCGACTACTCAAGTGACTCTGAAGAAGAAACCTTGATCTATTTGATGGCCAAGGAACAAGACCAACCCGACCAAGAAGATGAGGTACACTCGACTCATCACACTCGATTCTAGTGATAGTGATCGTGACACACACACTTCATCACCCACTCGATCTTTATGATTCATTAGGCAAAATGATGAAAGATTTTGAACACATTAAATCCTCACACACACTACTAAATGAGGAAAACAACCTACTCAAGAGTCAAAACTCACAAACGGTGACAAGGAGCCGAGTACTCTAAGTCAAATAGCCGATGAGAATGAAAGTCTAAAGACGAAAATGCTAAGCTAATAGCAGAGATAGTCGCTATAGAAAAGAGGGAAAATGACCTCAAAAATGTGATTGCCTCATTCACTAAGGCATCTAAATCATGGATGATCTTATTATGAGTCAAAGAGAATGTGGAGACAAGACAGCTTAGGATTTAATTCCTCTCGTGCTATATCAAGCTCCAAAAGTGATTTTGGAAAAAGGATCTTCAAGCAAATGAAGTATCTCAAAATCCAAAACTCCAAATGGTTCACACACATTGATTCCAAAGCACAATCACAAGCAAACGACCTTGGTTACAAAGGAAAAGGAAAAAAACAGATTGAGTGTGGCCGAGAGGACAACCGAGAAGAAATCCAATGAGTTCCTCAACAAACTCCAAACAGAAATACTCAGAAAAGAAGAAACAGAGCTACCAAAAACCCCTAAGTTCTATAAAAGAAATACGTATGAAGGGAATGGTAGAAAGCACCCAAGCCAAGCCGATTGGAATAATGTGAACTATCAAAGAAAGACCTATGGAATATAAGCCCAAATGGCAAAGGCCTAGAACTCAAAGAAAGGCCATTCCAAAGGTATAAGAGCTTTCATCAACACACATATGCACCTAGGCACTACACTCAGAGAAATCACAACTACCCAAAGAAGGCAATTGCTAAAACACATACACATGCATACAGACAAAAGAGACAAATTGTATGAACTTAGAACTCCCAAGCAATTTGCCAAAGTTAATTGTGATTATGGCATCGATAGATGGAAATCTCTTAGAGTCAAATCAATGGCTATAGTGGTTGGATCATCTTACAATACTAACCCTCAGACCTGCATAAGTATGGGTACCTAAAATTTAATTTCCTTGATTGCAGTTCAAGGAACAGTGAGTGCCAAGGAACCTGGTACACGGATAGTGGCGCCCGCACACATGACATGAAACAAGAAAATCTGTCAAAATTCAAGGAAGTCGAGGTGCAAAAGTCATATTTGGAGGAAATGAAGCTCCAGGAGAAATAAGAGGCATTGGATCCATCAAGAAAATGGATTAGAAATCACATATGTTGCATATGTTGAAGGACTCAACTTCAACTTGCTAAGCATCACCAACTCGTGACAAGTGGTTATAATGTTGGATTTAACATGGGTATATGCCAAATCAAGGATATCAATCAAATGAAGTTGTGTTGCAATGATGCGCACAAAATAACATGTATGTCGTGGATTGGTCAACCGCAACACCAAGCACCCGCCTATTAGCAAAGAGCACACTGAATCAAGTTGGTCGGGCACAAAAACCGAGTCATTTGAATTTCAAAACAATTAACAAGCTTGCCGTGTAGTTAGCCTTGTAGAAGGACTTCCGGACTCAAGATACAAGAAGGAAAGTGTATGTGATGCATGTCAAGGGAAAACAAATCAAATCATCATTCAAAGAAAAGACATGTCCATCTTCAACAAGAATATCAGATCCGATACATATGGATCTATTTGGTCCATTGAACCAAATAGCATAAGTGGAAAGAAATACACCTTGGTGGTAGTAGATGACTACTCAAGATATACATGGACAATATTCATGTTTAAGAAGAAAGAAACTCTACGTAAAACTACCACAAATTGATGAAGAGGATTCAAAATGAGAAAAGTCAAACCATTATCAAAATAAGATTCGACAGAGGAACCGAGTTTGTCAATGGTATAATAACTCGCATTGTATTGAAAATGGTATTGGTCATGAATTATCTGCAACAAGGACTCCACAAACAGAATGGAGTTGTAGAAAGAAGGAATAGAACCTCAAAGAAGCAAAGAAGGACCATGTTAGTCAAGTGTGGTCGCTTAAAAGATTTTGGGTCAAGCAATAAACACAACATGCTACACTCAAAATAGATGCATGATAAAAGACATTAACCGACAAAGACTCCCTATGAGATTTGGACAGGAGAAAACCAAATGTTGCATATTTTAGAATATTTGGATGTAAATGCTTCATCCATAACAATGGCAAAGATAATTTGAAGGCTTTTGATGCTAAAGTCGATGAAGGTATCTTCTTGGGATACTCAAACCAAAGCAAAGCCTACAGAGTACTCAACAAGAGGACTATGGTTACAGAGAATCCATTCATGTGGTATTTGATGAGCCAAATGTAAATGGAGGAGACATTGAAGAGTCACCGATAAGTCAATCAATCAACCATGTAAGAGTCCCTATGTCAAGCCAAGCCGGAATTATAAACCCGATGAAGATGAGATAGCCGAGTCTCAAAAACAACTGAAAATCTGGCAGCCTAAGTGATGACGAGAGAGTCGATCAAAGCAACACAACCGCAAGACGATCAATCCAGCCTAACTTACTCCAACCCGATGTAAGATGGCCGAGAGACCATCCACCGTAACTAGTCATTGGAAATGTAAGAGAAGGTGTCAAAACAAGATCCGTAACTCAACAAGAAGCAATGTTCACCGCTTCATCTCACAAATAGAGCCTAAAGATGTGTCACAAGCATCGATGACACACATTGATTCAAGCCATGCAAGAAGAGTGAATTAGTTTGAAAGAAATAAAGTGTGGGAACGGTTCAAAGACCTACCCATCAAAATGTTATTGGCACTAAATGGGTATTCGAAACAAGATGAATGAGGAAGGTTCTGTGTGGTAAGAAACAAAGCAAGATTGGTAGCCAAAGGATATTGCCAAGAAGAAGGAATAGATTTTGATGAAACTTTTGCCCCGTGGCAAGATTGGAAGCCATAAGGATGTTTCTTGCCTATGCAGCCCACAAGAACTTTATTGTATATCAAATGGATGTAAAAAGTGCATTCCTTAATGGTTTATTGAAGAAGAAGTATATGATGAACAACCTCCAGGATTTGAGCAGTAAGATTCTTGGAGATAAGGTATACAAACTCAAGAAAGCTCTATATGGATTGAAACAGCACCCGTGAGCATGGTATTATCACAATTCCCGATCGAGAATGGATTCACAAAAGGAAAAGTGGATAAAACACTCTTCTTAATTCAAGACAGAAGAGCATATCGCTTGTTCAAATATATGTGGATGACATCATTTTTGGATCCACAAACAAAGAGTCTGGTGATAAATTTTCAAACCTCATGCAAAGCAAATTAAAATGAGCATGATGGGAGAGTCGACATTCTTCCTTGACTCCAAGTGAAACAACAAGGATGGAACCTTCATAAGTCAAACAAAATACACCAGAGATTTAATGAAGAAATTTGGTATGGAAGAGAAGTCTTCAAAGAAAAATACCAATGAATACATCACCAAAATGGACATGGATGCAGATGGCAAGCCTCGTAGATCAAACAAGATACGAGAGCACTTATCGATCATTGCTCTATCTTACAAAGAAGTAGGCCAGACATCACCTTTGCCGTAGGTGTATGTGCAAGATTTCAATCGCTCCAAAAGAAAGCCATATGATCGCAGCCAAGAGGATCTTGAGATATTTGAAAGGAAGCCAAGAAGTTGGCTTATGGTATCCAAAGGAAGGTGGATTCAAGCTAATTGGCTATTCAAACTCTAACTATGCCGGATGTAGAGTTGACAGAAGAGCACCTCGTGCACATGTCAAATGCTTGAAATAAAGCAATTTCCGATTTAGCAAAAAGCAAAATTCAATAGCCACCTCTACAATCGCAGTAATACATAGTCACGGCAGGCTTGTTGTGCCTAAGTCCTATGGATGAGACAACAAATGAGAGACTATGAAGTTGAAGAAAAGGAAATTCCAATCATGTGTGATAACACAAGTGCAATTGCAATCACTCAAAATCCCGCGGTTGCACTCAAGAACAAAACATATTGATGTCGATATCACTTCATAAGAGATCATGTTGAAAAGAAGGACATCATCTTGAATATATTTCAACCGACAAGCTAGCTATCGACATATTCACAAAACCATTATGTGAGTCAAGATTTGAAGAACTCAAGCATGAGTTAGATTAATTGAGCCGAGTTGACACTCGTAAAACTCAAAGAAAAGAAATAAAGTACGAAGAGAGGAAAAAGAGTCAACTCTTAAATCACCGAGTAAATCACCAGATCGAAAGACAATTGATCGAAAGTTAGTGACAAATGAGTATTTACATATGAGAAGAAAAGAGTTAAAAAAAATAAGGGACAAGTTTCGAGTCATTTATGGGCAAAGTGACAAAAACGCAATGCTTTCACTAAGCGGGAATGTTTTTAAGAATGACGCCAAAGATAATTATGATGTGTACAGCAAAAGCCGCACACCAAGCTTATGATTGGATATAAATGCCGACGCATTAAATACGAGACATTAAATCCTAATCGGCGTGCAAAATCTAAGCCGTTGATTTCGATCACATTTCAAAAACCACCCGCACGCCCTTTCATGAACCATACTTAAACTCTTTCGTCCGCTTTTCTTACACATTACCAAAACTGCTTCATTTTCTCTCTCAAAAGCAAAGGCAAAAACTCTCTCTCAAAACCCTATCAATCTTCAAATCACCTTCTAAGTTTCATTCGGTGAAATACTGAAAAATGGCATCTACTCATGATTTTGTCAAGCTAGGAAAGCAAATTCACACTGGGTCTACTGTGGATTTCGAGAGTATGGTCAAACAGGGGTCTGGGCTAGAAAATTCACGCCCTCGTAAAGAAGATCGCTGAAAAACTAGAAACGTCTGGGCTAAAACCATTTCGGATGATGGATTTTCCGATGACCTATGTGGAAGAGGTCGCACGCTTCTATGTGAACGCCGAGATTCACGATGAGGGGATCAAATCCTCTATACACGGGAATGAGTTCATCATTATCGCCAAGGATTTGGCGTAACACCGCCGTTACGCGGAAGGAGCACCAAAAAATCAATGAAGCCGATGTTGACTTGGCCGCCGCTTGAAGGAAGTAGCCAAGACCAATCGTGGTTTAAAAGATAGTCTACACAAAGCTAACAAGAGGTCGGGCCAAGGAGGACTACCACAAATTGTTGGACATCGTTGCCAAATGCATAGACATCAAATTTGGCGCTTTGACCAACCGTCCAAAGCAAAGTTGATCGTGAATGGCCGCGATCATTGAAGAAAGTAAAGTGAACGGGCCGAGTTTGTCTACACAGCAGATCTCGCTTTAACGCTGGGAACAAATCCTTCAAGGAGGATGGAACGCTTTGAGGTTCTCAGATACGGCCGGTGATTGGCCTACTGATGGAGGCAAAAGGAGTCCTCTTCGACATGGAAAGGCATTCCATGTAAACAAGAGGATGTTCAGATCAAACCTCTCCGGGCGCACGTAAGAGAGCCTATGCCAAGAGAGTCGATACGAGTGAGGGTGAATCACCGACCCGAAAATACAACTGTCTCCTCTCCACCAAAGAAGAAGCCGCGCCCCAACTTTAAGAGAATCACGCCCCTCGCAAAGAAAGAAAAACAAATATGCTCCCCGCCCGCAGCCGAGTCACCGCCTCGCAGCCGTGTCTCCCGCCCCTCGCAGCCGCAACAGAGAAGGAATCCCAAATACCTTATCTGGTCGTCAAGAAGAGGAGAACTGATAAGCCAAGACGGCAGCTCCTCGTAAGAAGACGACATCACGCCCCCGCGCCAAGACTAAAAACCTTGTCGTAACCGTAAATCCTCTAGTTCAAACAAGAAGAAGAAGACTTTTCCGCCCGAGCTTGAGAAACCTGGGCAGTTGAGTCACCACTCACCGGGAGAAGATACCCGAGATCGCCGGAGAAGTGGAGTCTCCGTAAGTGATTGATGAAACTTCCAAGTCTCACGAGGCCGATCAGAACAGAGGCAACTCGATGACCCACCAGAGATGTAACACCGAGAACAAGGCACAACCGAGACAACCAAATCAATTGCTAATGTGGTTGTCTCTCCACATGTAACGAGGGTCCAAGGTGTCGAAAATGACGTCGCTACCCTTAATACCCGGAAACGAGGGCCAGCAAGAGAATGATGAAGACGATGTAATCATGCACTCTACATTGTATCCAGACATCCAAAATCGCCCGAGAGTGAGAGTGGAGAAAATGGAAGTTTCGAGCCTATCCAGAGTGCAATTTGAAAATCCGAGTTCATTGTCGGCGAAGAAGAACTCTTCGATTTCTTGAGGTGGACACAAAGGTCGCAAGCCCTGACGAGGATAATTGCATCAATATACCGAGATTCAAAAGAAAATGAACGGGCTAAAGCAAAATGAGACGCAGAGGCACGTGAGAAGGAAAACATCTTCCCTCTCACCGCACACGTAACATATACATCCTTACCTTGACGCCCCATCGAAAGTGATGAGGATCGACCCTCTTGTCGCACGTAAGAGTTGCAAATGCAAAGAAGCAATGGAAAAATCCGTAATCCTTCATGAGCAAAGAATGATGGAGAGGACTAGGAGAGTCCTCCAAAACACACCGAGATAGACCCAATGGGAGTGGCAAAAGATATCACATCGTTGTTGCCGCCACCACTTCCCCACCACCCGGAAGAAGGATTTAAGGAATCGGCGATGAAATCGATAATGGGGACCCCAATGAGCCAACCCCTAATAAAGGTGTCTTACCACCGCCCCAACGGCTGAATACTCAGTTGAAACAAATGAGTCCGAGACGAGTGACCCTATTCCAAGTCACTCACCGGTGTGCCAACCGAGGGGGAAACTCCCTCCACCGCAACAAGGCCTGAGGATGTCGAACCGACTCCACAATGAATCTAGGAGGCGAAGTGGAGAAGGAACAAACACAAAGTACACAACAAGTTGTCATCAACGAGGCTCGCATAGCTTGAGACTGCCTCACCGAGGTGCCAATCGCTTCAAGGCTAATGACGTTGCCGATGCAAATGAGGAACAAGAAGGAATAGCCCCGGGAGTTAACACTGGGCAATTTAAAGTGCAATCCATGGAGTTGAGACTCCAATGGATGCCACCGCAGAAGACCCTAAGACACCGACATCGCCGAAAAAGGATGTCCATGCCTCGCCGTAGCTTGAGACGCAAGAGGTAATGAAGGCCAACGGGAGGTTGAGACTTCCTGAGTAAAGAAGTCAAGTACGTAACATCCCTCCCGCTATCATTGATCCATCGTAAAAGGAGAGAATTGCTCTTCACGATTCCCGTGATAATCCTCGATGTAACCTTTCTAGATCTAAGGAGACGATGAAGCCGAGTCATCCCCCCGTGGATCGATCCAAAAGATTCACCGAGGATGTTCCAACCACGAGTAAGTCTCGACTCAAGACTACTCGCCAAACTTTCAACCTTGATGATGAGCCACCCATGGAAATCTCATCATCGTCCGATGACACTTCGAGCAAGGCCGAGGACCACCAACTAATTTGATAAATCACCGAGACCAACGGTCGTTAAGGCAAATGAGGCTCAGCAAGTCGGGTCGACTTTACAAATGCATCAGAGCCAATCAGAGTCCACCGCCAGCTCCCCAAGTCCGCAGCAGATCGACTTCACAGAGGACTTCACGAGCACCACTCATCATTGAACAAATCCCAGCTTGCCCGTGAGATCCCTTTGTAGAATCATTTCCTTCTCTCTAGAGGTACCCGACCTCCCCAAGAATCGTAAAGAGATCTCGAGCACTTCCACAAACCAGATCCTCGTCATTCCTTCGTACACCATCGCTCCAAATTTGACTATGATTTTGACGCTGCTTGCCGTCACTCACCAAACAGAGGTAACAAATTAAGTTCGGGAGGTGTTCAAAGCATTATTTGTCGAAATTGAACGGATGGAGAGGCACCTGTGCCTCGATGGACATGAGATCGATAACAGGATGCCAACCTCACCGCCGACTTGAGAGGCATAATAGTCGAACCGGAGTGGTGGCAACAAAGAAGAAACAATGCGTGGAACAAGCTAGATATTTCGTAACATTGTTCAACAAGTCGTTGGTCCCGAAATGAGAATGCCGATGCAAAGACAAAATTGAAAGAACACATTGAGCAAATGCATGAATCTCACATCGCCGAGATAAAGCCGACGCGTGAGCAAAATAAGAATGAGCTCCTCGCATGGAAGAAAACATGGATCGAAAATTCACCTTTCTCACGGCCGAGATGAAGTTGATTAAAGTCAATCCAACGCTACTCGCTTCCGAAGCTTTCAAGCGCAACATACTCCGCAGCAGCACTGGGCGTAACCCGGCTATCGCCAGACTCGACTTCCCCGCTTGCTAGTTTATTTCCAGTGGGTTCATCTCTCCTTTGATGATGCCAAAAAGAGGGAAGAGGAATACCTAAAAGTCACAAGGGATCAAGTTGAGAAGGAGGAGCACTGTGAAGGCAAAGACACCGAGGAAGTACTAAAAGAAAAGAAAGGGAAGTTTGTTGAGGGGGAAGGATCGAAAGATGTGAACTTGATGATTGCTAAAACCCCCAACAAAGTCTTGTCAAATTTGATATTATGAGCAAACCAAGTTGATTTCGCCACTCCAACACTGCACATCAATGGTCGAAAAGAGAAAGACAGCTGAAGTTGTGGATGGAGGAAGTGGAAGGAAGGATGAATGCCCGAGTTATGGATATTTCAAATAACATGGAGGCATTCCAAAGAGACAGAGACACTTATGCCATCTCGATGCCGAACGAGCCAAGATCGCTTGATGAATTTAAAATGCTCGCATCTCAAGGATACTTTGCAAACATGTCCATGGCTCAAGCCCCGGGACTTGTATCGGGAAAAGTGGTCTCACACTATGTGAAGAGCCGACAGCAAAGCAGACCACCGACAATACTCACTGGTCACTCCGCTAGTCACTCACCGGGAAAAAGAAGACCCCAAAGACAATACACGCCTGCAGGTAGAGGAAGAAGCAGTGGTGGAGGAAGAGGTTTCGCACCCAGATCTCCGCCCAAAAACTTTGAGTACATAGATCTGTGCAAGAAAGGAGGGATCTCATCGGGCTGTTTTTGACGAGTAGCCAACTGCAAGTGGCTAAGAACAATGCCGAGTATGTGAAAAGAATTGAAGAAGAAAATAAAAGACAAACTCAACTATGGGAGGAGAGACAAGAGAGACTAAGAAGAGATGAAGTCGCCCGAAAGGCGTATGAAAAAAGAAGAAAAGCAAACAAGATGAGAAAAAGAGAAGAAGATCAAGATGACAGAGTTGAAGAAGATGAGAGAATGAGGCAACGAAGGAGATGAAGTGTTGTCATTGTTCACCCCTTCATGTATTTTACTATGTAAATACATTTTATGTAAGTCTTCTGTACACTATATAAAATTGTACAAACTCTATACTTGTGTAAATATAGAACAACATGGTTAGCTTAAGCCCCAGTTAAACTCGATACATTTTTGTTGGTTTAAGCTCGATACACTCGTAAAAAAGCTATGTAAAGAACAAGGATGTTATGATCAATAAAAGATCGATTCTAAACATACATTCTGTGGTTCTACATTTGTATGTATGTATCTTTGCTGTTAAATAATTGTATGGATGTTTTAAGTTTTAGCATCATCAAAAAGGGGGAAATTGTTGGGAAATCATTTTGTAGATTTTGATGAATGCCATGTAAAACTTAGAATAGAAGTTGGCACCCCATTTTTGTTGTAAATCGCATTGTAATAGATAAGGCTAGTCAAGCCGAGTTAAGTCACTATGCCTAAACATGCAAGAAGACAACGGAGACTAGAAGGAAGACTCCGCCGCAAGACACCGAGTATGGCAAAGAAGAGAAGACGGAACTCGATCAAGGTGCAAACCGAGATGCAAAAGTAAAGTATCGCTAAGTCAACTCAAGACAACCAAGTCTCAAGGTTGAAGTGACAAGAGTCATCAATGATTCGAAGTCGACTCAAGTCACCTGGGGATGTGAAGAAAATGTAGTCAAGTCAAGACAATCAAAGAGATCCGCTGTACGTAAATCAAGAGAATTACTTAAACAAGTAATACTTCCATACTACCTTTCTTGGAGTGCCTGGGCCCAAGCTGCAAAAGGAATAAACCAATGGGAAGCATCGCACCATGTCGTAACTCAAAAGTCAAGAATCATTCATACGAGGAAATGGAATTTCCAAGGATCGCAACAAGACAAGCATCGATCACAAGTGACTTTAAAAATAAGCCTATTTCTTTAACGGGCAAATTTTTGAAAGATCACTATAAAAGGCCGAGGAATAATCGGAGAGAAGGTTACTCAACCACGAACATTCAAGCAAACATTTGAATCAGAACCTAAAAATATTCTCAAGTCATTCAAGATTAATCCTCAAGCCTACATTACGAAGAAAATCAATCCAACACTCACCGTGAAGGAAAGATAACTTCAATCGCTTGAAGAGGAAATTTTTGAAGAATCAAGGGGTCTACATTCCACTGAGGATTGTAGGAAGGTTCAAGGTCGAACCGCCTCAAGTTTTTGGAGGGCTTCGTGATCAAATCCAAGAAGCTTGAGCAAGTGGGATGTAGTAGCAAGGCAAACGCCTGCGGAAGAAGTTCGAGTCGCACGAGAAGCCACCGCGTGACAAGGCATCTCCAGATCGAGTCCCAAAGGATCAAGTCACCGTGGTGATCAAAACTTGTATCCTGGACTGCTACCACTATGTATACCGATCAATACTTAGTGGATTCCTCCAGGAGTTGGAGAAGAGAGGAGTAGAAGAATTACCCCATCTTCGAACCTCTATAAAAACTTATCGTGTCATTTACATTTCAACACTTTAATTCCTCGTGATCTTATTTATTTAATCGATAAATTTGCCATCAAATTGATAATCAATCGCGGTGCTAAAACCAAGTATTAAAACAAACTTAACCAAATTCAAGGGTGTTAAGTCTTTCATAAAACAAATCATAGTCGAAAGTTAAGTCTTTAGTCAAAACAATCGAAGTTATTTTATCAACAAAACGCCTGAGTCGCTGAGTGACTAACTCACGATTAACTAACTTAGTCGTCCATCAAGGACACAATGTGAAGTATTAACTCAATACTTAAAATTACTAATTTGAAAAGTTGGTAATGTTTATTCAACCCCCCTTCTAAACCTTACACTCACACCCCTTGGGACCTACACATGTTTTATATTATTTCTTGTAATTTTTAGGGGTATTCTTTTTCCTATCAAAGGTTTTTCCCAATGAGTTTTACTTTGATGAGTTTTAACGAGGCACCTTTTTTTAGATAGTTGTTCAGTTTGGAGACAGCTATACTTTGATTTCATCTTTTCACTTTAGCTAGTTGTTTGGCTTGTAAACAGCATTGACCTTTTTTTATATATATATAATTCACATTTCATCTAAAAAAGAAATATAAAGTAAATCTCCTAATGAAAAATCTGAAATCTGACTAAGGTTGATTACAAAATTTGAAAACCGCTAAAATCGATTGAGTCAAACCGTACCACACCATAATTACTTATTTATTAGAAAAATCATGATTGATGTTTTTTTAATTAGTCTGCACCATATATGATTATACAATTACAATTTGAAGGCTCAAGCCACACCGGCCGCACCATAAGTATAATATTATATATATTTCTCTCAAACTGTAGTATATTTGTGTATAGTTATGTATTGACAGATCTAATTATTTTCACTGGTTTACTATTGGTATATTAGTCAATTTACTTATTAGTTTAATACATCAAAGGTAAAGAAAAATGTTAGCAAGTTGTCTTCCTTCATTTCTTGATATTCTTAGAGTTGTATTTGTTATACTTTGTCTTTGTTTATGTATGCAAATTATGTAATGATATTTGTGTTGTTAAATTTGTGAACTTGGAAGTTAAACTGTTGAAATTATATCTATTAGATTCCAATATTATATATTATTAAAGTTGTTATAATATTTAATTGAGACAACATCATATCCTTAGGTTTTTAGTTATCGAATTGATAAGTTTCTTTCCGCTTATTTTTATTGTTCCCTATATTTTTCATGTATTGTATGTTGAAACCGCAAAACTGCCTAAAACCGTTATAAACCACATATTAAAATTTTTTTTAAAACACAACTAAAAATCAAATTATTGTCCAAACCACATTTAACCATTCAGTTTAGAAATATTGAAAAAAATTGCTCAAGCTGCACCTAGATCATCCCTAAATTTGACAATGTAGAAACAAATCATGGTTCCTTATTACAGAGCGGGTCCTAGGTTTTGAGGGTTCTGGAGCAGAAACAAATGGGGCCCTTGTGTATATATAAAAAAATTAAAAATAATAAGATATGTAATAAGAAAAATATCAAACTCCAACTTTCACATTTCGATTTTATTATAACAAATTTTTTAAGGGAAAAAATAATTGAGCAAAAAAAAAAAAAAAGGGTTTGGGTTAAACGAGCCAGCTGGCTACACCCTTGATGAGCTTAATAGCTTATTCATATTAAAAGAAGAGGTTTGTAAATGAGTGTGATCCCAGAGACAATGTAGATATCAATATGGAATTCATATTATGCTATAATTTGTTGCATCAAATTGAGGAATTAAGGGACCAAAAAAATTTGAAGTTTGGAGGCAATGGTGAGACAAATGAGAAGGAAGATCTTCTTGCTAGTGAAGTAGTAGTAGTTGAGACTGATGCAACCGAGGCACTAGCAGAGTTGAAGGCCAGTGAAGTTATAGAGGTTGAGACCACTATAACAGAGGGAAATGATGGATCATCTGAGACCATGACAGTTGAGACTCTTGGTCAAATTAAAAGTGCAATACCTGTTGTTGAATAAAATTTACCATACAAAAAAGACATAAATTGAAATTCTAATAAATTAGTTATGAAAATGATCTTCTTACATTTGCAAGTTCTATTTTTTGGTTTTGAAAAAGAAAAAAAAGGGGAACTATGAATGACAAAATCAGGACTTAAAGGTGGACAACTATTTAAATTCTTCAATTATGTTTTTTGTTTTTGCAAAAAGAAATAAAGTTTAGTTAGAGTAAAAACATTATGAAAGACTCCAAAACAATAGTATAGAAAGGCCAAAAAGAAAATAAAAGTTAGATAGAAGGCAAAAGAGAAAAAATGACTTTTGCTTCTGCTTGGATTTGATCTAGTGACCTCAAGAGTACATAAAGAGACTCACTCATTAGATAATTTTTTCAACTCGTTTTTATATTATGTTATATGTACATATAAAATAAAATAACAATCGAGGCCCTTTTCAGTGAGAGACCCTATGCGGCGGCACCACCTTGGCCGAACCAGGGCGCCTCTGCCTTGTTAATGAGAAATTAGTAGTGAGTTGTCTTGTTAAGTCAACGTGTTCTTTTTTATGATTTACTATGTAAGTTCCAAGGGGTGTGAGTAAGGTTTAGAAGGGGGGGATTGAATAAACCTTACCAACTTTTCGATTTTAGTCCTTTTAAAATATTACAGAGTTAATTACACGCCTAAGTCTCGAGGATAAACTTTAAGTTAGTTAATCAAACAGAGTTAGCCACTCAATAGACTCGAAAGAGTCATGATGATAGAATAACTTAGCCGCTTAAACTAAACCTTAACTGGTCGTGATGAGATTTTCAATAAGACTTAACACCTTTGAATTTAAGTTATCTTTGTTTTACCACTTGGTTTTGCACTTTGTTATTTATCGCTGGATTAGCAAATTATCCAGATATAAAATATGTGTGCAAGAATATAAATATGTCAGAATGTAAATGACACAATAATTTTTATAGAGGTTCAAGATGAGGTAATTCTTCTACTCCTCTCTTCTCCAACTCCCGGAAGAATCCACTAAGTAATGATCAATTTACAAAGTGGTTATCACCCGTATACAAGTCTTGGTCACACAACCGACTTGCTCCTCTCAGACTCACCGAGATGCCTTGATCACACAATCAAGCTTCTCGTCCGACTCGGCCTTCTTCTTCACAGGTAAACCGCTTTGCTACTTCAGCCTTTACTTTCTCAAGCTTCTTGGATTTGATCACGAAGCCCTCCAATAACTTGAGATTGGTTCGACCTTGAACCTTCCTACAATCCTCCTTGAAAGTAGACCCCTTTGATTCTTCAAAAGTTTCCTCTTCAATAGTTTGAAGTTGTCTTTCCTTCACAAAGCCTTAGTGTCGATCGATTTCCTTCGAGATTTAGGCTTGAGGATTTTGCTTGAATAACTTGAGAATATTTTGCAAAAGTTACAATATAAATATTGCTTGATTTCTCGTGTGCTAGCAGTTCAGTAACCTTTTCTCAAAGTGATTCTCGCCTTTCATAGTGAACTTTTCAAAAATCGCCCGTGGAAGAGATAGATCGATTTTCAAAAGTCACTTGTGGTTCGTTGGTTTGTCTTTTTCTTGGTCTTCAATCTTGAGATGTAGACCTTTCCTCGTATTAAATGAATGTTCAAGCCTTTTCGGGACCGCATGAGGTGCAAGTGGCTTCCCATTGGTTTATTCCTTTTGCATGCTTCTCGAATCGAGCACTTTAAGACATGGCAAAGATGGAAGATTACTTATTTAAGTAATGTTCTTGACTTTTGTGCAACGGATTCTTTTCGCTTAACTCCTCTTTGCACCGCTTTTCCCTGTGTGACTTGAAGTCCGCTTCCAATGATTGAAAGACTCATTTGTCACTTCAACTTGACTTCGCTTTGGTTGATTTAATCGACTTTTCTCAGCTTGTCTCACAAACCGATACTCCTTCGCCGAGTCCTTGGTCTTTTCTTGACCATACTCCACTGCTCCTCGCTGGAGTCTTCACTTCACATCTTCGCTGACTTCTTGTATTTCTAGCATAGCCGATTTGACTCATTTATACAACCCTATCTATTACAATAAGAAATACAAGGAAAATGGGGTGCCAACTTTCTAGTCTAAGTTTTTACATGGCATTCATCAAAATCAAAACAATAAATTTCCCAACAATTTCCCCTTTTGATGATGCCAAAACTTAACAAGATTAAGTAAAATATAAACAAAGACAGATACATACGACAATGCGTAAAAACAAATAATGTATGTGTTGAATAGATCGCTTTATTGATCATATCATTCTTGTTCTTTACACAAATTGCTTACAATGTTTATCGTGAGCAATCAGAGCATACTTATATCTACGCAAATTACAGATTTTTCATTAAATGAACAAGACTTACATACATATGTATTTATCAAGTAAAATACATGAAGGGGTTAGCAACAACACTTCATCGCCTTCGCTTCTTCCTTCTTTCTTCTTCACTGCCTTCGCGCCTTTCTTTCTTTTCTTTTCCACTTCAGCTGCTTTCTTCTTTTCGTAAGCTCTCTTCGCAGCTTCATCTTTTCTTTTTCTTTCTTGTCTCTCTTGACACATCTGAGTTTGCCTCTTATTTTCTTCTTCAATTCTTTTGACATACTCAGCATTTTTCCTCTCCACTTCTAGATTGGCTATAACATCATATCCAGCCCAGTAGATCCTTCCTTTCTTGCCTGGATCTACATATTCAATATTTTTGGGTAGAGACCTAGGTTTAAAACCTCCACTTCCACCACTTCTTCCTTCTCTTCTGAGCGTATATTGACGTGAGTCTTCTTCTTACTAGCCGAGTGGATCTTAGTATTCTCGTCGCTTATCGCCTTTCTTCGCACTTCGACATTTCTTCTAGTACAAGTCCCAGGCTTGGGCTATGGACATGTTTTTGAAATATCCTTCGAACTTGAGCGTTTTGAATTCTTCAACAGATCTCGGCTCTTGTCAGTCATCTGGAATGTCATCTGTATCTTTACCTGCTGGAATGCCTCCAAATTATTTCAACATTTCTTCAACACGGACATCCATTCTCTTGTCGAAATCCTCCATCTCTACTTCTACAATTTTTTTCTTATGAGACATGTGCACAACAGAGTGATAGAGCTAGCAGAGTCACAGTGAAGTTTGTTGATTATCGATGTCGTGATACGACTTTGCCGAGGGTTTCAAGAAGATTAAGGTCACATCTTTGACCTTTCCTCAACAGCCTTTTCCCTTTTCCTTACTCTTCTCAACAAACTGCCTCTTTCTTCTCTACAACAAACTGCCTCCTTTTCCTTCTCGACAACCATCTCCTTCAACGCCTTAGGTATTCCTCTTTCTCCTTTTGGCATCATCAAAGGAGAGAGAAACCCTGAAACATCCCAAAGAAGCATGAAGTCCATGGGCCGATAGTCAATCCCGCTTGAGTCTATCATGAATATGCCGCTCGAATTCTCGAGCGGGTGGCTTTGGACTGGGCCGCCATTAAGTTTCATTTCAAACCATAAGAAGGTCAATTTGGCATTCATTTTCTCCTCAAAGCACAGTGGTTCTTTTCGATGAAATTCACGAGCAACTCCATCTCGCTTGTACGGGAGGCATGCAATCTCTCCATATAAGTCTCCGCATCCTCGCTTCATGTCGTCAAAGATTGTCGCACCTGCATCAAAGATTCTGGTTGTATAGTGCCTTGAAGTAGCAAACTTGCTCGAGACGCATGGCACTCGCCGAGACCATTCTCTTATCCCGACCACCACTCCTCTCAAGTCTCGCCGTGAGAGTGGCATCTCTATTGTCCAGCGCATGTCGAGAGGCTTGGTGCCGCTCAATATTCTCAATCTCTTCATAGATCTTCTTGAAGATTTCACGATCTCACTGCCTAACTTGAGTCACCATCGCTACTCAGACGGTTGAAATAAGCCGCACAATCGAATCAAGAGGGAATTATAGGTCTTCGATGGTGTAGAGCTTCTTTTCTAGCCTTCTTCTTCGAGCATGGGCAGCTTCAGAAAAAAAAAAAAAAAATACTTCTTCATAGGCATCGCCTCGCACTTGAGATATTATGCGCGAGGTGGTCATCGCCGCAGCTCTCGTAGCGGTGCAGCTTGAAGTTGTGGCAATCGGGGCGCTTGAATGTTTTTGCTCACCGACGAGCCTCACTGCCTTAACAGCCTTTTCTTCTGGCCTTAGTAGGTTTTTCCATTTGAGTAGATCGTCATCCGCTATATCAACAACGCCATCGGATGATGATGGAACCCGGGGCTTGGATCATCATCAAAGTTGAATGTTTGGCGAGCAGCTTTGAAACTTCGATCGACTCATCATGAAGAACATCCTCACCGGGTCCTGTGATGTGCAACAGGTGGTGGACTTTATCTTTAGATCCTAGAAATGATATATCGTGATTGTCTTGGGAATCATGAAGTGCACTAATCTCCTTCTCGATTCTTCAATGTGAACAGAGGAATGTTCTCGCATTTCTTTCTCTTTACCAGGAAGTTTCAACCTCCCGGGCCTTCAATACCTTTTAGCTTCCTCAATCGTAGAAAGGCTTTCTACATTCCCTTCGACTGCACACAATCGTCTTAGTGGTCTTGACCATGGCATCCAAAGGAGTCTCAACCCCTCGATTGCTTCTTTCAAAGGCCCAAAGTGTTAACTCCCGGGGCATTTCCATCCCGTGCCTCAATCGCAACAACAAAGCTCCTCACCGCAGCGCTTATCACTTGGGGCTGGGACAGACTAATCGTCCGAGCTTAGTTAGTGACAACTTGCTATTGTTCTTTTTCTTTATCTTTCTCCACTTCGCCTTTTTCCTTCATTTTGGAGTCATCTGCAGCATCCTCCGACCTAGCTGCAGTGGAGTTAGTTCCCCATCAGCTGGCGCACCAGCTGAGTGACTGATGGTGGGGTCACTCTGCTCCAGACTTCCGGTTGTTTCCATTGAGTGTTCAGCCATGGGGGCAGGTGGTAAGACACCTTCAACAGGGGTTGGCTCAACTTGGGTGCCCAAGTTCCCAGTGTCATCGCCAAGTCCCTTGGATCCATTCTCTGAGTGAACTGGGGAAGTGGTTGCAGAATAATCGTGGGCACTCATCGTACTCACACCCAACGGATCAATCTCCAACTGAGATTTAGAAGACTCTCCTGGTCGTTCCATCAACTGCTGATCGTCCTCAGCAGACTTGGCTGTTTCATCAACAACTTCTGAAGACTGCACTTCTTCAACAGTCTCAGAGATTTTCTCCAGCTGAGTGGCAAACTCAGCTGTCTTCTCAAGCTCTGAAAGCTTAGAGATTCTATTTCTTCTTTTTGTCTGCACTGCAGGAATTGCCGGTTCGCATTCCTCTTCTTCGTGTTCTTGGGTGGGGTGGGCAAAAATGAGCATCTTTCTTCGATCGAGGAGCTGTTTTCAGCTTGGCCCTCTTATTTCTAATGGCCGGAGAAGGTATTTGGGCTTCCTTCTCCATCTCGGCTGCGTGGGAAGAAGACACGGCTTCTCGGGCAGGTGACTCGGCTGTAGGGGCAGGTGCATCTTTTGTCTTTGCCGCAGGGCAACTTTTTTCTTTGGTAAAAGCAGGGGCAACTTCGCTTTTAGTGAGGGGAGGCAACAATCGCTTTCTCGGGTCAATCGATTCCCTCACCGTGTCCGCCCTTCAGATAGTTTCTCTTCTCGGGCTCCTCAAAGGTTAGCCCTAAACATCTTTTTGTTTACATGGAAGGATTTTCCATGTCAAGGGGAATGCCCTTCACTTCCATCAAGTGGCCAATAACTCAGGTTATAGCCGAGTGATCCTCCAAAGGATCCATCTTCCTTGAAAGACTTGTTCGCAATGTTCGCGAGTCCGATGTATACGAACTCAACCCAGCTTAACTTTTCGCTTGCATGATCACAGCCATGACGATCAGCTTAGTCTTTGACAGTTGATTGAAATCGCCAAACTTCATATCCACGCATTTTGAGACGACATCCATCAACTTGTGATAGTCGCCCTTCAAGAATTTCTTGTCGCTTGTGTAGACTACTTTCGCAAAGACACGGTGGTTTGGCTACTTCTTTCCATGCAAGAGCAAGTCCACATCACTTTGTATATTTCCAAAGATACCCTGATGGTATAAGCAAAGGCCCGCAAGGTCTTTAGTAGTGATCATGATGTCCTTGCGTGGACGGAGGACTTGATCCCTTCGCCCTTCAACTCCGGCGCTCACATAGAACCGCTTCCACCTCTTCCAAGTAGGTGTGCGAGTATTCTATCGTCAAAAGGCTTTAAGCCCAGATATTTCCAACATATCCGCGATATTCTTCAAAGTGGTTGCATCCGAACCCCGCTTAATCATGCCTTTGAAATCCACCGAGGAACCCGAGTGGATTTGCTTTGATAACTTGACGAAATCGCCTTTGGTGCCATTTCTAGAAGATTCTACCGATTAAATCTAGATAAACTTGCTTTTGAGAACATGTAGGTTTTCGAGAGAGAACTTCGCAAGGTTTCCTTCTTTTGCACATGAAGATCGCCAATAATTATCTTGAATAATCATCCACCACCACTAAGCGTGTATTTCTTTCCACTTATACTAGCCGCTCAATCGACTAAATAAATCCATATGCAAATGATGCAATATTCTTGTTGAAGATGGACTAGACTTTCTTTGAATGATGATTTTATCCGCTTCCCATCCAAGCATGCATCACAAACACTTTCCTTCTTGTACACCGAGTCCGGCAAATTCTTCTACAAGATGACTTTCAAGCATGTTAATTGTCTTGAAGTTCAAATGACTCAATTTTTCTTGTGCCACAACCCAACTTGATTCGATCGCATTCTTTGCTAACAGACATGCTTGGTGTGGCAGATTTACCGCCTACCACATACATGTTCTTCTGTCTGGATCCTTGCAACACTATTTCATTTGATTCAGTGTCTTTAATTTGGCACACTCCCATATTGAATCCAACATCATAGCCCTTGTCATAGAGTTGGCTGATGCTTAATAGGTTGAAGTTGAGACCTTCAATATATGCAACATCCGTGATTTCTAATCCATTTTTTTGATGGATCCAAGGCTCTTATGTCCCCCCCGGAGCTTCATTTTCTCCAAATATGACTTTTGCGCTCTAATCTCCTTGAATTTTGACAGATGTTTCTTGTTTCCCGCCATGTGTCCGGAATGTACCGCTATCCATGTACCAGATCCTTCGCACTCACTGCTCCTTGAACCGCAATCAAGGAAATTAGTTTTTAGGTACCCATGCTTGTGTCCGGGTCCTCGAGGTTAGTGTTGTAAGATGATCCAACCAACCTATAGCCAAATGATCCGACTCTAAGAGGTTTCCATCTATCCGTGCCATAATCATAACTCATTTTGGAAAATTGCTTAGGGGTTTTGTGTTCATACAAATTGCCTCTTTTGTTTGTATGCTCGTGTGTGTGTGTTTGGCCATTGCCTTCTTTGGGGGCTTGTGATATTTCCGAGTGTAGTGCCCGGGTGCATATGTGTGCCGATGATAGCTCTTTGCCTTTGGAATGGCCTTTGCCGAGTTTTAGCGCGTTTGCCATTTCGCTTATATTCCATAGTCTTTGCCGATATTTTACATTATTCCAATAAGCTTGCTTGGGTAGTTTCTACCATTCCCATCATATGTGTTTCTTTGATGAAACGTCTGGGGTTTTTGGTAGCTCTGTTTGTTCTTTACAGAGTACTTCCTATTTGGAGTTTGCCGAGAACTCGCCGATTTATTCTCACCGCCCTCTTCAAAGATACTCAATCGGGCCGTATTCCTTTTCCTTTATATCCAAGGCCGCTTTGTTTGCGATTGTGCTTTGGAGTGAGTGGGTGCAACATTTGGTGTCTTGATTTTTGAGATGCTTCATTACTTGAAGATCCTTTTTCCAAAATCATTTCGGGAGTTTGACTGCACAAAGGAATTGAATCCTATGCCCGCCTTATCTCCACACTCTTTTTCGATCATAATAAGGTCATCCAATGATTTAGATGCCTTTGAGAATGATGCAATCACATTTTTGAGGTCATGTTCCTCTTTTCTATAGCAGCTATCTCTCGCTTATTAGTCTAAAGATTCTCACTCTTCACCTCTTTGTTCTCATCAACTACGTGACTTAGAGTACTACTTCCTTATCGAGCCGTGAGTTTTGGCTTTTGATGGGCCGTTTTCCTCGCTTAATAGTGTGTGATGATTTAATGTGCTCAAAGTCTTTCATCATTTTGCCTAATAAATCATAAAGATCAGCTGGTGATGAAGTGTGTGTCACAATCACTATCACTAGACCGAGTGAGATGAGTTGTGAGTGTACCTCATCTTCTTGGTCGTTGATCTTGTTCTTTAGCCATTAGACAGATGCATCATTGCTTCTTCTTCGTAATCACTGAGTAGTCGCCTTCACTACTCGAGTTCCGCAACTTCTTTGACTTAGCTGCCTCAAGAAATTAGCCTTAGTAGCCAACACGGCCTTTTTTTTTTTCCTCGTCTTCTTTCTCTCAAGACTTTATTTCTTCTTCATTTCAGATTTATGACCATCGGTATGGACAAATAATAGCAAAGTGTCCGGTTGTCTAAAGTTCCAACACATGTTCTCAACTCTTTGATCAAGACTTTCCGCTTCGGGGTTATCACCGATATTCAACCTTTGATGCTCGCCTCTTGGGTGGCCTATCTTTCCTTAACTTGAAGGGAGCCGAATGTCTCCTCGGATGATTCACCTTGTTTCTTTTGTAGTTCTTGTTGAAGAACTAGTTGAATCTTTTAACCATAAGGGCAATCTCTTCCTGGTCAATGGCTTCCTGACTTCGCCTCTCTTCCCATCTCGACTATATGTTGCAAACTGCTTGGGTACACAAATTGCCTCCTCTTGATCCTTTCTACTTAGCTCAAATTCATAAGCTTTGGGGTCCGAGAATAGCTCATGATCGATGTTTTTGATAGGTCCATCGAGTGCCTTAGAGCCATGGTCTTCATTTCCCATTCAGCCTAGAGGCTCCTTAGAATCTTTATACACATCTCCTTTTGTGTGTATTCCTTTCCAAGTTGGCCGAGAGCTCATTTGTAATTGCAAAGAATCTAGCATCCATTGATCCATTGTCTCACCGCAAGCATTTTAAAGTTTTCAAACATTTGAACAACAACAAATAATTTATTTTCTTTAATTTGTTTCGATCCTTCACAAATTAAAGTTAGTTTATCCCAAATTTATTTTGTTGTTTTGCATGACTTGACTTTTATTGAACATCGCTTTGTCCGAGTTTTGTAGAGAATATCCGCCATATTGTCCAAGTTGTATCTTTTTCGCCCTCGCTTGTCCACTCAAATTCTTGGTTTTTTCAACTAAGATCGGTCTTACTTCACCACAGCCTTCTTCTCATTCAACAGAATCGCTTCTCCTTGCGTCAGTGTTCACTTTCAATATTTGCAGAGCTCCATCCTCTATCACTAGCCACATTTCGTCATGTAAAGCAGATAGATGAGCTCGCATACGAATTTTCCAACCATCAAACTCCTCAATAGTGAACATAGGAATGCGTGTCAAATTTGCTTCCACGATAGTAACTTTGTCAATAAAAATAGCTTTTGAAAAAGCAAGTTGTTAAAAAAATTTCTTTGGAAGATTGAGATCTAGTTCAAGAACTGCCATGGAAGGCTCAATGAACCAACCGCTCTGATACCACTTGTAGGTCCCAAGGGGTGTGAGTAAGGTTTAGAAGGGGGGTTAAATAAACCTCACCAACTTTTCGATTTTTGTCCTTTTAAAATATTACGAGTTAATTACACAACTAAGTCCTCGAGGACAACTTGTTAGTTAATCAAACAGAGTAAGCCACCAACACTGAAAGAGCCGTTGATAGAATAACTCACTGCTTAAACTAAACTTTAACTTGGCTATGATGAGAGTTTCAAACATAAGACTTAACACCCTTGAATTTGACTTATCTTTGTTTTAACACTTGGTTTTGGCACTTTGTTATTTATCAGTTGGATAAGCAAATTATCAGCAGATATAAAATATGTGTGCAAGAATATAAATATGCTGAAATGTAAATGACACAATAATTTTTATAGAGGTTCGAAGATGGGGTAATTCTTCTACTCCTATCTTCTCCAACTCCTGGAGGAATCCACTAAGTAATGATCAATTTACAAAGTGGTTATCACCCGATACAAGTCTTGGTCACACAAACCGACTTGCTCCTTTGGGACTCACCGAGATGCCTTAATCACACAGCTGGCTTTTCATCCGACTCAGCTTCTTCACAAGGCGGCTGCCTTGCTACTTCAGCTTACTTTCTAAAGCTTCTTGGATTTGATCACGAAGCCCTCCAATAACTTGAGATTGGTTCGACCTTGAACCTTCCTACAATCCTCCTTGGAAAGTAGACCCTTTTTGATTTTTCAAAAGTTTCCTCTTCAACAGCTTGAAGTTGTTTTCCTTCACAATTTTAGTTGATCAATTTCCTTCGAGATTTAGGCTTGAGGATTTTGCTTGAATAACTTGAGAATATTTTGCAAGTTATAGCATAAATATTGCTTGATTTCTCGTGTGTGCAGTTCAGTAACCTTTTCTCAAAGTGCTCAGCCTTTTATAGTGAACTTTTCAAAAATCCGCCTATCAAGAGATAAGCCGATTTTCGAAAGTCACTTGTGTTCGTTGATGGATGGTCTTTTTCTTGGTCTTCAATCTTGAGATGTAGACCTTCCTCGTATTAAATGAATGTTCAGCTTTTCAGATCCGCATGAGGTGCAATGCTTCCCATTGGTTTATTCCTTTGCACGCTTCTGGGATCGAGCACTTTAAGACATGGCAAGATGGAAGATTACTTATTTAAGTAATGTTCTTGACCTTTGTGCAACGGATTCTTTTCGCTTAACTCTCTCTTGCGCTTGCCTTTTCCCTGTGTGACTTGAGTCAGCTCCAATGATCGATGACTCATTTGTCACTTCAACTTGACTTGGCTTGGGGTCGACTTAATCGACTTCTTCTCACAAATTGCCTCACGTACCGATCTCCTTCCGAGTCCTTGGTCTTCTTTTCTTGGCCATACTCAAATGCTTTCAATGTGAGTCTTCACTTCACATCTTTCGGGGCTGACTTTTGTATTTCCAGCATACCGATTTGACTATTTTTATACAACCGTATCTATTACAATAAGAATTACAAGGAAAACGGGTGCCAACTTTCTAGTCTAAGTTTTACATGGCATTCATCAAAATCTAAACAATAAATTTCCCAACATACTAAAATATATGACTGATGAAATATGAACAAAACTGACACAATAAAATTCTCCTATATTGTGCAATCTGTTATGACAATTATGACAATTTGTCCAATATGTGGACTTTAAGCAACCTAGTTTCACATGCTAGAGTAATTTTTCAATTGTTTAGAATAATAGAATCATCATGTGACCGAATAGGCACCTAATATTTTGCCTATAAAATAATTTGAGTTGATGAATGAAAACACACAGTTTTTGCATTGCAAACATAATTTCCAACTTATCACTTAGCTTGCAAATTTTCTTTACTACTATATATCTTTTATCTTTCATAATAACATATAGCTATTATAATTTTATCATATAAACAAAAATAGTTACAACATGTTATCAACAAGAGTTATTGCTCGAGAAAATGTTTGTATATTTCAAGTTTGAATTTCGATACTAATTTATTTTACTTCTTTGTAAAAAATGACCGGTATCAAAAAGTAAAAATTCCGCATCCTTGATACCACCGCGATAATTATTTATCATGGTGTCCGGATGTTAAATTACAACTTCAGTGGTCAAGATTTAGCTAAAATATTGAAGCTTGTGAAAATCAAAGAGGCCAATATAAAAGATGAGGCGAACACAATGATATTTATTCTCCATCATCTATCTAATGATTTAAAAAATGAATATATACAAATTGAAAGGCCTTCTGAGCTCTGGCAAAAGCTCAAAGATAGATTTGATCACACTAGAACTGTGATACTCCCGCATGTACAATATGATTGGCAACAACTGAGGTTGCATGACTTCAAGTCCATGGCCGACTATAATTTGGCATTATTCAAAATTGAGTCCCGACTGGCTCTTTGCGGGACAAAATTATCTGAATATGATAAATTGGGGAAAACATTCTCCACTATGCATAAATCGAATATTGTACTCTAACAACAATATAGACAACGGCAGTTTAAAACATATTCTGAATTAATCACGGTTCTTCTCACGACAGAGAAAACCAATGAATTGATGTTGAGAAATCACGATTTGCGATCTTCTGGGTCTAATGCAGTGCTTGAAGCCCATTGTTTTGCTTTGGCCCGATGGGTGGTAATCGGGTCTGCCCGCCCGTTTGACACCTCTAATTGATGGTAGAACTTAGTTTGTTTTCAGCTAACACTTGAAATGCAGATGACTTGGTTTTACGAGCGAAAGACTTTCACCCTTAGAGTTTTTAGTACGTTTTCAACACTTGTTTTAGCAATATTATTATCAGAGACTTAAGCAATTTAATTTATCAGTAGATATGAAAGTAATGCGAGAAATAAAGTGCGCTGAAAGTAAATGGACACAAGCAATTTACAGTGGTTCAAGGATGGGGTAATTCCTCTAGTCCACTCTTCTCCAACCCCTAAAGGAATCTACTAGGTAACTTGACTTGGTTACAAAGTAGTTAACAATCCGAGTCAGCTTTGATCACACACCTCGCCGCTTCCCGGGACTCAACTTCTTCACAAGACGGTTGTCCGCTACTTCAGCTTTTCTTCAAATCTTTTCGACTTGATCATGTAGCCTCCAAATGTGTTCAAAGCTCGTTCGATGGAACCTCACTACTTCTCCTTCAACATTGGAGTGTAGACCCTTGTTCTTAAAAATAATTTTTCCTCTTCGACCGATGAAGTTGTCTTTCCTTCACCGAGTTGGTTGGATCAATTTCCTTCGAAGTTTAGCTTGAGGATTTCTCGTGAAAGCTGAGAGATATATGCAGTTTGTAGGTCCCTGGGCGTGAGAAAGGTTTAGAAGGGGGCGTTGAATAAACCTTTCCAACTTTTCGATTTAGTCCTTTTAAAAAATTACAGAGTTAACACAAACAACTAAGTCCTCGAGGGACAACTAAGTTGGTTATTCAAAGAGAGTTAGCCACTCAACGCACTCAATAGAGTCGTTGATAGAATAACTCAATTGTTTAACATGAAACTTAACTGGCCGTGTTGGTTTTATTAGCGTAAGACTTAACACCCTTTGATTTGTTTTAAACTTGTTTTAATACTTAGTTATTAATCGCTTGATAGCAAATTATCAGAGATATAAGTAAGTATGCGTAAATAAAAGTGTCGAAATGTTAATGACACAAATGATTTTTATAGAGGTTCAAGATGGGGTAATTCTTCTAATCCTCTCTTCTCCAACTCCCCGGAGGAATCCACTAAGTAATGATCAGCCACAAAGTGGTTATCCGTCTAGAGACAAGTCTTGATCACACAAACCGACTTGCTCCTCGACTCCGCCTAGAGACGCTTGTCACACAATTGGCTTCTCCTTCGACCAGCTTCTTCATAGGCAACCGCCTTGCTTTCAGCTCACTTCCTCGGGCGTTCTTGGATTTGATCACGAAGCCCTCCAATAACTTGAGACTGTTCGACTTGAACCTTTCTACAATCCTCCTTGAAAAGTACACCCTTTGATTCTTCAAAACTTTCCTCTTTAACAATAGAACTTGTCTTTCCTTCACAACTTTCAGGTTGATTGATTTCTTCAAGTTTTAGGCTTGAGGATTTTGCTTGAATATCTTGAGAATATTTTGCAAAGTTACAATAAAATTGCTTGCTTGTTCGTGGTTCGTGTAACTTTTTCTCAATGAGTTTCTCACCTTTTATAGTGAACTTTCAAAAATCTTCCCGCGAAGAGATAAAGCAATTTCAAAAGTCACTTGTGTTCGCTGGGCTTGTCTTGTTGCAAATTCTTGATGTTGACATTTCATCGTATTTAATGTTTTGTAGCATTGCAACGATTCCGACACTAGGTGCAAGGTTTCCCATTGGTTTGTTCGCTTTTGCACACAATCGAACTAACACTTTATCTCTCGATAACTTTAACATATTACCATTCTCGAGTAAAATTTTCGCTTTTATCAATGAATCTCGCTCAGCTTGTCTTGACTTGATCAGCTTCTTATTCCTCAGTGACTCGAGTTAGCTACCAATATTTCGATGACTCATCCGGCTACTTCAACTTGAGACTGGCTTTTTGAGTTGACTTGATCGATTCTTCATACAATTGCTTCACAACTGATACACCTTCAATGAAGTTCTCGACTTTTCTTTTGCCATACTCACTGCCTTGCAATGAGTCTTCACTTCCTTCAACTGACTTCTTGTATTTCTAGCATAGCCGAAGCTTGACTCCTTTTCCAAATTTATTTATTACAATACAAATTACAAGGAAAATGCGTGTTAACTTTCTAGTTTAAGTTTTACATGGCATTCATCAAAATCTATAAAATAAATTTCCCAACAATACCCCCTTTTGATGATGCCAAAACTTAAAACATTAAACAACATTTAAACAAAGAAAGATACATACAGACAATGCAAGAATAAAGAATGTATACGTAAAAATCAATCATTTTATCGATCATAGCATTCTTGTCCTTTACACAATCAAGTTACAAAGTGTATCGTAGCATATTTAAATCTAAGCAAATTACAAACATCTATGCCAAAATACAAATACAAAGAGAGAAATTATAGAACACTTTATCAATATACGATGACTTACATAAAAATGTATTTACAGGAGTAAAATACATGAAGGGTTCGCAGCGAACACTTCATCACATTCATCGCTCCTTTTTTTCCTTTTCATGCCTATGTCATCATCAACTTTCTTTTTCTTTCATCTTCACCGCTTTTCTTTTCATAAGCTCTCTTCACAAATTTTGATCTTTTGCTTCCTCTCTTCTCATAGCCTGGTCTTGTCTTCTCGTTTTACTCTTTCTATTCTTTTCACGTAGTCAACATTCTTCCTAGCCACTTCCGATTCGCTTACTTCATCATACCTCCACCAAGAGATCCTTCCCTTCTTACCGGATCTACATATTCAATATTTTTGGGCAGAGGTCTAGGTCAAAACCTCTTCCTCCACCATTTCTTCCTCCTCCTCTAGGTATATATCAGATAAGAGTCTTCGCTTACAATTAATGGTTGCCGGTAGTCACGCCTATCGCCTTCTTCGCATAACTTAAGATCTTTCTCCCAAGATCGATCCTGTGCTCGGGCTACAAACGCCTTCTAGAAATAGCTTTCTGATTTGTGCTTTTAAATTCTTCAACTAATCTTCGCTCGCCTCCGCCATCCGAATAAAGATCTTGATCCTTCCCTCCCTAATGCCACCAAAATGTTTCAACATTTATTTAACGCGGGCATCCGCTTTTTTATCGAACTCTATCATCCCTACTTCTACAATCTTCATTTTCCGACATGGCACATCGTGAGTGTTCGATCGCGCAGAGTCCATTGGAAGTTTGCTCATGATTGATGTCGGATATGACCTTTGCCGAGGGGTTTCAAGAATCATTAAGTGTCAAATCCTTTGACCTTTCCTCAATCGCTTCCCTTTTTCTTCTCACCACCGCTTTTCTTTCAACTTCCCTAGGTACTCCCTCTTCCCCTTTTGGCATCATCAAAGGAGAGGGGGACCTCGAAACATGCTCGCGAGCATGAAGTCAAGTATGCCGAGAGCCGAGTTCTCGCTTGAGTCTCAGCGAATGAATGTGCTATTCAAAATTCTGAACGAGTGGCCTTTAACTCGGCCGCCACAGCCATTTCAGCCATGAGAAGGCTGAACTTCTCGCACTCATGGTCTCTCAAGATGTAAAATTTCTTTTTCGATGGAATTCACATAGTAACTCCATTTCTGGGCTGTGGGGAGGCATGTAATCTCTCCATATACGTCTCCATCCTCTACTTCATATCAAAGATTGTCAAGACTCCAAACAAGCATTTTATTATACAATGCCTTGAAATAGCTTAACTTGCTCAAATCGCATTCAGACTCGCTACTAACACCACTCCCCGATCCTACCACTATCCCTCTCAAATTTGTCATGTGAGGTGGCATCTCTATTGTCTAGCGTAAATCTAGTGAGGCCTCGGTGCCATTCGATCTTCTCAATCTCTCGCACGCATTGTCTTGAAGACTTCACGGATCTCAATTGTCACACCCGATTCACCGCCGCCATTCTCGCAGATCGAAATCAAAGTTTGCCGCACAATGGAGTCTCTGCTGGGATTACATGATCTTCTCGAACGGTGTATCGCCGATGCTCTTTAGTTGTCTCTTCCTCTAGCTCGATACCACCAAAAGGGAAATACTTGCTAAAAACGTATCATCTCGCACATACGGGATTGATTGGCGCAGTTTATGATGTGCCTCGTGGAGTTTGCATTTCATCAGAGCCGTGGAGCTCGCGCAGATGACTCCCGGGTATACCGGGCCTTGTTGAGTGGGTTGGCCACCGATCGAGCCTCACTGCCTTAATGCCTTCTTCGCCTCAGTGAGATTTTGCTAAGTGAAGTACTCCGGGTCCCTTCGCTACAACATCAACGTTATCGGATGATGATGAAACCGGGGGCTTCGTTCATCATCGGTTGAATATTTGATGAGCAGCTTTGAAACTCGATCGACTCGTCATTGAGAATATCTCACGGGTCCATTTGATGTGCAACAAGTGTGGACTCAGCCTTCATCTTCGCACTTTAAATGATATGTCGTGGTTTTCCTGGGAGTCATGAATCGCACTAATCTCCTTCTCGTATTCAAAGAATGTTAACAGAGGGATGTTCTTAAATTCTTGAGCTTTACCAGGAGGTCTCAACTTCCTTGGGCCTTCAATACTTCCAAAGAATTTCAATCGCAGAGAGGCCTTCAACATTCCCTTCGACAAATACAATGCCTTAGTGGTCTGGACTACGGCATCCAAAGGAGTCTCAACCCTCGATTGCACTTTCACCGCCAGAGTGTTAACTCCCGGGCATTTCCATCATGTGCCTGACCGCAAAATAAAAAGGTCTCACCGCAGCAACCGACACTTCACCGGGACAGACTCAACCGTCTCGAGCTTCACAATGTAAATCGTGATTCTTTTTCGTTTCCACTTTGCCTCCTTGCTTCAATAAAGAGTCATTTGCAAAGATCCTCCACCTCGCTTTAGTGAAGTGAGTTTCCCCGCTGCACACCACCAGTGATCGATGTTGGGGTCACTCTTCTCCGGACTCGCGGCCGCATCCGTTGAGTGCTCAACCGCTGGGGAGGTGATAAAACACCTTCGTGAGGGGTTGGCTCAACTGGGTGCCCAAATTCCCAGCCATCGCCAATTCCCTTGACCCATCTTCGACTGACAGGGACGAGCCGCAGCAAGAATGATCGAGGCAATATGCCGTGCTACTCCCAAAGGATCGCCAGGAGAGATTGAGATGATTCTCCCGGTCCTTTGAACATTTGTTGCTCATGCATTATCTTAGATTCCTCGTGAGCTTGCCGCATGTCGATTTCTCTATTGCAAAGAACGAGATCCATGTCTTCATCGCCTTCTCGAGAACATATCCAGATGAGAGTGAGTGTGTTCTGCAGTTCCAAAGTAGCGGCATATCTTCGCTTTCTCGCGAGCTTCGCTTCTACCGCTTGGCTTGTTCATTCTCCTTGAAGATTTGTAGATATTCAGCAGCTTATCTTCATCAATGGCCTCAAGTATTTTTAGTGACTCCGAGAAATTGGAATAACTCCTCCTCTTCTTCGATAAACTCAGTGGCATTCAAACCGCACTCGAGTGACTTAGCTTTCCATGCCCTCCATTCACGAGATTTTGATTGAAGGTCTGGTATACATGAGAATACATGATGATATCATCATTGTCATCTTCTTCTTGTCCTTCATTTTCTCGGGATGGAAGGCAAGATGTTCTCACGCTTCTTCATCTTCAAAGTGGCCGTAGAAAGTGAGAGACAACTTTTTCAACTAGAGATTCAAGCTTGTCTCACCGCTTTTTATCCTCGCCTGTCTTCTGTGGGCCTCTCACGATCACCCTCATTAGATTTGCAGGCTTATCGACTACTTCAGAGATCGCACTTCCGAGTGTCAATAGTCTTAGAAGTTTTCTCCAACTGAGCGGATTCAAACCTTTTTCACGCCCGAAAGCTTGACGATCTTTCTTCTTTTTCGCCTTAACCAGAGGAATTTCCGGTTCTTTTTCCTCTTTGATTCTCGCGGCGGCGGGGCCGGGCATCTTTCTTGGACTGAGTCGCTTTTCCGGGGCTTGGCAAATTTTTTTTTGCGTGATGGCCGAGAAGGGATTTGGGCTTCCTTTCGCCCCTACCGCACGGCAGCGACTGGCCGCAGGGGCAGTGCATCCTATTTTTTGCAGCAGGGGCAACCTTCTTCTTCGCACCGCATGGGCAACTTTCTTTCGGGAGGGGATGTAATAGTTGTGTCCCTGGTCACCGATTTCCTCACCGTGTCCGCCCTTCGCTGGGCTCTTCTTCTCTGGCTCCCGAGAGATTGGCCCCGATCATCCTTTTATTTACATGGAAAGGTTTTCCATGTTGAAGGGGAATGCCCTTCACTTCTATCAGGTGGCCAATCACCAAGCCATAATCGAGAGATCCTCCAAAGGATCCGTCTTCCCTGTATGATTTATTCACAACATTCTAGCAGAGTCTGATGTACACGAACTCAGCCTGGGCTGACTTTTTCTTGCCCTCGCATGATCGCAGCCCATGACGACACTTTAGTCTTTGACAGCTGGTTGAAGCTGCCAAACTTCATGTCTACACATTTGGAGACGATATCCATCAACTTTTGATAGTTGTCCTTCAACAATTTCTTCTCAGTTGTGTAGACCACCTTAGCAACACACTCTAGTTTGGCTACCTCTTTCCATGCACCAGCCAAATCAACGTCTGCTTCATAAATCTCATTCATGCCCTCGATTTCAGAGAACAAACAAAGGTTTCCCAAGGTCTTTAGCAGTTATCATAATGCCCTTGAAGTGGACAGAGGACTTGATTCCCTTGTCCTACACCTCCGCATTCACGTAGAACTGCGCCACCTCTTCAAGGTAGGTGTGCGAGTACTCCAAAGTAAGAAAAGCCTTAAGACCGGACTTTTCCAACATTTCGCAATCTTTTCTTCACTAGGTTTCATCCGAACCGCTTCACCATGCCTTCAAAATCCACTGACGATCCCGAGTGGATTTGCTTCGATAACTTGACGAAATTGAACTTTGGTGCCATTTGTAGAGATTTTTACCGATTAAAACTTAAAGAATCGATTGAGGACACTTAGTGGTTTTCGAGAGAGAAAAGAACTTGCTTTCTTTTGCTTGAAGATGAACAATTTTGAGTGTGAGAGAGAGAAAATCAAGAAAGAGTAAATAAGGGTTATGAAAGGACGGGTTTTTGATTTTTGAAATTTGATCAAAATCAATGGCTCGATTTAGCACGCCAAACCGCATTTAATTCCTCGCATTTAATGCGCAACATTTATATCCAATTATATGTTTATCGTGCAGCCTTTTGACTATACCCATCATTATTATGCCGACGCTATCCTTATCATTTAAAACGATCGCGTTTTTTGTCACTTAGCTCATAAATGACAAATTTTATTTCACCAATAACTTAACTTCTTTTCTCTCTTTTCATTGCTTACTCAACGCCATGCCTAACTCAATACAACCGACTTTCCGATATGGTCGCTTTCACTTGGCCGATGTAAAAACTTGTTCATTTCTCACTTTCCATCTTCCATCTTCTCGATTGAGTCTTCCGAGGGTTAACTCACCAATTAACCCTAGCTCATGCTTAAGCTCTTCAAACTGGATTCACATAAGTGGTTTGGTGAATATGTCACCTAATCGCTTATCGCTTGAGATATATTCCAAAGTGATGTCTTTCTTTTCAACATGATCTCTTATAAAATGATATCTCGACATCAATGTGCTTTGTTCTCGAATGTAACACAGATTTTGAGTGATTGCAATAGCACTTGTGTTATCACACATAATTGGAACCTATTTTTCTTCAATTTCATAATCTCTCACTGCCTCATCCATAAGACTTGGGAACAACAATGCCCGCCTATGTACTATGGTTCACGTGGATGTGGCTATTGAAGTTTTGCTTTCATAAACCAGAAACAGACTGCTTTCCAAGCATTTGACATGTACCAAGTACTTTTCCGCCAATTCTACATCCAAAGATATTCGTAGTCCGAGTAAACCAATAAGCTTGAATCCACCTTCCTTCGATACCATAACCCAACTTCTTCTCGCATCCCTTCAAATATCTTAGATTCTCTTAGCCGCAATATGTGGTTTCCTTTGTCGCAGATTGAAATCTTGCACATACACCTACCGCAAATATGATGTCCGGGTCACGGTCGTTAGATAGAGCAGTTGATCCAATAAGTGCTCGTGATTTTGTCCGATCTACAAATTTTACCATCCGTGATCCATGTCCATCTTGATCGATGTGTTCATTGGTATTTTCATAGAAGACTTCTCTTCCATACCAAATTTCTTCATTAAATCTCGTGTACTTTGTTTGACTTATGAAAGTTCCATCCTTCAATTGCTTAACTTGAAGTCCTAGGAAGAAAGTCGCTTCTCCCATCATGCTCATTTCAAATTTGCTTCGCATGAGGTTTGATAACTTATCACACAGCTTCTTTCTTTTGGATCCAAAAATGATATCATCCACATATATTTGAACAAAAGATACTCTCTCCATCTTGAATTCTCAAGAGTGTTCTGTCCACTTTGCCTTTGGTAAATCCATTATCGCTAGAAATTGAGATAATGTATCATACCATGCTCTTGGTGCCTGCTTTCAACCCATATAATGCTTTCTTGAGCTTGTACACCTTATCTCCAATAGTCTTCTCGCTTCAAAACCTGGAGGTTATTCAACATAGACTTCTTCCTCTAACAATCCATTTAAGAATGCACTTTTCACATCCATTTGATATACAAAGAAGTTCTTGTGAGAAACATAGGCAAAAACATCCTTATTGCTTCTAATCTTGCAACAAGAGCAAATGTTTCATCAAAATCTATTTCCTCTTCTTGGCAATACCCTTTGGCTACCAATCTTGCTTTGTTTCTTACCACAGATCATTCCTTATTCATCATTTTTCTGAAAACCCATTTTTTGCCAATAACATTCTGACGGGTTGGTCTCTCGCACCAATTCCCTATACTTTATTTCTTTCAAATCGATTCATCTCTTCTTGCATGGCTTGAATCCAATGTGAGTCATCCAATGCTTGAGGCACATCTTTTGGCTCTATTTGGGAGATAAAACAAGTGAACATTGCTTTGCCGAGCTCAGACTGCTCTTACACCATCTCTCACATCTACAATGACTAGCTCGCGGATGGTCTTCACCATCTCACATCGTCAAGCAAGTCACTGGTTCAAATTGCCTCATACCGCTTGTCTTGAGCAGCTTCTTTCATCATCATTCAATACAGATTTTCCGGGGATGTCTTTGAGATTCAACTTTCTCATCTTCATCTTGGTTGATTATTCTTACTTCACCTTCAACATATGACTCTTCTACATAGTTGGTCGATTCACTTTATCGCCTAACTCTTCAATGTCTTCTCCATTCACATTAGTTCATCAAAACTACATTAATAGACTCTTCTCGTGACCATAGTCCTCTTGTTCAACACTGTAGGCTTTGCTCTCACCGAGTATCCCAAAAAGATATCTTCATCGCTTTAGATCAAAAGCCTTTAGATTATCCTTGCCATTGTTGTGATTGAAGCATTTACATCCAAATATTCTAAAGACGCAACATTCGCTTTCTCCTACCCATATCTCATAGGAGTCTTGGTCAATTCCCCGCTTATCATGCATCTATTTGAGTATAACATGCTGTTGATGGCTTCAAAATCTCAAAATCTCTTAGTAATCCTTCGCCAACATGGTTCTTGCAACTTCCTTGAGAGTTCTGTTTCCTTCTTTCAGCCTACTCCATTCTCATTGCGTGGAGTTCTTGTTGCAGTATAACTCATGAGCAATACCATTTTCAACATAATATCGAAGTTATTATCCCATCGACAAAACTTGCCTCTATCGACCTTATTTTTATAATGGTTTCGCTCTTTTAATTTTGAACTCTTCTCAAACCGAGGTAACTTCGCAAAGTTTTTCTTTTTGCACATGAAGATTGTCCATGATATCTTGAATAATCATCCACCACCACTAAGGTGTATTTCTTTCCACTTACACTCGGCCGGTTCAATCGACCAAATAAATCCATATGCAAAGATGCAATATCCTTGTTCAAGATGACTAGCTTCTTCTTGAATGAAGATTTAATCGCTTCCCATCCGCATGCATCACATACACTTTCCTTCTTGTACACCGAGTCCGTAATCTTTCCACAAGATGACCTTGCAAGCTTGTTGATTGTCTTGAAGTTCGATGACTTTCTTGTGCACAACCAACTTGATTAGTTGTGCTCTTTTTGTTAACAGACAGTGCTTGGTCCGGGAATTAGACCAATCTACCACATACATATTCTTCTATCTAGATCCTTGCAAAGACTATTTGATTTGATTCAAGATCTTTAATCCGCACACTCCCATATCAATCCAACATTGTAGCCTTTGTCACAAAGTTGCCGATGCTTAGTAAGTGAAGTTGAGGCCTTCAACATAAGCAACATCCGTGATCTCTAATCCATTCTTCTTGATGGATCCAAAGCCGCCTTTTATTTCCCCGAGCTTCATTTCTCCAAATATGACTTTTGCACTCTAATCTCCTTGAATCTTGACAGATTTTTCTTGTTTCGTCATATGTCCGGGAACAACCACTATCCATGTACCAGGTTCCTTGGCACTCAATCTCCTTGAACCCGCAATCAAGGAAATTAGTTTTTAGGTACCCATACTTGCCGGGTCCCGAGGGGTTAGTGTCAGAAGATGATCCAACCAACCTATAGCCAAATGATTTGACTCTAAGAGGTTGCCATCTATCTCGTGCCATAATCATAATTCACTTCTGCAAATTGTTTGGGGGCTTTGTGTTCATACAACGCCTCTTTTGTCTGTATGCCTGTGGGTGTGTTTTAGCAATTGCCTTCTTTGGGTAGTTGTGATATTTTTGAGTGTAGTGCCTGGTTGCATATGTGTGCTGAAAATAGCTCTTTTGCCTTTGGAATGACCTTTGTTGAGGTTTAGGTCTTTGCCATCTAGGCTTGTATTCCATCGGTCTTTGCTGATTTTTCACATTGTTCCAATCACCGCTTGATAGTTTCTACCATTCCCATTATGTATGTTTCTTTGATAAAACTTCTGGGGTTTTTGGTAGCTCTTTTTATTCTTCACAGAGTAATTTCTATTTGGAGTTTTCTAATGAACTCACTGATTTCTCCTGCCCTCTCAAAGATACTCAATCGGCTCTAAATCCTTCCCTTTATATCCAAGGCCGCTTTGTTTGTGATTGTGCTTTGGGGATGAATGGGTGCAACATTTGGTGTCTTGATTTCGAGATGCTTCATTGCTTGAAGATCATTTTTCCAAATTCACTCTAGAGTTTGATCGCGGCACAAAGGAATTGAATCCTATGCATGCCTTATCTCTACACTCTTTTTGGCTCATAATAAGGTCTTCCAATGATTTAGATGCCTTTGTAAATGAGGCAATCACATTTTTCGATCATTTTCCTCTCTTCTATAGTAGTTATCTCTCCGCTATTAGTTTAGCATTATTAGCCTTTAGCTCTTTGTTCTCACCACTATGTGAATTAGAGTACTCAAACTCCTTAGTCACCATGAGTTTCGCTTTTTGAAATGGGCCGTTTTCCTCATTTAATAGTGTGTGTGAGGATTTAATTTGCTCAAAGTCTTTCATCATTTTGCCTAATGAATCATAAAGATCACTGGTGATGAGGTGTGTGTATCACAATCACTATCACTAGAATCAATGAGATGAGTTGAGTGTACCTCATCTTCCGGGTCCGGTTGGTCTTGTTCTTTAGCCATTGACATGCATCCTTGCTTCTTCTTTAGAATCACTTGAGTAGTCGCCTTCACTACTCTCTCGAAATCCGCTTTCCTAGACTTAGTTGCCTCAAGAAATTTTAGTAGCCAACATGGCTTTTCTTTTCTTTTTCCGTTTTCTTTCTCTCAAGACTTTTTTCTTTCTTCTTCATTCCCTGCATTTTATTGATCGTGGATAGAACAATCAATTGCAAAATATCCCGGTTGTCCGTAATTCCAACCTGTGTTCTAAGATCTTTGATCGCCTCTTTTTCGCCTCGGTTATCAACTCTATGATATTCAACCCTTTGATGCCCTCTGGGTGGCCTGCTTTTCCTCGACTTGGAGTGAGTCAATGTCTCCTCGGAGGATTCACCCTTGTTTCTTTTATAGTTCTTATTAAAGAACTTGTTGAATCTTTTAACCATCGTGGCAATCTCCTTCTGGTCCATGGCTTCCTTTACTTCAGCCTCTCTTTTCCTCCTCGACTATAAGAGTACTGCCTTAGGTATAGCTATCTCCTTCTTGCTCTTTTCTTTCTCACCAAATTCATAAGCTTTGAGATCCGAGAACATCTCATGATTAGATGTTGTTGTGAGGTTCATTGAATGTCTCAGTGGCCATAACCTTCATTTCCCATTCGCTGGGAGGCTTAATCTTCATACACATTTCTTTTGTGTATATTCCTTCCAAGTGCCGATAGCTCATTTGTGATTTCAAGAATGAAAGAGCAGTAATGTTCGTCACATCGTCAAGACAAGTGGTAGGAAGTGTAGGAGAAGAAAAGAGGGGTAAACGTCGCCAACTACTCTACTATTAGCTCCTGACGAGATCAATGGGCTAGGTGACTTCTAAAGAAACCGCATCTAGTCGATCCAATGTTTCACCGCAAGCATTTTAAAATTTTCAAATTTTTGTACAAAGAACAGATAATTTTTTTTTCTTTAACTGTTTCCGATCCTTCACAAATTAAGGTCAGCTTTATCCCATTTCTTTTACATATTGGCAAGATTTGACTTTGTTGAACATTGCTTGTCCAAAGTTTTTAGAGTATGTCCTTGGCCACATTGTCCAAGTTGTATCTTTTTCTATCCTCATTTGTCCACTCAATTCCTTGGTTTTCAACCATGGCCGGTCTTGCTTCAAAGAAGAACTTCTAATCCTTCACCGCAGCCGCTCCTTATGATCGTGTTCACTTTCAAAGATTTGCAAGGCCCATCCTCTATCACTAGCCACATTTCTTCATGTAAAGAAGATAGATGAGCCTCGCATACAAATTTTCCAGTCATCAAATTTCTCAAACAGGAACATAGAAATGCGTCGATTTGCTTCCATGATAATAACGTTTGCTAAGAATGAAAGACTTTTAAGATATAAGTGTTAAATTGTTTTTAGAAAAGATAGAGATCTAGTTCAGTAACCAGTGCAGAAGGCTCAATGAACCAATCGCTCTGATACCACTTGTAGGTCCCAAGGGGTGTGAGAAAGGTTTAGAAGGGCGGGTTGAATAAACCTTTCCAACTTTTTGATTTAGTCCTTTTAAAGAAATTATAGAGTTAACACAAATAACTAAGCTCTTGAGGGACAACTAAGTTGGTTATTTAGCAGATTAGCCACTCAACAGACTCGATAGAGCTGTTGATAGAATAACTCAATTGTTTAACCTGAAACTCAACTTGGCTGTGTTGGTTTTATTAGCGTAAGAGTTAACACCCTTTGATTTGTTTTAAACTTGTTTTAACACTTAGTTATTAATCAGTTGGATAGCAAATTATCAACATATATAAGTAAGTATGCAGAAATAAAAGTGCTGAAATGTAAATGACACAATGATTTTTATAGAGGTTAGAAGATGGGGTAATTCTTCTAATCCTCTCTTCTCCAACTCCCGGACTAAGTAATGAAGTTCACAAAGTGGTTATCCGCCTAGAGACAAGTCTTGATCACACAAACCTGACTTGCTCCTCGACTCGCCTAGAGATGCCTAGGTCACACAAACCGCTTCTTTCGACTCACCTTCTTCATGTGGCAATCGCTTTGCTACTTCACCACTTTTCAAGCTTCTTGGATTTGATCACGAAGCCCTCCATAACTTGAGCTTGGTTTGACCTTGAACCTTCCTACAATCCTCCTTGGAAATTAGACCCTTTGATTCTTCAAAAGTTTCCTCTTCAACAATTTGAAGTTGTCTTTCCTTCACAACTTTGGTTGATTGATTTCCTTCGACTTTTAGGCTTGAGGATTTTGCTTGAATATCTTGAGAATATTTTGCAGTTACAATAATATTGCTTGCTTGTTCGTGGTTCAAGTAACTTTTTCTCAATGAGTTTCTCACTTTTTATAGTGAACTATCAAAAATCTTCCGCTGAAGAGATAAGCTAATTTCAAAAGTCACTTGTGTTCGTTTGGGCTTGTCTTGCAAATTCTTGATGTTGACATTTCCTCGTATTTAATGCCTTGCAAAGATTACAACGATTCACACTAGATGCAAAGGTATTTCCTATTGGTTTGTTCCTTTTGCACACAATCAGAATTCAACACTTTATCTCTCGATAACTTTAACATGTTACCATTCTAAGTAACATTCTTCGCTTTTATCAACGGATCTCGCTCATTGTTTGACTTGATCGCATTCTCTTATTCCCCGTGACTTGAGTTAGCTTCCAATCTTTGATGATTCATCTATCACTTCAACTTGAGACTGGCTTCGAGTTGACTTGACTGACTTCTTCATACAAACTGCTTCATACCGATACACCTTCAATGAAGTTCTTGACTCTTCTTCTTTGCCATGCTGTTGCCTTGCAGGAGTCTTCATTTCAGATTCGCCTTGAATTCTTGTGTTTCTAGGCATAGCCTGACTGACTTTGCCTTTTCCAAACCTCTATTTATTACAATACAAATTACAAGGAAAATGGGTGCCCAATTTCTAGTTTCAGCTTTATACGGCATTCATCAAAATCTATAAAATAAATTTCCCAACAAGGTTATCGCTTTAATTTTTGTATGCTTGTGTTAAACTCAAGAACCTTATCTCAAATGATTCCTTAGTCTTTTATAGTGCACATTTGAAAATTTATCCGTTAAAGAGATAAACACAATTTTCAAATAGCACTTCTTGGTCGTTGACTTGTCTTTTTCTTAATGGGCCGCAAGTTGATGGTGACATTTCCTCGCTTATCGAGGTGTGCAGCTTTTCGTGTCCTAACACATGCCTGCTTCCCATCGTTCATTTCTTTTGCACGCTCGATGAGCACTTTTAGACATGGCAAAGATGGACGGTTACTATAATAAGTAATGTCTCGCTTTTGGCAACGGATCCATCACCGATGACTTGATAGCCGCTTACTCCCTTTGTCTTCGAAGTCGCCTTTCAATCTTTTAGAATGACTCAATCGTCTGTCACCGATGTAAACAACCTTCTATCAACTTCGACCGATACTTTTTGTCCTTCACTACCGCCTCATAGTCGGGTCTTCTTCGCCTTCAATTGAAGTTTACTAATCTTCAACTTGGTTGTTTTCAACTCACCATACAACCCTATCTATTACAAGTCAATTACATTTGAAATGGGGTGCCTTCTTCCTAATATAAGTTTTACATGGTATCATCAAAATATATACATAAATTTTCCCAACAATTTCCCTTTTGATGATGCCAAAACTTAAATAAACATAACAAAGTAAATAGTGTAGAAAATAAAGAATTGTATAATATGTCATTTTATCAACATATCATTCTTTGCACTTTACAAAGCTTTTACAATGTATAAAACTATACAAGGTATCGTGAGCATTACATGTATCGTAATATCAACAACTAGTATCGAGCATTAAAGTACATTATTGCGACAAACAGTACTTACAAATATATATATTTATCGTTAAGTATATTACAACATGAAGCGGGTTCATCCGCCTTCAACGCTTCTACCGCTTCCTTCTTCTCTCAAAGATCCTCCTCTCGCTTCTTCTTCGCGATCCTCCTCTCGCTTCTTCTTCTCTTTCTATCATCTTTTTTCCTTTTCTCGCAGTAGGCTCTTTTGCGTAGTGTCCTCCTTTGTCAGCTTTTCTTTCCATTCACAATCAAGCCTAGAATATTTTTCTTCATGCCTCCTTCTCTCTTCCTAATTTCTCCTTTCTCCTCTAAATTTGATAGCTAATCCAACCCATCCCAAAGAGATCACTCCTTTCTTCCGGGGATCCACATAGCGAACATCTTTAGTATTGGCCGTGATGGAGTACCGCTTTATCCACCACTACAAGCCTTTTCCTTCCCCATCCCGATTTTGCTCCTCCTATGTGAGTGTACTCGATCAGACGGCGCCTTAGTAGTCCGCTAACTACTTGAAGTCCGATGCATCTCACCGATCCGCATAATTCTAATCCCTTCTTCCCGTACAAGTTCCACATCCGAGGTAGAGTCATGTTCCGAAAATTCCTTCTGATGTTTGAGTTTGAAATCCCTCTATGGATCTCGCTCGTGATCCTCGATCAAGAATCAAGAATAGCTAACTTCTTGGGGGCTTACAACAGGTAATCCTTCAATAGTCGCAGCACGGCTTTCAAACTTTGGGGCCTCTATTTTTAGAAGATTTGTACTACTTTCCTATACTTTCATCTTCCTTTTTATGCCTTCAAAGAATTTTTCCATGTCGACTTGTGCGATTGATCTATCCTCAAGATGTGATACTCCTATTTTTAGAAGATTTGTCTTATGCGAATTTACGCCCATGTCTTCGACTCCATATAACCATTTTGGCAAATAGAGATTTGAAATAAGTTACTTGCTCACGCCACCGCTTTTTTGGTGTTGTCCATTCCCCGATCCGCAAAATTGTCCCTGATATCCGATGTGACCGTAGCATCCTCGTTGTCCAACCGCTGGCTAAATGATGCGAATCCTTTTCCATATTTTCTATTTCATTGCAAATGGCCTTGAAGGCTTTTCTCAAGTCTACTACATCAATGACTTTCCGTGCCACACATCATCGAATTAAAACCAAACAAGATCATCAGACAAGCCATCGAGTTCGAATCTCTTCAAAAGAGGGACTTGACAACAGTATCTAAGACTCTCAAGAAACGACATCGCTTCCCAAAGGGACTTCGACTCGAATGGTAAGTATTCTGCAATAGTGCTCAGTGAAATGGGAATCTCTCCCCTCTTGCTTCGAGAGCCTTACCCTTTCCCTTCAAGTTGTTCTTCACCAGGTGACTTACTGCCTCAGTCATTATCCAGATCTTCTACAATCAGAGTTAGCTTCATCGAGCCGATCGACCTTCACTGCCTTAACAACTTCATTGGCATCGCTTGATTCTTCCATTTGAGTAGTTGCTCTCACCGCTTATCAATACATGGATGGTGATGGCACCATATGTGGTGGGCCATCAACCATCAGAAAATTTATGGGAGCAACTTTGTCACTAGCTCTCCTTCTTGTGCCAAGGCCTCTCAACAGCTGGGTCCTCTTCAAATTTTTCCATAGATCGACTCAACCTCGACATCCGTCTCCAAAATTTGAGGTCGACGTGTTCCCGTGAGACATGAAGCGGCACTTATTTCTTATTTTTTCCATTGACTCTTCATGAGGACTGCATTTCTTTTTCGACTTTTTATCCATGGAAGTCTCATCCTCACATTGGGCCTTCGCACTTCGTTAGCCTCAACCATTGATGGGCCTTCAAGATTCCCTGTGGCGCCTCAATCGCAGCAGGTCTTCATCAATCCGCTCAACGTGACTTAGCCGCTTTAGTGGTCTTCTCGGGCATCCTTGAGGTCTCAACTCGCGGATTGCACTTTCGTGAGCCAATAGTCTCAACTCCCTTGTCTTCCATTCCATCCTTTGCCTTGGCCGCATCATCATCTTCAACTACTGTGGATTTTAGCCGAGAGAGTCGTAACCATCTACGCTTCATTAAACCCACTCGATGTACATCGTTAAGTTCTTATTTTCACTTCCAATCTCCTTTGAGTGTTGTCTTCCATAGCCTCCTCCGACCTGGGCCTATGGTGGTGTGAGTTTCTCACTGGGCGCACTACCGAGTCTCGAGCACTGGGCCACCAAACCCGAGACTCGGGCTTCTTGTCCAATTAAGTGAGTTAGCCAGGGCAGTGTCTCAACACCTTATTCAGGTTAGCTTGGATAAGGTGCCCTCTTCTACTCCATTCTTAGCTTCATTGCCAATTCTCCCGGGTATCTTGTTCCTCCTCGAGTGCATCGGTCAAGTTGGTGGCATCAATCACCTTCACAAATTCCATGATATCCGGCTAGAGAGATCCCCGATTGAAGAAGACTATCCCGCCCATTTGCAATCTTTTTCTCGTGAAGCTTTTTGATTCCTTCGCTTGCTTTACCAATTTTCATCGTGACGAGGTTTTATCGCATCATCATCACATTATGTGGCCGATTGAAAGCACCTTCGTGCACACCATCAAAGCGGGGTGGCTGAGGTCGCTTTGATTCATCAATTGCCTTAGCCTTTCGCCTTTATGTTTCTCCTCCTCCTTTTTCTCGTATGTGATGGTTTGTAAATCGGGTCCAACGCCGAATGGACCGATGTTTCTAGAAAGCTCAGAGTTCTTCTTCCTCATCAATGAACTCCGGTCTTTGAATTGAGCCGCATAACTCCGCTTCCAATTTATCCAAACATAGAGCCTCTCCTCGTACATCCGGCACGCTGGGATAACACAACAAGATCATCATCCTCGCTATCTTCATCTATCGCTCAAGAGAGCCCTTTCCTCCTAAGTTGTTCTCGCATCTATCCGAGGTGAGTGGACAACTAACTCCTCTCCTTGGTCACCGCCTCATCTTCGCTTCCTTAGTTGTCTCCCCGACAGCCTCTTCTCTCGATCTAAACTCGTTGTGTTTCAACAACAGCTTCCTTCCAATCTATGTTGTTCACCGACAACAATCTCCATTTCCTTAGTGGTCTCCAAACCACTCTTTTCTTACACAGATTGTTGTTCTTCACTAGCAAATCCGCTTCAAAAACTCGCATTTCAGACTCAATCGCTTCGCTAAGGTGGATTGTTTCACCGACGCTTTCTTGATCTTAACCAAGGCAACTTCGGTTCCACAACCCTCGGTTCTTCAACTATGAAAGTTGATTCTCCCATCTTCAACTTCTTCGATGCATTGGCTTCTCAAAGACAATCGAGCATTTCTTCTTCATGATCGAAAAGGTGCATGGGATTCCATCTAGTTTTACTACGCTAGGCAGCAGTGGTTTTCCTACAGAGGGCAGTAGGTGCCGACTTCAAGCAGTGGGCTTTCTTCTTGTTCTCCACAAAGTTTAGAGATAGAGCCTTAGCAGCTTGTAGTTGTATCCTTCCGTGGGGACAAGGTCACCGACTCCCCTTCACTTGTATCGCCTTTTCTTGTATGGGCTTGTCTCTGGCAGCTAATAGGTTGGCCTTAAACATCTTCTTGTTGACGTGGAAGGGTTTTCCATTCCCGAGAGGAATGCCCTTCACTCTCCATCAAGTAGCCTATCACTGTGCCATATCCCAAAGAAGCTCTCGAATACCCAACATCATTGATGCTCTTGTTCATCACATTCGCAAATTTTTGACAAAATGAACTCAGCCTAGTTCACCTTTTTCCTCTTCCACAATAGCACCCTATCATCACACCTTAGTCTCGACAACTTGATTGAAACCGCCAAACTTCATGTCGATGCTTTGGCTACCACGCCCATGAGTTTGTGGTAGTCCTCCTTGATGAGAGACTTCGATATATAAACAAACTTTCGCAGAAACTCCGCATAGCAATCTCCTTCCATGCCGCAGCAACATTTATGTCTTTCTCTCAGAATCTTCTTCAACCTGCATGAAGCGAAAGATGACGCTTTTTGCCTAAGCCCATAACAATTATCTTAATGTCCTTGTGGACAGACGAGCGACTTTCACTATCGTGAACCTCGCTCATGTAAAACATCGCCATCTCCTCCAAGTAGGTGTGCGAGAACACCATAGAGAGAAACTCCTTCAGATCGATTTTTCTAGTTTCTCAACGATTTTTCGACAAGAGCCTTGTCAATCCCTTTGCTTGACCATTCCTTCAACGTCCATCGTAGCTCCTGAGTGGTTTGCGAGCCATCTTCACATAATCATATGTCGATGCCATTTCGAGATTTGGACTTGAAACTTGAATGGACGATGAACCAGTGGATTTACTTTTGGTTGTAGAGAAAACCTTTGCTTGCTTGAGACGAGTGAGAGTAGTTCCCGAGGCGAGAGAAAATGAATTTCTATATAGGGCTGCGAGGGGACCGTTTTGAATTCAAAAAGTTCAAAAATGATCAACAGCTGAGATTAAGTCTTGAAACCGCATTAAATTCCCCGCATTAAATGCAACAACATTTATATCCAATCATGGGTAAAACGAGTACAAGATTTTAATGACACCATAATTATCGCTGATGTCATGCCCAAAACATTCACGCCACAAAACGATCGCTTTTGTCACTTAGCTCTTAAATAACTCAAAGAATCTTCTATGTGACTTAACTCGCTTCTCTCTTCACATAATAAGCACTTACCGTCAACCTAACTCAATATAGCCGACAGACATCTCGTCAAGCTTTCACTTTTTATTAAAATAAAACTTTGCTAATTTCCAATACTCTTCTTTAATCGCTTAACCGAGTCCGAGCCTCCTAACTCACCTTAATCAATCCAAGTTCATTTTTAAGCTTTTCAAATCTTGATTCACATAATGGCTTAGTGAATATATCAGTGAGCTGCTTATCGCTGATATATATTCCAAAGTGATGTATTTCTTTTCAACATGATCTCTTATAAAATGATATCCGACATCAATGTGCTTGGTTCTTGAACGCACATCAAGGCGAGTGATTGCAATAGACTTGTGTTATCATCATAGTCTTCTCGCTTGTTGCCTCATCCATAACACTTGGGCACAACAATGTCATAAGCCTATGTACTCTACTTCACCCGTGGATGTAGCTATTAAATTTTATTTCACGAACCAAGAAACCAATCTATTTCCAAGCATTTGACAAATACTGATGTACATTTCATGTCCACTCTACATCCAACATACCGAAGTCCGAGTAGCCAACTAGCTTGAATCCTCCATCCATCGATACCATAAGCCAACTTCGCATCCCTTCAAATACCTTAGATTCTCTTCGCTGGTTCATGTGACTTCTTTGGTGCGATTGAAATCGCGCAGATACACCTACAACAAAGGTGATGTATGGTCTACTTGCTAAAAATAGAGCAAAGATCCAATAAGGGCTCTATATCCGGTTTGATCAACATCTTTGCTATTTGCATCCATATCCATTGATCGATGTATTCATGGGAATCTTCACCGATGACTTTTCCATACAAAATTTCTTCATTAAATCTCTGGTATATTTGGTTTGACTTATGAAGGTTCCATTCTTCATTTGCTTCGAGTTGAAGACCTAGGAAGAAAGTCACTTTCTCCCATTAAACTCATTTCAAACTTCCTCGCATGAGTTTTGAAAATTTGTCACACAACTCTTGTTTGTAGATCCAAAGATAATATCATCCACATAAATTTGAACAAACAATATACTCTCCCATCTTGAATTCTCAAGAGTGTTCTATCAAACTTGCTTTCGTGAATCCATTGTCAATAAGAAATGGGGACAATGTATCATACCAGTGCTCTTGGTGCTTGTTTCAATCCATACAATGCTTTTTTTGAGCTTTGTAGACTTTATCTCCAATAGTTTTCTCGCTTCAAAACCTGGAGGTTGTTCAACATATAATTTTTCTTCCAAAAGTCCATTGAAAATGTACTCTTCACATCCATTTGATAAACAATGAAGTTCTTGTGTGCAAGATAAGCAAGAAACATCATAATTGCTTCCAATCTAGCAAAGAAAGTGCAACGATTTTATCAAAATCTATACTTTCTTTTGGCAATACCTTTCGCTACCAATCTTGCTTTGTTTCTTACTACAAATCACTTTTCATTCATCTTGTTTCTAAATACCCACTTAGTACCAATAACATTTTGGTGGGTAGCCTTTGAACTAATTCCCAAACCTTGTTTCCCTCAAACTAATTCAAATTTCTTCCCCGCATAGTTAGAATCCAATGTGTGTCACCCAATGCTTGTGACACATCTTTAGCTTTATCTAGAAACAAGTGAACATAGCTTCATGTTTGAGTCCTAGATCTGGTTCTTACTCCATCTCTAACATCTCCAATGATTGACTCAGGTGGATGGTCTCTTAGCCATCTCACATCCGTCGAGTAAGTATGCCGGGTTTAGTCATTTGGCAATGTTATCTTGAACAACTTCCTCATCATCATTCACAGTAGATTTTCCAAATTGCCTTCGAGATTCAAATTTATCTCATCTTCATCGTGGTTGAGTCCTCTTATATATGCCTCAACATAAAAACTCTTCTCAACAATCGTTGATTCCTCTTGTCGCCTAAGTCATCTATGTCTTTCCATCGACATTAAGTTCATCAAAAACACATGGATAGACTCGATGTGACCATAGTTCTCTTGTTCAAGATTCTATAAGCTTTATTATGAATCGAGTATCCCAAGAAGATACCTTCATCCTTTAGCATCAAAAGCTTTCAAGTTGTCATTGGCATTGTTGTGAATGAAGCACTTACATCCAACGATATGAAAGTATCCAATATTCGCTTCCTCTCGCCCAAATTTCATAGTGGTTTCGGGATACCGCCATTAATCATACACCTATTCCGAGTGTAGCAAAAAGATAATGGCTTCACCACCAAAAATCTCTTAGCAAACTATATTTAGCTAACATGGTCCTCGTAGCTTCCTTGAGAATTTTCTTCCTACTTTCAAACCACTCAATTTTGTTCAAAGTGAGTTCTTACAATGACAACTCATGAGCAATACCATTTTTAATGGAATATCGAGTTATAATCTCATTGACAAACTCAATACCTCTATCACTTTTATCCTTATAATGGTTTGACTCTTCTCATTTTGAACTCTTTCTCATCACCGAGGGATTTTCTATAAGTGTTTCCTTCTTTGCACATAAAGATTGTCCATGTGTATCTTGAATAATCTTCCAACCACCAAGAATGTGTATTTTTTCCACTAATGCTAGATGGTTCAACAGACCAAATAAATCCATATGCAATAAGTGCAATATCCTGGTTGATGAAGGACTTGGCTTGTCCTCGATAGAAGACTTAATTTGCTTTCCCATCCGCATGCATCACAAATGCTTTTTTCAGACACCGAAAGTTAGAAATCCTTCCACGAGATGACTCCTTGCATGCTTGTTGATTGTCTTGAAATTCAAGTGACTACCTTCTTGTGCCATAACCAACTTGATTCAGCTTGTACTCTTTTGCTAGCAGATATGTGCTTGGTGTAACAAAGCTTGACCAATCCACTACATACATGTTTTTCTCGCTTTGATCCTTGTAGACAATCTCATTTGATTCACCATCCTCGATTCGCATACACCAATATTGAATCCCACATTGTAGCCCTTGTCACAGAGTTGGCCGATGCTCATCGATTGAAGTTGAGACCTTCAACATATGCTACATCTATTATCTCTAATCCATTCTTCCCGATGGATCTAGTGCCTTTGATTTTCCCCGAGCTTCATTTCTCCAAACATGACTTTAGCACTTTGATTTCTTTGAACTTTGACTGATTTTTCTTGTTGCATGTCATGTGTCCGGAACAACCACTATCCATGTACAAGGTTACTTGGCACTCAATCCTTCTTTGAACCTACAATCAAGGAAATCGCTTTTAGGTACACATACTTGCCTGGGTCCCGAGGGGTTAGCACTATAAGGTAATCCAACCAACCTATAGCCAAATGATATGACTCTAAGAGGTTTCCACCTATTTGTTCCATAATCATAATGAAAATTTGTAAATTGCTTGGGGGTTGTAGCTCATACCACTATCTATTTTGTTTGTATGCATGTGTGTGTGTTTGAGCATTTGCTTTCTTTGGGATAATAGTGGAACTTTTGTGCATATCGGGCTTTGTGCTTGGGTGCATAGTGTGCTGATTATAGCTCTTTGCCTTGGGAATGACCTATATGAGTCCGAGGTCTTTGCCACTTAAGGCTTGTATCCCATTGGTCTTGGTTGATATCTCATTTGATTGTTCCAATCAGCCTCGCTTGGGTAGTTTCTACCATTCCCATCATATGATTTTCCTTGTTGAAATCTCCGGGCTTTTGGTAGCCTGCTTGATTTTACAGAGTATTTTTTTCGATTCTCCATCGATGGACTCTTTCGCATTTTCGCTTCAACCTATCCTTTCAAGATATTCCTGCTTTTGCCTTTTCCTTGTATCCAAGGTCGCATGGTTGTGATTGTGTTTTTGAGTGGGTATAGATGCAACATATGGTGCTTGATTTTTGACCGCCTATTGCTTGAGGATCCTTTCTCCATAACCACTTTGGGACTTGAGCATGCACAGAGGAATTGAATCTTATGCCCGCCTTGTCTCCACTTTCTTTTTCAATCATTATAAGTTCATCCAATGATTCGATGCCTTAGTGAATGATGCAATCACATTTTTAAGATCATTTTCCTCTTTTTCTCAAGGTAGCTTATGTCCGCTTGGATCTTGGTTATTTCAACCTTTACTTTGATTCTCATCGCCTATGTGACTTAGAGTACTCAACTCTTTAGTCACCGTGAGTTTCGCATTTGCCGGATGCTTTCCTTATTTAAATGTGTGTGTGAGGTTTTTATGTGCTCAAAATCTTTCATCATTTTGCCAATAGAATCATAAAGATCTTACGATGAAGTGTTTGTGTCATTATCACTATCACTAGAATCAATGAGATGCAGTTAGAGTGTACCTCATCTTCCCGATCTTTGGAGTCTTGTTCTTTGCCATGAGGCATAACAAAGCTTTTTCCTCTCCGTGTCACCGAGTAGCCGCCCACCGCTTATCCGACTCTACCGGTTCTTTACACTTAGTTGTTTTAGTAGTCTCCGTAGCAACATAGCTTTCTTTTCTTTCTTGTCTTCTCTCTCGTGAAGACTTTTTCTCTCTTCTTCATTTCTATATTTGTTGATCGTGGATAAGGACAAATAACAAAGAAAGTGTCCTGGTTGTCTCGCACCTAATTCCAACACGTGTTCTCAACTTCTACAAATCAGCCTCTTTCACTTCTTTGATATCAACCGATACTCGCATTTATTTCATGTTAAGATCTTTTGGGTGGTCTATCTTCCAAGATTTGGCGAGTGTTGGAGTGTCTTCTCGATGATTCACCCTTGTTTGTCATGTAGTTCTTATTGAAGAACTTGTTGAATCTTTTAACCATCGTGTCAATCTCCTTTTGGTCTATGGCTTCCTTCGATTCAACTCTTTGTTTCACCAGCCATGAAAGTGCAGTGTCTTTGGTACAACTGCCTTCTTCTTGTTCTTTCCTTCACCAAACTCACGGGCTTTTTAGGTCGAGAACAATTCATGGTTGGATGTTCTCGTAAGGTCCATGGAGTGTCTCAAAGCCATAACCTTCATTTCCCACTCACCGGGAGAGACCTTAGAATTTTCATACACATTTCATTTTGTGTATATTCTTTCCTAGAGCCGAGAGCTCATTGGTAATCTCGTGAATCTAGATCCACTACTCCGACTTTCACATGCAATCATTTCGAAATTTTCAAATTTTTGAACAAAGGTGTAAGTCCAAGCGCTACGATAATATAGGGGTGAATAGATTATCTCCATCTTTTCGATTTTACCCTCTTTTTCCAACCGAATGCTCAAAGACAATAATAAAGGTGCGGAATGTAGACAACACACGCCGATTTATGTAGAGGTTCAACCCACCTAGTGGCCTAATCCTCTACCACCCCAAAGATATCCGGATGGATTTCAAAAAGAAAAAGATTTTATTAATTTACCAAAAATTAATACAACACCAACTTACAACAACACCTTGAAGAGCACCACACTCTTTCTTCAACACCACCTTGAGATTACCACAATCTCACTTGAAGATTACCACAATCTCCAACGACACCTTGTGAAGATTACCACAACCTTCAACCTTGAAGAATACCAAATTCTTCAACACCTCAACAAGAAGATTACCACAATTTTCTCACACCTAACACCTAGATCACCCAAGTGTGTTCTTACCACAAGAACACTCACAAGGATATTGCAGGTTGAATGATTACCCAAAATCCAAGATTACAACTCGATAATGAATTATACAATTGAGTGCAAGTGTAATCAAGAATAGCCTAGATCTCAAGGATGTGAAAGTGATAAGCTAGGCAAATTACAACAAGAATAATAACAATGAAAGACCAAGTGTTTGCTTGAGTATATCTTGTCATTGGTTGTGTTGTTCTTTTTGTTGTGTTGCTTCAATTCTTCCTCTATTTATAGAAGATGTCTTGTACATGATAGCTCCTCTTCGGGGGACATGAATTTCAGTAAAAATTGCAAGACAATTGAAGAAAAGAGCTATTAGAAATCCATCCCACAAATTAAGTGGAAAGTTGTCTCACAAAACCGATTTTTGTTGTCAAAACCATAGGGCGACCGATCACGACAAATAGAAGTTTGAAACATAACGCAAGAATTTTACATAGGCACGGCCGACGTAGGCTTCGACTCGATCGATCACCCCATTGCTCACTTCTGGCCGAGGAGACAAAAATGAGAAATGTAGGTTTTCGTTTTACGAGGGGCGCCAGTGCACGGCCGCCTCAGCTGGTCGACTGGCCGACTCCGGTCGACCGGCCCCCGCTTTATTCCCTGCCTTTTTCTATTACAAAACTTAACACAGTACGGCTGTGTGCTTATAGGCGACGGCCGAGCCTCGAAACATAAGTGTTGTCCAATTTTATATCGAAAATAAACTTCAAGAAATACTCCAAAAATAATAAAAACATTTTAAACCGACGGAGTATTAGACAACATTCGTGTGACATTGTTTTGATGTAAAAACACTTTGACATAAAATCATTAAAAGCGTTGTCCAATTTAGTAAAATGAACTTGAAGAAATACTCCGAAATATTAAAAACCATTTTAAATCATTTAGAGTATTTGGACAACCTTAAAAACATTGTTTTTGTGTAAAAACAAAATCATCAAAATCATGATAAAACCATTTATCAAACAATCTCCCTTTTGATGATTACAAACCAAAACAATTCAACAAGAGCGATTTTGAAAACAAAACAATTTTGAGAGGCGATTTTGAAAACAAAAACAAGTTTCCTGGGCCAAAAATGAATATCCGTTGAGAGCGACAACATTCCGTAATATAAACGCAAGCGATGGGAGTAGAGATATTCAAACACATATAGCAAATGCTACCCCTATCAACATGCACAACAAAAGTAATATAGAACCAATCTCAACATAAGCTAAAATCTTAGCTTTTCGATATTGAGCTTAAGTATCAAAAACTTAAAAGCTCCCCCCTGTCAAAGAGACATCATTAGACAAGTATATAAGTCCATCAAGCAACAATTGACTAAATATAATTCACAACTTACGGCTTTAAAGAGCCATAGCTTATAGCTTTTCTTTTCGTTAGTTTATCTTAGCTTCTTTGAGCTAAAAAGCTTATAACCTCGTTTCCCCCTTGGAATCATCAAAAAGAATGTTAGCACAATAAATACATCATATATTCATATCAAAGTGCGCAACAAAACCGATGTATCGAGCTATTTGAACATCAAGCTAATAAACCAAATAAGGAGGTAAAAGTCGAATCATACGACTTGAAGAAGCTTATGAAACTCATTTGATAAGCAAAACATGATCTCTATAAATATATAAGACTTTTGAAAACAAGAGAATCATGTAAGTGATGAATTTTTCATTGAAACATTTTATCGAACACTCAAGACGCCAAAATTAGAAAATGATATATATAGCCTTGTAAATGTAATCAAGCCAAGTTTTTTTTATCACCAAATGCAATTTAACAAATATCATTCATCAACAATCAATAAGCTCATCACAAAAATATATGAATCGTGATCAAGAAAAATACATATAAGCCACAAACCCATGGTTCAACCCAATTGAGCTAAAGAGAGTGAAATTTTACCATTCGATCAAGAAAGACGGTCAATGATGATGATAACCAAATAGATAATCCCCAAAGTATAAAATGTATGCAATAAAACAAATTTGGAGTGAAATTTGTGTGCAATTTGGCAAAGGGGACGAAAAATGGACAAAATAAGCCATAATGGCTAAGTCCTGGAAATAGAACCATTTTAAGCCAAAAATAGCCAAGGGCGACAGTCCAGGGCAGGGCGACCGTCGACGGCTTGGGCGACGGCCCGAGCCGACGGCTTGCCTTGCCCTCCAGCCTGGTTCTTTTTCTATTTTGAAAATCCGAAATTTGATCCAAAATCCGATTTTTCCCTTAAGTTTTAAAACGCAAAATGCAAATGTAGACCTCATTCAATATACATTATGTCATAATCAAGCTCAAATGAGGTAAAATAATTTTAGGTGAGTGATTAAAAGTCCGCGAGTTATCCTTGAGACTAATTAAACACATCTCAAGTTTTTGTTAAAACATGCAATCCCTTAACAATTATATCGAATCTCAATATGTTTAGTTCGATTATGATGAACCATAGTTTGAATAATTTTGACCGGACTTGTTATCCCAAAAATAAGAACGTTTTAAAGCTTGGATACAACAAGTCATAAAAAGGTGCCTTTCAAATATTTGAAAATTTCTTTTAACTCAAGACTTTAATGAGATTCGCTGATAGTTTTTGAAGTCGAGCATATAGACATAAAGCATATGGAATGTTGAGTTTATAGAAATAATACAAGAAAACATACTCAATTTGTTTGTCTACCGATATGCCTTTCTCAACCTTTGTCAATCTTTAGCCATAGAGGTTGAGATAGTTCTTCTTTCTTCAATGCTTAACTCCTTCAAGAGTTCTTTTTCAAATATAACCATCTTCGCATTGAGTAATTTGAATTCCAATGATCAAATTTGAGCTTCCCTCATCATGATCATCTTAGGTTCACCAGATTGACTTGAAAAATATCTTGCACAAATATTTATTAGTAGCACCATAAATATTATCAACATAAATTTGCACAAGTAAACAACCTTGCCCTTTTTCAAAACAAGAAGTGTAGTATCAACTTTACCTTTGTAAAATCATTTTGCAAAAATAGCTAAGTCTATCAACCGCACAAGGCCTTTTATAAAAATCATTTCGCCTAAAATTTTAAAACTCCGCTAGACTTATATTTGAATAAAACCATTTAGAAATTTCGATTTAACATCCATTCGTAAAGCTTGAAATTTTCTTAAAAACAAGAATGGGCAAGTAAAATGCAAATAGCTACTAAATGTGCTTGAGTGCAAATGTTACATCAAAATTAATTACCTTCTTCTTGAAAATACCTTCAAGCTACTAATCTCGCTTTAGTTCACCAATGTTGCCTTGGTCATCGAAGTTTGTTCCGAATACCCTTTTTTCTTCTTCTTCATCACTATCATCATAGGGCATCCAATTGATCTAAGGTGTTCATAATAGAACATTTACATCCAAATAATTTGAGGTAACTAATATTTGGAGTACTTCATTTCTCATCTACACAACTTGGCAAACTCATTACCAGACGCTTATATAAGCAAGAAAAAATAGCTCAAGTGTAAAACATGCCTCAATCATCAATCACAAAATATCTCGCATAAGAGCATAGTAGAAATAGACACTATATATATATAGACCATGAAGCAAGAAACACATACTATGCATTTAAGATCATCAAGAGTCTAATAAATCATGCAAGTTCAAATAAGCTTAAGAAAGCTACAAAAGGTCTCTTTGAAATTTGAAAATCCGATAAAGATATAGTTGAGACCTCATTTGTTAAGTATTTGAACAAGAGTTGACAAAGCAAAATATGTGCAATCAAACATCGAATAGCCGCTTTCAAAAATCTAAAAATCCTCTTAATGGCACTTGTATGAAATACTATGAAAAAACAAACACATAGTACATGGCAATACATATATCGAAAGTCTATAAGAGTAAGAATAACACAAGTAAACGATTCCTCGATAATTTATGCCTTTCTTGACAAGTAATGACATAAATGGTCATTTGTGAAAATATGTAAATCCTACACAATTCTTAAAACAAATCTAAGACAAGTCATAATGATAAAAGTGTAAGGCTTAGAGATATCACAAGTAAGCTCATGCCATAAAAATCCATAAGAGATGATAATACACTTTAGTCTACAAAAATGCACAAGAGTTTTAAAACAACATATAAGGTCTCCTTTTTCAAAAGGTATTTTAAAAAATGCAAATAAGTTTTGAAGACCTTAATTTAAAATTAAATACATGAAAACTCATTTGCAATTAAGACACAAATAAAAATATGCATAGAAATAAAATAAAATGTATATTTAAACGGGGAGATACGGTTTACCAATTACGCTGCTTTCCACGGGTGTGTCTTTCCCATTGTTGATGATATCTTCCTCGAGAAGTCACTTTGTTGATGATGGCTTTTTGATTACTCCATTTCCAAGCGTTTGTTACCTTCCCATTGTTGATGGTCTCTTCTTTGAAAATCATCTTGTTGATGATGTCCTTGCCATTTCCAAGATTGTTCTTCCCATTTTTGATTATATCCTCTTCTTGGAAATCGGGTTTTGTTGAAAATGTTTTTTTTGATCAAATGAAACGGTCCATTTGATGTCTTTGTGGTATGAATTTTCTCCATTATTTTTCACGTACCTAATAAAACATTATTTTGTGGTACCTCAAAGTGTTCGGGGTCCTTTAGATTAGCTTTGAGACTTTGTGTCTCCAACAATAATTTAGAGCTATTTCTAGCTCCGACAAGTATTTACCGTATTTGACCCTTTTACCGCAATAAAAACAAGTAATAATTCTAGAGCATAATGACCAACATGCTTAGAGACTTGATTCTTTTTCATATGATTGATAACATTAAACTTATGATCAAGTTCCTTTATCAATTATCACAACAATCAACATTTTCATTTTATCGGTACTAAGTCGATTTTAATAAATCCTTTTTCATGCAATTAATATCCTCAACAAGAGTACTATTTTTGTTTTTCAAGCGTTTCTAACCTTGTGTGGCGAGGTGTGAGCACATGATAGTGATTCATAGGAAGTAAATAAACTATCCTTATCATTTTTCAAAACATCAATTCCTTTTTCAAATTTTGTACTTAACAAGTAAATTTTGGAATTCATTTTGAAGATCATCAAAATCATTTTGCAAATCACTATAATCATTTTTCAATGACAATATCATAGAAGTAGAGGGTTTAAGACATACCTCGCTTTCTTTTTCTTCGATGCCCATAAAACAATATTCAACTTCTTCATATGGAAGTTGAAAGAGCTTGTTCCTTATATTTGACATCAGATCCCTTCGAGAAGTAGATGCTTTGTTTCGACTTTCATTTGCAAATACTCCATAGATGGCTTCAAATTTTTGCCATACTTCATGTGCCGATTTATTCCTACAATATGTTCATATTCCAAATTAGTAAATGAACAATACAAAAATATCAAGAGCTTTACCGCTTAAGGAGACGATTTTCTTTCTCTTCATCATCGAGCTTTTGAAGCCTTTGGAGCGTGGTGTGGTTTTTCATCGAACGGATTCTCCATTTATGACATGTTCCAAATATCAACCCGCAACTCAGAAATAACATTCCATTCTTTTTCTTCCAAAAAATAAAATTTTGGAATCAAATGAAAGGCTTCGCGGTGGAGGTGCCATGAAGATGAGCTTTTTCAGACTTGACGATCGTTCCTCTTCACCGCGATGTGAAACGAGCTTGCCAAAGAGTTTCCGCTCGATACCACTTGTAAGTCCAAGCGCTACGATAATCTGTAGAGGGTGAATAGATTATCTCCATCTTTTCGATTTTACCCTTTTTCAACCAAATGCTCAAAGACAATAATAAAGTGCGGAATGTAAACAACACACGCTCGATTTATAGAGGTTCAACCACCTAGTGCCTAATCCTCTACCACCCCAAAGATATCCGGACGGATTTCAAAAAGAAAAAGATTTTATTAATTTACCAAAAATTAATAAAACACCAACTTACAACAACACCCAAGAAAGACCACACTCTTCTTCAACACCACCTTCCACAGATTACTACAATCTCACTCAAGATTACCACAATCTCCAATCCAAGCACTTGTGAAGATTACACAATCTTCAACCTCAAGAATACCAAATTCTTCAACACCTCAACAAGATTACCACAATCTTCTCACACCTAACACCTAGATCACCCATGTGTTCTTACCATATTAACACTCACAAGCAGATATCTTCAGGTTAAATGATTACCAAAAATCCAAGATTACAACTTGATAAATCGAAATACAATCGAGTGCAAGTGTAATCAAGAAAACTGCACTCCTTCAAGAATGTGAAAGTGAATAGCTAGACAAATTACAACAAGAATAATAAACAATGAAAGACCAGTTGTTTTCTTGAGTATATCTTGTTGGTCAGAGTTGTTGTTCTTACAGCCGCTTTCAATTATTCCTCTATTTATAGAAGATGTCTTGTACATGATAGCTCCTCTGGGGGACATGAATTTTGTAAAAAATTGCAAGACAATCGTTAAAAGAGCTGTTAGAAATCCATCCCACAAACATGGAAAATTGTCTCATTACAAACGATTATATTTTTGTCCAAAGATGCGTATTAACGGCCGCGTAAATAAAAGTTTGAAACATAACGCAGTTAATTTTACATGTATACCGATCGACGTGGGGTTCGACTGGCCACCCATCGCCAACCCTCCGAGGAGACAAAATGAGAAACATTCGCTTCACAAAAACTTTACGGTGGGCGGCCAGAATCGGGCGACGGCCGACCAATTTGGGCCGACACCTGTGGCGACTCTGGCCGCACCCGCTTTTGTTCGGTCGACTCTATTTTTCACCTGTCCAAAACTTTTTCAACATCGGGTATGTTGCCCTAGTATGACTGTCAGTTTTAAACATAAAAGTTGTTGTCCAATATTATATCGAAAAATAAACTCCAAGAAATACTCCTAAAAATAATAAAAACATTTTAAAACCGGACGGAGTATTAGACAACATTTGAAACATTGTTTTGATGTAAAAACACTTTGACATAAAATCATTAAAAGCGTTGTCCAATTTAGTCGAAAATGAACTTGAAGAAATACTCCCGGAAATATTAAACCATTTTAAATCATTTAGAGTATTTGGACAACCTTTAAAAACATTGTTTTCGTGTAAAAACAAAATCATCAAAATCATGATAAAATCATTTATCAAACATAGTGATGTTTTTATATTACAAACCATTAAAATAATATATATTTGAAAACAAAACAAGAATTTAGTGTGTTTTTACTCGGGTTTAGACTGTGGTGAGAGATATGAGATCGAGGAAAAGAAATTAGCTTTTAAACAAAGAAAAATATCAGTTGGAATGCTCGTAATAAAGATTGTCGAATGCGAAGAGGAGATCAAAATAATGACGAGACAAAAATTAAAAGACTATGAGATTGAGGAAAGAAATTACACCATGTGAAAACACTTCTGTGAAAGTGACACAATCGTGTGAAAAAGGGTTAAAACATGGGGACATTCAAGAACAAAGCACATTGATGTGGTAATCACTACAAGAGGTGTGTGGGAGGCAAAAAAGGTGCATCACACTTGCCCGAATACATCTCGCGAAATGCATTTTTTCACAAGTTCTTTTCCGCTCCAACTCTACAAGAATTTCCAAGATCTATAAAGGCAATTGAGACAGTTGAACTGTACAAAAATCATCAGAGAAAAAAGATACAACACATAAGACAGCAGAACACAAGATTCAAATTCTTCCGAGATGAGGGCTAGGTCGAGAACACCACAAAGCCTTTCGCATCTACTTCGAGCACAAGAGCTCGGGCGCAGAGGGAATCCATCCTGATAAGAAGCGGATTTTATGTCTAGATCTCTTGTCTGACTTAAACAATGTCATATTGTTGATTTAGGCGAATTTGTTTATGAATTTGTTATCAATGTTTGGCTAATTAAAAGTTGCAGGGCATAATAAAAAATGCGATTCATGGGCCCATTAATTGCTTTTAATTGATTGTTTGTTATATTTTATGAATTCGGACGTTTATTTATAATTGTCAAAATTATTTTTAGCCAATAATTTGCATATCATACTTGTCATAGTCCTCACTACGTGAGGTGAGTTCTAAAGCATTTAAAAATCAAATCTCATAAACTAAGTTAATGGGATCGTGAGACTAGTTCTACATTTCATTCAAAGATCTTCGGGAGTTAATTAGCACAACTTTGTGAAAACTCTTGTAGACCTTAATTATTATTAATCTACTATTTATGCGCCACGGAAGGAATAAACTATTTGATGAAAACCTGCTCAAGATCAATGTAATGTTAGAAAACTTTAATTAGATTTAATGTCAAGAAACATGTTGAGAAACCTATCCCGGCGGTTGCTTCATGTAGTTGAAAGTTAACGCAGGGTTCGTAAATTTATTTATTTTTTATGTTATTTTCAATTTTTATTATAAAACTTGATATCTTGGCCGCTTTAATAAAATCGAATATGTTATTATAGCCTAAGTTGCATATCAATCCCCGAGGAATACGTCAACTTGGTCGCTGCCATTATTCTATAAACTACACGTGATGCTGGGGCAGATAGATCCAAACAAATATTTTTGCTAACAAGTTTTTCATAAGTTGACGGATTGTGGATTTCAAAATATAGTAATAAGAGTTCAATCTTAATTCGAAGCATTATTTATTTGCTTGGCTAAATGCAAAAAAAATTTAAATTATTTTTTGTTTATTTTAATTTTTCGTTCTAACATTGTTTTTGTTAAAGCAGACGATAGTGCATGATCTTTCCAAGATCACCCAACCAATACCCATTTGTCGGGAAATCGAGGAAGACATGGCAAACAACTAAGAAACAAGAAAATGGTGGATGGGATTAATCCAAACTCATTGAACAACAAAACAATGATGAGTGCCACGAGTGTGAATACGCTCCACATCAATTGTGGAAAGTGCCCTCCCCCATAAGCTAGTGACTACTTTCACCCGGGAGCAGAAGTCAAAATGGGGGTGTGGCGTTTATCCGCCAATCAATGCAAACAAGTTTGAACTAAAAAAGAGTCCTCCCGCACAAAACCGAGGGGGCGAGCTTGGAAAAAGATCCAAACACGATCCGTGCACCTTTTAGAAATTTGTGATACTATTAAAATGAATGGTGTTTCGAGGATATCATTTGATGCCGCCTTTTCGTGATTCTCTCTATGCGAGTAAGTGCGGTGGATGGTTATGTTTTAAGTCCCCACCAATGATAAAATTTGACGCAAACTAAGTCAGCAATTTGTGCCCAAATACTTTCCCCCCCAAGAAACGTTGTATTTGAAATATGAGATCGCCCGAGCTTTAGAAATTAGATTCTCGAGAAATTATGAAGCATGGGATCGATTCCTCGGAATTACCGATGGGTTGATTCAACACTGATATCCCACTACTAACAAAAGTCCAAGATTTTATAACGGCTCGAGGGCAACAGAAAACAACAATTATATGCTGTATCCATAACCGAAACTTTTGTTGAAAAATCCATTTCTCCTCCTGAAAGATTGTTGTAGGAGATGGCGAAAAAGAGCAATGGTCATCCGAGATCCGAGGATAAACATAAGAGAAAGTGGACGGTGATAAGATCGCCATACTCATGAAACCACATACAAAAGTGCTCTTCACATCACGCCGACACATTCAACGACCTAAAAATGGAAAATGGTCTCCGGACTTCTCCGTAACTTAAAACTCTTCTCTCGAGTTCATCTAAGAAAATATGCATTCTTCGTGACAACAAAATATTCGCATAGGCCCTTCTCTTGAAAATCAATTAAAAACTACTACATATTTTAAGTGGAAAACCGCTATCGATGGTCTATTTCGATTTAAAAGGTATGAGCCTTCTGAAAATCACAGTATGCATAAGATAAGATGGATGATGATTGTAAACCTCGTAAGCAACACCGGTGTGAGTTTTCTAACCCACCATAGGCGAGGTCGCGTTAAGACTTCAACGGTTAGATAACGGAATAATTTTTGCAATATCGGACAACAATTCTGTAAGTCCAAGAAAGTCGACTTCAAAAAGTGGTGACGTATAGTAAAAAGTGAAATGAAACTTCTCTTACTTCGAGGCACAAGTTGGTGATGCCTTGGGAGTTAACACTGGCAAAGCTAAATACAACAACTCGTAAAGATCACTTTCCCTCCCCTTTATGATCAAATGCTAGATTGCCTTGCGATCGTTAAAGATTATCGCTTGCTGATGGGTACTTATGGATAATCAGAGGCATTTCTCCAGAGACCAAGAAAGACGGGGATTCACCCGTCTATGGAGGTTTGCATTTAAAGATATTACCATTAACATTCCTAATGCAATCAGAAGATTTCAAAGAGTATGACACTTCATATTCCAGGAAAAACTTAGAAACATAATGGAGGTTTTCAGCTTTGATGACTTCTCGCTTTTGGTAGTTCGCTTGATCATCCTTTGTATAACTCTAACACTTGTTTTCAAAAGACAGGAGACAAACTTAGTACTAAATCGGGAAAATGCCATTTTATGGTAAAGAGATGCCATTTTTGACCAAGAAAAGGTGGTGGCACTGAGAACTTCCATCATCCTCCAACACTACTGATAAAGTCGAGGAAAAGGTTTTCGGGGATTTAGCAGTCTTTTATAGATGCTTATTCGATTTTTCAAAATAACCAAACCCCTTCCCACTTACTCTAGGGCAAGATAATCCAATAGCCTACTGAACTTTTATTCACCGATTGTCTATAGCATT